>OY744482.1:271441746-271932010 GCA_963556165.1 Tipula helvola
TGACTATACAACTCATTGGAAAATAAATTAATCAGATAGTTGAATTTTCCTTAGTTACGCTGTATGGTATCGGTTATTTGCGTTGCTAAGTAGTGTTTCGCAAAACACCACTAGTGGTGTTTCGGCCGCAAACAAATAAATCATATCTTCCATGAATATAAACAAACAATTAATATTAAGTGTATTGCTTTGGTAAAAATGGATTAGATTTAGGGTTGGATTTAACATTTCAGAAAGAAACCCGAAAAGATTTATTTTTGAATTTAATTTTTGTTTGTTGTGTTTCATATGAAGCAAATTCTAGTGGTAGATATTCAAACTAAAAATCGGATTTGATTTATGTAAGTAAATTCAAAAAATATTTGGATTTAGCTGAATCTTTTTTGGATTAATTTAATGCAATTGTTGTTGTATTTTTTTGTATATTTACCAAAGCAATACACTTAATATTGATATTTGACATGGTTGATTCGTTGTATAGTCTCAACATATACAACTCGAGCTTCGAAAATCATCTGAATATACAGTTGCGGACTCGATGTGTTACCTAAGAAACACAACTCCACCTGCGGTGTCGTTGTGTTTCCTAAGCAACACATCTCGTCCTATCAACTGTATATTCGATTATTTTCGAACCTCTTGTTGTATAACTACTGAATAGACTAAACTAATGATTAGTGAATATAATTTATATGAAGATAGCATTACTATACAAGTCAAAAACCAAGCCCCAAAAGAAACTAAACTAAACTAAAATAAATGTGATATCTCGGCGAAAAAAAGATATTTGAGCAAATTCAAGAGGAAGACTTGTACTATAAGATCCCACACATGGTTTTTTGGAAAAAATAAAAAATCGCGGTCCTAGATAACCTCAAATATGTCAAAAACAGTTTTTTTTGCACTTTTAGGTTAGAATATCTCATAAACCCGACGAGATAGAGCAATTCTGAGCCCGGATTCGGTTTCAGCGTGAAAAATTACTTCGGAAACAACTAACATACATATTCACTGTCAAGAGGCGCAACATTTTTAAAACTTTGCAGATGATTGACCGAATGATGCAGGTTTATTCAGTTATGTTCTTTCAAGGACACTATGAACTGGAAACCATATTGTGCTGCTCGATTAGGCTTCGTTATTATTTTTTTTTTCTTTTGAATTACCGATATTATTTTAATCGGGTTTAATATATGCACAATCAAATTATTTGATATAAGTTTAGTGTGATGTGTGAATAAATCAAGGTACATTTTATTTTATTTTTTTATTTTTATTTTATACCGGATAAAAAATTGATCTTACTGTTGATCATAAATTCGTAACCCGTATAAGAGTACATATGTATATTCACGTTAGATTTAGATAATTTCACTGTGTGCATTAAATTTTGGTTATGGCTTACAATGCACCACATAAAATTACGTGTTGTAAAAAAAATGTTTAAAATGCCGGAATAATAAAAAAATAGCAACTATACACGCTCGAAATAACGTTTTACTTGTATACCGCTGTCACCAATGTTGTATCGCAAGCGTATATGATTACTGTGATAAACACGATTTGCACTGTTTAAATTATTGAACAACTTTATTTATTTTATTAAAATTTTATTATTAAACTAAATTTGTGAATTGAATTAATATTTGTAAAATGATATTAACAACTATGTGGTCAAAAGGTAAAATACCTTATTTCAAATTTCATCATTTTTCTAGAGAGGTAGAAAAAGTTGAATATTATATTCTTGCGTTAACTTATGCCACTAAAGTTGGTACGGCTTGCAACCAAAGCCTTTGGCTACCAGATAATTATGAAGATTTTCAGTCTGACATTTCCAAATTAAACTGTTATCAATAGTGGATCGAAGGTATTTAAATGTTGGGACACATTGAATTTTAAGACATGCATTTGAACATGTCGCGTGCGATTGAATTCCAATTCATGATAAAGGCTGTTGTGATCCGAAATAAAAGCACTATTTAGACTATAAAACATAGCTTTGTTTTTGTACTCAGCACCATGGAATGTGCATCACACCATCTCCTGAGCAATTCTAAGTCAGAATGAATACGGTTAATAGTATCAATCTTTGTCGGTTCATTGTACATGAATACTTAATCAACTGCGAAAGCAACCACTACAGAATTAAATTCAATGTTAAATGAGGAGTTTAAATAAATCAAGAACAGACCTAATACAGTCCCCTGTGGAACTCCATCATTAATTACTAGACTTTGACTAACACAATCATTTATTTTTACACTCTGTACCCTATTCGATAAGTAAGAAAAGAACTAAACCATTTAATACTAGCTCCACGAAATCCAGCACAAAATAGTTTTTTTAATAACACACTATGGTTTGCCATATCGAAAGATTTTTTCAAATCAACAAAAACTGTAGCTACAGAATTTCTTACATCAAGACTTTTATACACAAAATTAGTAACCTCTAGTAACATATTTTCAGTACTTCTGAATTTTCTGAAACCAAATTACACTTTATGTAAAAAATTTGTGTGATTTAAGAAACCTGAAAGTCTTGCATGAGCCAGTGTCTCTATAAGCTTGGCAAAGACCGAAAGCAAGCTTATTGGACGATAATTTGAGATAACTTTTTTGCCACCGTTTTTAAATATCGGGATTGCATCTGCTTCTTTTAGTCTAGACTAGTTGGAAAAATTCCAGAACTAAACTTGCATTGACTATAAAGGAAAAACATCCACAATATAAATAGCAATTTTTTTGACTGTAAAATTGCTAATCTTATCATTGCCCGATAAATTTGTTCATTTAAGTGATGAAATAACTTGTAAAATTTCTAACGGAAAAGCATCATGAAAAGCAAAAGATTTAAGTTGAGAATTTTTGGCAATTAACTCTTCACAATAAATATCTCCGTTTAAACCATTAATTGTTTGATCTTGAACCACAGTAACAAAAAATTAGTTAAAAAGTTCAGCTTTCCCAACATCTTGTGTGACCACGTAATGCTCATCAACAACAATTTTTTCAGTAGCAACACGTTTAAATCCATTTTCTTAAAGTACATTAAGTAATTTCCAACTCTTTTTGATATCACCTTTGGCATTATTAAATTTTATCTCATAGAATTTAGTTTTAGCCATGTTCACTTCTTTTTTAATTGATTTACTTAGCTCACAAGCTTTATGTTTTAAATCAGTGTTATTTGGATGTTTTGCTAACTTTCTGAAAAATTTATTTTTTAGTTTGATTTTACCGCATAAATTTATGGTTGATCCATCGTTTTAAAATGTTATCTTTGCTTTTAATTTCCACAAGGAAAGTATTGTTATCAATATACAATTTTAATAAGTCAATGCAACAATTATGCTTTAGAAACATCAGTCTTAGAATAAACCGAAAGCCAATACTTTTTTAAATTTCAAAAAAAAATTTTTTTTTTTTTTTTAAAATTTTGTAAATAATTTTCTTTCTTTATTTGTGATGTATTTTGAGTTTTAAAATATACCTGATGATGAGCAGTACTGCTCGAAACTAGTAGTGTAAAATTTTAAATAAAAAAAAAAAAAAAAAAAAAAAAATTTTAATACATCACAAATAAAGAAAGAAAATTATTTACAAAATTTAAAAAAAAAAAAAAAAAAAAAAAAAAAAAAAAAAAAAAAAAATTTTTTTTGAAATTTAAAAAAGTATTTTTATTGTGATAAAGTGTGTGGTAAAGTGACAAAATTTTTAAAATGTCAAAATACACGAAAGCCAAGTTTCATTGCCTAAATCATAAACCAGTTTTAAAAAATTAATCTTATGTATTAATTTGGAATTTAGTTGATTGTCTAGAATTTAAATCATGAGAATACGATAATAATGGAAGTCATGCAATGATCAGTGATGAGAAGATCCTGAACAGCAGCTTCATAATCAAAAGGGCATTTCACAGAATCTGAGTAAGTAGACGAATTGTTTGAAAGGAGAGTAGGTTCATTTATCAAGGACTTCAAGCCATTAGATAACATCATAAGAACCCTATCAAATGAAGAAGACTTATTAAGAATATTGATATTCATGTCACCAATAACTAACAAATTTTTGGATTTATCAGCTGCCAAATACTGTTGAGTTTGAAGCATGGAGTTTATACATACACACAAATGATTGAGAGCAAATGACAGTTAAATTTGATGTTTACCTGAATAATGTCAGCACTAATAGTTCGAATGCAAGAAATCGCGTTACATTTAATTTCCTCCTTAGCGTGTACCACCACTCTACCGGTTCTGTTTAAATAATTTCTATTTCCATTGATTTGATAATTTTCCAGTTCATATTGGTTAATCCAGACCTCTGATAATAAATACTATAACCGCAGGACACTTTGAATCCAGTGATCTGTGTTGCCCAACCGAATCAATTGAGATACAGAAACAACATTTGCAGAAAAATAAAAGGCATGCAGCAGCTCTGGAGGCATGCGATTACATCCTGTAATGGCTTATTTTTATCAATTGTATAAAACCCCAAGCCGAATTTTAAGAAGAAGCGATGCGAGCAATGCAATTCATTTGCCGTGTGAATGTAAGGGTGAGGAAGTATTTACCAATTTAACTAAAATTTTCAATTCGCTCCAATAAATTAATCGATTATATTATAAGTTTAACACAACAAGTTAAACCAACCATAAACTACTTGAAACATCCAATGCTAAGTGAATGAGGGAATTTCTCTATTTTAGAAGGTACCAATAGTTATTAAGAAACACAAATTTTTGAAAAATGTACTAATTTCTATGAATTTTGGAATTTCTACAAATCGTCAAAGTGGGAGTTTTTGGCGGCAACTCCATACCCACGAACCTTGATTAATACAAGAAACATGGAATAAGTACCGTAAGCGTTAATTCCACGGGTGCTAATTTACTGCACCCATAAAAGCAATATATTGTTATAATGAAGATATATTTTTGGAATTTAAACAGTTCGATTTAAACAGAAATGAAAAAATAGTAAAATAAATTTTTGGGACTTAAAAACGCCTAATAATGTCCGATTTAGACGTACCAACATTGTTTTCCCAACAAAAAATGAAGATATTAGTATATTATGATTTTCATTTGTAAGACAAGAACAAAAATATATACCAACAAAAATTTTGTTGGATTTTTTTCCAATTGTTACTATAAACTACTTTACCATTTGTTACTATAAAAATAAATTTAACTATAAAATATACTTGACCCGAGTATATTTTTGATATTTTATAGCAACAAACACAATAAAAATGGCGATTTGCGAAATTTTTATAGCGCTTTATTATATTTTACTAAAATTTTAATAATAAAATAAAATTTAAGTTCGAATTTTTTTCATTTTACCCGAAAAAGCCATAATTTTGATAAATAAACTAGTATCAGCGCCGTATTTATTAAAAATTTTCTTGTCGATTTTATACCGCCAAAAAATTATGGCACGGCCGCCATTGTTGTTTTATACTTTTCTCTTTTTGTCGCGCGTACATTTTTTTGTGTTGCGTGTAGCTCTAAGTGGCAACAAAAAATTTGTTGGAAAACAATGTTGGTACGTCTAAATCGGACTTAAGAAATACAAGTAAATTGTTCAGGAAACGCATTTGTAATAAAAAGTCGCAGTAGTTACTCATTTTTATTTAGATTTTCCGGAAAAATGGTGGAAAATATTGGAAAAGTGAAACTTATTTTTGAAATTTTAGAGAATTGTGAAGCTATTTTCATTCCAACTGAAAATCTACAAAAATGCAGTTATCATGTTTGTTTCTATCTCTGCAATCTTTTCTGGGGCTTAAGGCACTCCCAACTCTTTTGCAGTTCGCTTTTTACGTCCTACCTTATCCAGTCGCCAAATTGAGGATGAACTGCTATAGGCACTTTTTGCGCAGACCACCTGCACATTGCATTGCTTCACGCCAGCCTATATTACTGACATGAAAGGTGGGTCGGTCCATGGATTCTGTACTCTCAACAGGGGATCATAGTTGTGTTCATCTTCATCACCGATTGTAATCAGATGATGAAAAACAGTTATCATGTTTTTTTAAAAAACCACAGAAATTTTAAAAATGTTCGTAACAGTAAAAAATGTCACAATAGTAATACTTATAGTACTGCAATCGCATTTTTCCAAAAATTGGGCTAACTTCACATACATTGCTTAGACTATCTATGGCACTTGCATTTCACTCTATATTTTCGCGCCATTTGACCAGCCACTCTACCTCGAAATTCCATGCTAGTGTATAACTTGATGGTTTTAGGAAGACGTTTATTGCAATTTTCAACTTATAGCATATAATATATTGTAGATTTATGCCTTGAACTTAGTAGAAGTGTATTTTTTGTAGGGTTTACTTTTATAAAGAGAGTGAAGTTATTTGATCCGTAAAATTGCGTTGACAAGCGTTCTATTTTACTATTTTTTTTTAGGTTTTGGCAATGTTTTTATTGTTTTGGCGGATGGTTCCTATACAGCCTTACAATAGTCCTATCCTAACTGATTTTAATGAATGTATGTCATACTATTTATGCCAAAGCAAATTTATCTTGGAAGCAATCTCGGGTGTATCAAAAATCACTCCTTTTCTGATCCCATTACACGGAAGGCTAACATTTTTTTGCCCACATGCACCGAGTCATATTTACTATTACATGAGAGTTGCATATGCTTCTGATATTCTCGAGGAAAACTCCACTCTATCCCTAAAACTCTTCCTGTTTCCAATTCTTTACGTCTTATTATGTATTCTCTTTTGTAAATTAAAACGGAGAGTTCCTAATTTAAATTAGAATTGAAGTGGTGTTACCTTATCGTGTTGATACGAGTATTTTATGTGTGCAATTGTTTACAACCTAGTATAGACAATGATCAAGTCGGAGGGAGAGAAACACATTACTATTTATATAATTTAACATGTTTATAGGAAAAGTCAAAAACACGATTGAAGAAAAATCATTAAATTTTAAAAATAAAGGTGTCTTTTGACACCTTTGATAGAAAAGTGTTAAAAAAAAAATTTTTTTTTTTTGTTTATTTAAATCATGCGGTACTTTATCCAATGCAATTGTTATTCTAAAATTTAAAAACAGTCGATTCTTAATATCAAAATAATTTTAAATAAGATAATATAAACAATATTGCAAAATAGCAAGACACACGTTATTTTGTGATAAGACTCTGATTGTTAATTTATACTGAGAGGACGGCGTACGTGGTAAGAATTAACTGATTGTTGTATAAACGAGACTGTATTTATTTAAATATGCGGCACGCGTCACAGCTAAGGAATAAGTAAAAATAACCTCGCACTACATTACAATTAACCTGAAACAATACGGCACTGCAAATTGTTAAGTCCACCTTGTATTTATCTGCATTCTGCTCATACAATAAATATACGCCGACAGACATTCAAAGCAAAACATTACGCTAATTTGTTTAAAAATAAGAAAAATCAATTTCTTGTTTATTTTTTTAAACTCCATTTTATTTAACATTCAATTAACAAATAATTATTTAAGCATTAACACTTTCATCGGTACGACGATCAAGAATATTTATAGAATAAAATTTAAATAAAGAATTTTTTTTTTATTAATATTTTTCACCCTCAAGATTTACGTTCAAATTGTACGAACAACAAAACAATGCTACTTAAAATAACATAATTGATTTTGTTTTAAATAACTGCCAAATAGCGCATTAAACAAAACCGGTTATTTTACAAGATTTAGAATTTACTATATAATATTAGTTGCGGTTATGGCTCATTAAAATGTATATCTAACTAGTAAACGGTCCGACATTGAAATGACAGCTGCTTGAGAAAGAACACAAAACACGATGAAAATGGCAATAATTGAAGCTGCAGCGTTTGTTTTATAAAGGGTAAACAAAACCTTAAATAATTTATTACACAAAATATTTAAATTTGTTTAGTATTTATCTTAGAAAACATCCTGTCTCTGAAAGTAGTATTTATGCGACTATACAAATTTTAATGAACCATTTTATTTTTGAAAAACTTAACGAAAATCTCGTCATTATCATACGACAAAAACCAAAACATTCTAATCTCGTCTAAACCAACAAAAGTCCATGGATTTTATTTTTTCATAACAGCTGGAATGATAAATTACTTTTTGGTATTTTAAATTTGTGTTGTATGTGTGATTGGTAGACACCAACCATATAAAAGAGATGATACTTGAATTTTATCCTTTACTTCCCATTTTAAATAAATAAATAATTTTTTTTTTTTAAATGAGATGCTATACTCGTATGTATGTACGTAAAAATTAAATAGGGAGTCGGGTTGTCTAAAATCATCAACATTCCGGTTAAACACTCGTTTATTTTAACAAAATGGAAAAAATTGTAAAGTTGTTGAAGACTTAAATATGGCTGTTATTTTAGACTAGGCGGGTAAAGGTTGTCATAAATTAACATGCAGCTAAATTTTAGATAAAATACAACACCTTTACTCATCAGTTATTTGTTATATAGCACAAATAACAACATAAAGTGAATCACCCTATATTTACACTAGAAGTTCTCTAACCTTTATTAGATTTGTAACCAAAAGATTTAAAATCTCGAATACCAACATTGAGATAATATTTGGAAATCATTTTTGCATTAAATTTCAAAATAGTGCAATATTTCGAAATATCTAAAAAAAACGAAAATACATTTTAAATGTCACATTGGTTTCAAAATATTTCCCAATTATTTCAAAAAGTTAAATGTCTTAAAATAGACAATGAAAATAACTATTAACCAATTTTATATTTGTACAGTAATGTTTTTGAGAAATATGTACTTTTAATATTCCTGGTGTAGCCACAACCATCTAGGCAAAAAGAAACAACTAAAAATTCAGTAATTTAGGGAGTACATTTATGTAGAATGAAATATCAACCGGAAAACTCAAATGTTCAACTACACTTATGTTCATCGATACTTACTGCATCTACAAGTCAAATCCCAACAATTTCATTCAAAGCAACAATCTCAAAAACCTCACCAATATATAAATATAAAAATGCCTCACTGAAAATAAATAAATATATTCGTGTTTTGATTGGTAGATGGATCACATGTTATCTGTTTTGTTTTATACATAAAGAGTCAAATCATTTTACATATACGAAACAAAAATAATGCTATAACAACAATGTGTAATTTTTGAATTGCATTTACATCAGTTACCGAAAATAAATATTTAAAGCAATCGAAGTAAACCGTAATGTGCAGGGGTGACATGTTGTACCATCACTTTCGATTCGTTTTCGATTGTGTTTTGTCTCTTGTAACAAGAACAAAATTGTACGCTGTTTTCTACTTTCATTACAATTTTTCTAATGCGATCTCAGCCTTCTGTATACTTTTCCTTTTCTTCACATCGATAATATATCGCAAATAAAATTTTTTGTGATAAAGAGTGATGAATAAAAGTAGAAATAGAATGTTGTTTTATTTGAGCAAGCTGAGATAGCTTTATAAAAAGCATAATTGAAAAAGCGAAATAGAGTACAATACAAAACACTATCGAAAACGAATCGAAAGTGATGGTACAACATGTCACCCCAGTTGTCGTCGGGGATTGGTGAGCATATCGAATATTGACCCTCTAGTCTTATCCCATATGAAAGTTATCAAAAACACGGAAGTTTGCTCCTGATTTTGACGAAACCACGATGAAAATATTCTCTACATAACATTTTTTATTCCCTTCTTTTTGTTTTGTTCTTCGGAACAGGGCGGTTCACCATTTTCTGTTTTTTTATTTTTCTTCAAAACCCAAATTTTCAGAGTGGTCATCTTCAAATACTATTTATCCGATTTTAATGGTAGTTAGCTCAAATAAAAGGTAATAAGTTGGTCATTTATAAAAGTCTATTAAATAAAAGTCAAATTAATTTCTTGTTATTGAAAAGGAGCATTCTTTTGAATACATAATGCAATTTTTCGTGACGTTCGACAAAGTTGTGTTACCATTTCTTGTTTATTTTTATAAAGCGAAGTTTACACGATCAATATTAATTTCATTAGTCATTACCGGATAACATCATAACCTCCAAAACTCTTGCGTTATTCGTTCTTCATTATTTGCAAATATGTACAATTAAACGATCTTCACTTACAATTTTTGCGTATACGTTCGAAAAGTAATGAAGGAGTTTTGGAGGTAATGATATTATCGGTAATGCATTAATATTGATCACGGAAAGTTCGCTTTAAAGTTCAATTTTTTAATCAAATAAAAAAAGCCCATACCCTTCAAGCATAAGCATAAAGATATCTGTGGTCACAAGTCAAAACTGCTAAAGTCAATTTTTCCCACTTTCAGGAGAACCAAATAATAATTAAAATTAAAACTTCAAAAAATATATAGGTTTTATTAACAACAATCGAAATAAAATAAATCAGAAAGAGCACCAACCTCAATACCATGAGCGCGAAGAAAACAAAAAATCAAAACAATCTAGTACGCTTCGCAAATTCAAAATAACAATCGAAAGATATTCGAAATCAAATTTGAATGGAGGCATTGAGGCAATGGGCGCTTTCAAGTCCGGCAACTGTTGGCAACATGTTGAGTAAAATAATCATAATATTTTCTGAATGCAACTGATTTATCAAAAATTTCATGGCAATGTGATAGATCGAATGTTATTTTTTCCATCAGTAAATTTTCAATGCTAACATATTAGAGGAACTTGAAAGCGCTCAATGAAAGAGATTATTATTGACTTATTTATAAATTTCGAGTTATGAGTTTATGATGTATGTATATTACAAAAACAACAATTTTTGAAAGCTCATGAATCGATACTGGAGGCTCTTATTTATACAGTAGACTCTGCCCTAATACACTGCCCTGTGGTACTTCTGCATTTTTTCTTTCAATTCAGAAAAGCTATCATTTAATTTCATCATGAAGCAACGATCTTTCAAGTAAGGTTCCAGTATTTTAGCAAATAGCATTGGTAGAAAATGTTTTAACTTTTGGTTAAGTCCTTTATGCCACACCCTGTCAAATGCTTAAGCAACTAAAAATATCGTTAACCAAACTTTATTCTCCTTTAGTGTTTTCTCGAGTGTTGCGTACGAAAACCTAGCTGATGACAGCTACAGGACCACCTGCAATTGTTGATGTTGCATGAGTCCATGAGCCAAGGCCACCTTTACCATGGGGCTATAAGGGCTACAGCCCTAGGGCGCCGCATCATTAGGGCGCCACCAAATGTTCAAGATCGGATTCAGTTGATTTCAGTGGGGTTCAGTTGATTTTGAAAAAAAATTGAATTTTCCACGGAACGGGTAGAAATATTCGACCGATCCAAATGGCCGTTTGTATGACAGTTACAGGTCTCAACGCCTATTGATAGAGGTATCAATCATCGAAATCGGAGGACATTTGCACATTTTCGATTTTTGTGGCTCTGAATTTGTGGGCTATAGTTCAGTTGATTTTAAAAAAAATTGAATTTTCCAAGGAACGTATAGAAATATTCGATCCAAATGGCCGTTTGTATGACAGTTACAGGTCTCAACGCCTATTGATAGAGGTATCAATCATCGAAATCGGAGCACATTTGCAGATTTTCGATTTTTGTGGCTCTGAATTTGTGGGCTATAGTTCAGTTGATTTTCAATAAAATTGAATTTTCCGCGAAACGTGTAGAAATATTCGACCGATCCAAATGGCCGTTTGTACGACAGTTACAGGTCTCAACGCCTATTGATAGAGGTATTAATCATCGAAATCGGAGGACCTTTGCAGATTTTCGATTTTTGTGGCTCTGAATTTGTGGGCTATAGTTCAGTTGATTTTAAAAAAAATTGAATTTTCCAAGGAATGTGTAGAAATATTCGATCCAAATGGCCGTTTGTATGACAGTTACAGGTCTCAACGCCTATTGATAGAGGTATCAATCATCGAAATCGGAGCACATTTGCAGATTTTCGAATTTTGTGGCTTTGAATTTGTGGGCTATAGATCAGTTGATTTTCAAAAAAATTGAATTTTCCACGGAAAGTGTAGAAATATTCGACCGATCCAAATGGCCGTTTATATGACAGTTAAAGGTCTCAACGCCTATTGATAGAGGTATCAATCATCGAAATCGGAGGACATTTGCAGATTTTCGATTTTTGTGGCTCTGAATTTGTGGGCTATAGTTCAGTTGATTTTCAAAAAAATTGAATTTTCCACGGAATGTGTAGAAATATTCGACCGATCCAAATGGCCATTTGTATGACTGTTACAGGTCTCAACGACTATTGATAGAGGTATCAATCATCGAAATCGGAGCAGATTTGCAGATTTTCGATTTTTGTGGCTCTGAATTTGTGGGCTATAGTTCAGTTGATTTTCAAAAAAATTGAATTTTCCAAGGAACGTGTAGAAATATTCGACCGATCCAAATGGCCGTTTGTATGACAGTTACAGGTCTCAACGCCTATTGATAGAGGTATCAATCATCGAAATCGGATTACATTTGCAGATTTATTTTTGTGGCTCTGAAATTTGTGGGCTACAGTTCAGTTGATTTTCAAAAAAATTGAATTTTCCACGAAACGTGTAGAAATATTCGACCGATCCAAATGGCCATTTGTATGACAATTACAGGTCTCAACGCCTATTGATAGCGGTATCAATGCTAGTACGCTTTTTCACAATCATCCGGTGTTCTCATTTTATTCATTGTATCGTCTCCGATCGTCGAAATCACTAACGTTTTTTCGTTTCTGGAATTAATTGCCTCTCTTTCTAAATGCTGTTTGAACTTCAATGTCTTGAATTTTCTCTAGAATTTCATATGGTGTCGAATGTACTGGTTTTAAAACAGAAGATGATTCTGCACTGAGAAATTTTTTTTAGCTTCTACAAAGGCGCCTAATATTTTTAGCACAGGGCGCCTAAATATACAAGAGCGGCCCTGCCATGAGCATTCCAGCATAATATTCTAAGATCTAGTATACTCATCTGTCGATTACGTCTCAATTGAATTTACTTAAAATCAATTTAAGGGTTTGATTTATATCAAACGCTACGCTCCCCTCCGTTTAGCCCTTCGAGGGGCTTTAAATTTGAATATCCGGGGACGTAGGAGCCGGTATCAGTAAACATGTCGCACTGCTGCTGCACGTAGGAGCGGATTATATAGAATGTATTAATGACACGTATTAGTGATACGTGGCCAACCCTAATTTAACTTAGAATTGTAGAGGCTAACGGCTTCGGTTACTCACTCACACGGGCACATTTTTAATTTGGGATGAATAACCATAAGGGATAAATTGTGCGGGATGAATTGATTTGGGATGAAATGTGCGGGATGAATCAGCCGGTTACCGTATTTCCTTGAGTTTCATTACCTATCATTACTTGAGCGTAAGTTATTTTACCCATTAACTCTACGCTTTGTTTCGAGTTGGTTCATCTTAACTGCTTGCGTCCTGATTAAATTTGGATTTCTAGCATACACATTTTTATTTTTGATGTTTTGTAGTTTTATATATTAGTAACGCTGCATCCTTTGTAGGTAGCCGGATCATTTTCTCCATAGTGAACGCATTTAGGCTGAACATTTTTTCGCTTTTACGGCATATCAGGCATGCTGTTTATCTAGGCATTTGACATACCTGGGGTTCCTTGTTACATTAGTAGTGTATATAGGCTAGACGTGATTTACATTGCGGTATAAGCCTAGATTTTCTTAGAGGCTGAATAACCATTTTGTACCATTTTACTTTTTCGATATTTTAGCCGTTTTAGCTTAATTAATGCTTCAGTTGCATTAAATTCTAATGCCTTTGTGTTGGTTTTAGCCATAACCCTTATTGGCCTACAATTTCTTTCATTTAATATTTTTGTCGTTTCTCCGTAAGTTTCACTATCTTCCAAGTTTATTTTGACGGTGTTCCCATTCATTACCTTTGCATTAAACTTATCAGTTGTAGTTATTGTTTTTATTTCATCATAAAGTAAATCATAGTCTTTAATTTGATCTATTACTATTGGTGGTACTGGGGGTATTTCTCTAGCTGTTTCTGGGTAATATTAGAACGACGCCTTTTAATTTGACTTTAAGCTCTTATCCACCCAGTTTCTCGAGCTAGTTCGTCTTCATCCATATGGTCCTCTTGTTGAGTTGTATTCTGGTTAGAATAAATGCCCTCCTTTGGCTTTAGAGTTTAACTTCGTTTTCAGGAGTTTTGATACGCATGCATACATGCAATTGTATCACACGGCTCGTCTGAACGCGGCTCAACCCAAAAGTGCTTGCACTTCTGTTTTTTTTATGGCATCATGTTCCCTAAGGTCTAATGAATAAGATAAAAGTTTTTTTGAAATCATCCACCGACCAGTTTTCATTTTCGCGCCAAAATTCGAAAATTGGAACCAAAAAAATGATTTTTTGGTCTGAAAAAGTGAAATATCTTATGTTTTATGTCTTTCCGAAGGGTTTCAGCATACACAAATTGAAGGAGAAAAGTCCAGTAAGAGAATGCAGAAAAGTACAGGTTAAGAGGTTGCTCCACGTTCGAGAAACTCTCAAAAAACTGGGCAAACTCGAAATTTTTGTTTCGAAAAATCGCGATTCTACACAGGTTTTCGCAATTTTTCGGAACCACCCTGGCATGCGAATGCATACACATGTGTGTATGTGTGGATGCCCACAACAAATGCTTTGTTTATCAGTTTTTCACTTGTGTTGGGTTTTGCGTTCTGTTATTGAGATTTTGTTTAGTTTGTCTTAACCGTTTTGTTCACTTTTACGCTTTGGTTCTATCAAGTTGTATATGTATGTACTTTGTGTTTTAACTGATTGTGAAAACAAACAAGATTATTGATTCATAATAAAAACACTTAAGTATTATAAAAAATAATTTATCTATCAACTAACTTGCCAGAGTAGGCGGTAATAATGATGTATCTATCATTTATCTTTTTTAGGTTATGTTATCTATCAACTTTTATTCCTCGATCAGTTCATTTCAGTTTTCGTTCCATAATGTCGAAAATTTTTAATCCTCCAAAAGTTGCCCGCGCACTTTCACACGAAGAGAACCGGAGTAAAATTTGTTTGTTGTGCTTAAAAAAGAATAATGTCATGTTCAAGATAGAAGCCTCGCTGCAATCGAATCTAGAAAAATTACTAAAACATCGTGTGGACAATATCTTGTGTGAAGAAAGACTGCCGAATGTTCTTTGTGCCGGATGCAAACGGAACGTCTACCGACAACTTCCCAGTGCCGATCCAGGAATCGTTCATTCCAAGGCTATCGAGCTATCTGATTATTCTAAGTTTTTGGGTGTAAGTTTAACTACGAGATCTAGGACTCAAAATCCCTGTCAGTGCTATTTGTGCCAGATTGCTCGAAGTAATGTGATATCCATGCAACTTAACAAAAAAAAAATCGGCTAACGGGAAATGCATCAAACATTGTTCCAAATGTTTTATCGTTCCCAAACGAGGAACACCTCATAAATGCACCAAAACTGCCCAAGTTGATAATGTATTCAATTATATAAATACAATGGGGGAGAAAGTAATGGAACAAGTGGCGTCAACATTAATCAGTAAAATTGCAATTCAACAACATGACATTGATGACAAAGTAAACAAAAAAGATTCGACGGTCTCCCTTACTCAGGCACGTGGAGGAAACTCCATGAAATTATTCATAAATCCCCACGAGAAAATTGAAGAGGAACCAGCTTCGAATATATCCACAGCCGATTTCTTGAAAATCAAAACAAAATTCATTCTTAGTACAAAGACTACTCTTGGTATAGCGACCGCTTTGAGAGTTGCTACCAAAAAGCGGGCGATAATTAAGCCAGGATTGAAAAAAAGCATGGAACAGAAGAATGGCGAGGTAAAAAGTTTCTTTTGTGCTAAGACAATAGTAGATTTTGTAACCATCAAAGCTCGAATCAGCACACCAATCCAATGTCCCATAGTTTACTGCCATACTCTTGAAGATTTTCTTTCTCATATCGAGAAACAGAGGGATAACGTATGAGGAATGAAATATGGACAAATGTAAAATGTATTTGTATTTGTATTGTACAACCAAAAATAAAAATTTCCTTATTTTTAAATAAGGTGGTTCCCGTATATTTTATAAAAAATACATTACAACTGCGTCATTTTACGATTAGTTACAAAAATGTCGTTGTTACAAGTAGATCGTCAGGAAAATCCAGACAAAAAAAAGAACGAGATTTTTCACTACTTCAAGGATCTTGGATTCAAAAAATCCTTTATCTACAAAACAATTAAACTGTTTGAGAATAATGAACCTGTGGAAAGAAAACCCGACTCTGGTAAAAAATGTCAACTACAAGGTAGCAAAGTTCGAATGAAATTGAAAGGTGAAACAGTGGGTCGAACTGCAAAATCGTACAGAAAACTGGGTAAAAAATATCAAGTTGCCCCAAAAACTATCAAGAAATATTTACAAAGTATGAATATTCAACGCAAACCCAAAAAATCGGCACCAGCAACTACAGACAAACAATTAGCTACAATCAAATCTAGATTAAGAGTGCTTTCCCAAACATATTTCGCTGCTTCTTCAGCTTATAAATGTGTGATGGATGATGAAAGTTATTTCACTGTTGAAGGTAATGAATGGCAGCCAAAATACTACTACGAGTCTCCCGATCACAAAGCACCAGAAAAGGAGAAGTTTATTCATAAGACCAAGTTTCCAGGTAAAGTTATGTTGTGGTTGGCTATTAGCGAACGAGGTGTCAGTGACCCAGTATTTTTCAAAAGTGGTTTGGCGGTTAATGCGCAAACATACACAAACAAATGTTTACCTGTGCTTCAGAAATTTATAAATAAATATCATAAAACTGATAAAACGATTTTTTAGCCTGATTTGGCATCCTCACATTATGCCAACGCAACGTTATCTGATTTACGTCAATGCAGAATCGAATTTATCCCTAAAGACTATAACCCACCAAATGTTCCACAACTAAGGCCCATTGAAACTTTTTGGGCAAATCTGAAGAGAATGGTATACAGCAATGGATATCGTGCCAAAAATGTTGAATGTCTGATTAGAAAGATAAAAAGAGATTTAAAGAAGATTGATACATCAGGAACGCAGGCGGCAATGAAAAGAGTGCCAGAAAGGATCAGGAAATCGAATCGATATGGAGCGCAAATTTTTCTGTAAATTTTATCTAAGAATTAAAGTTTTAAATAAATTATGGATTAAAATCGTTTGATTAGTAAATAATTTTTTATTTACTTTTTTTTGTTTGTCCATATTTTATTCCTCATACGTTATTAGAAATCAGCACTTAAAATTTGGAATTGACGGTGGCGGTGGTTTTTTGAAGGTGTGCCTATCTGTTCAAGATGATTCAACTGAAATTTGTCAACAGGAGAAAAAACGTCAAAAGTATGATGATGGCGTGTTTGCTAAAGCTTTTGCTGACTCAGGCGTTAAGAAAATCTTTATTCTTGCTATTGTGAAATCGGCTCA
Organism: Tipula helvola; assembly: GCA_963556165.1. Classification (NCBI taxonomy): domain Eukaryota; kingdom Metazoa; phylum Arthropoda; class Insecta; order Diptera; family Tipulidae; genus Tipula; species Tipula helvola. Next base: position 271,459,277 of record OY744482.1, read on the forward strand.
AGAGAATTATGAAAACGTGTCAGCAATATGGAAAATATTGAAAATTGAGGATTTTTCTGGTACAATAGCGACTGATCTCAAATTAGCCAATATTCTGACAGGGATTATGTCTCATTCATTGACGTTCCCTTGTACATGGTGCCTTTGTGAAAGCACAAATTTGGAGCACGTCGGACCTCGGCGAACTGTGGGAAACTCAACCTCATATTTTGAAGCTTGGAGAAACGCTGGATCGATAATGAAAAAAGCGAAAAATTTCAAAAGCTGTATCAATCCTCCAGTGTTTTCAGCTGATGACGATAAAAAGATTCTTGATATTATTCCTCCTCCAGAACTACATCTAATGCTTGGTGTGGTTAATAAAATAATCAGCCACATGCAAGATGAATTTGTTACTGAAACAACAGAATGGATCAACCTATGCAATGTTAAACGAGAATTTACTCAAGGAGGTACCAAATTCAATGGTAATTCATGTAGAATATTATTGAAGAAAGTGGATAGTCTCCGATCGTTTTGCTCCATTGGTTGTTTGAAATATGTGGAAATACTGAAGGGTTTTGATCGTGTAGTTCACAATTGTTTTGGAATCGAATTAAATGATTGTTACAAAGAATCTATCGCTCAATTCAAGACTAGCTATTTGGCCCTAGGGCTATCAGTCACACCAAAAGTACATGCAGTATTTTATCATATAGAAGATTTTTGTGAAGGCCATAGAAGAGGGTTGGGGTTTTACAGTGAACAGGCCATGGAGACAGTGCATTCTGATTTCAAGACAATGTGGAACAAACATCAAGTTTCTGAAAACCACCCAGATTATAATGATAAATTAATGAGAGCTGTAATTGAATATAATAGTTACCACATATAATTAATTGAATCAAACTGGAATTAATGTTACTTGAAATAAAAGTTTTTGTTCTTCTCGACTTTCATGAGTTTTGATTTGTTTGAAATAATTCATTATATCCCCAATTCCCCACGTATGTGTTTAGAAGACATCTGTCGACAAAGAGAGAAATAATTGGTAAATTAGCAACCTCTTGACCTGTACTTTTCTGCATTCTCTTACTGAGACTTTTCTCCTTCAATTTTTGTATGCTGGAACCCTTCGGAAAGACATAAAACATAAGATATTTCACTTTTTCAGACCAAAAAATCATTTTTTTGGTTCCAATTTTCGAATTTTGGCGCGAAAATGAAAACTGGTCGGTGGATGATTTCAAAAAATCTTTTATCTTATTCATTAGACCTTAGGGAACATGATGCCATAAAAAAAACAGAAGTGCAAGCACTTTTGGGTTGAGCCGAGTTCAGACGAGCCGTGATCAGTCAGTTGCTTGTTTGTACTGTTGGCTTCAATTAATGCATTATTCGCTTTACACAATTCATTGTTGAGCTCTTGTTAGTTTGTAGAATGAATCTTGGTGAGGTTGGCCCCAATAAAGAAACTCTTCTTGCCTCTTATTACGTATGTGAAGTTATCCCAGGATTTTATCCCAATAAATGAAAAAACTTAAATCAGGCAACCCTAGAAAATGTAAAGCCATATTTAATATTATGTGGAGTTAGCCCAGCCCAGGATCAACAGGTGGCCTCTTCTCAAAAATGCTTATCTTATCACTAATATGAGACATTTTTAGTTTTGGGAAACCAGACGAATATCTGATCGACATATACAAATGAATGAAATTGGAACAATACGATTAGTAATATCCATAAATTTTTAGGTATTATGTAAAATTTTGAAAATAATAAAAAATATCAGTGAATATTTAAATTGTATTAATTTTGTCTGTGGATTTTATTTTATTTTATTGGATAACATGCAATTTCGGTATTTAGCCTATTTTTAATTAAATCCTCGGCTGGGCTAACTTCACATAATATTAAATATCGCTTTAAATTTTCTAGGGTTGCCTGATTCAATTTTTTTCATTTACTGGGATGAAATCCTGAGATAACTTCACATACGTCTCTTATTGGAGGTCACGTTACTTTCTACCTCCTCTGGAAGGAATGTGAAATAACTTTTCTGTTTCACTCAATTGAGCTTATTTATTAAAAAAATTAATTATTTGGAAAAAATGGAGTTTCTCTTGTCAGACAATAAAACTTACAAAGAAATTCGGAAAGTTGGAATGTCTCCAATGCACTCAATTTATATCTAATTTGGAAAAAATTAAAGTAGTTTCAACAAACTAGGAATAATCTTTAGTTCTGCTTGCTTGTTGAACAGATTCTTATAAAAACCACTTGATTAGCATAGTTCACAAAACTTCTGTACTCCAAAAAGTTGATAACACTAACTTGTTGCAAACGCGAATGGTTTTCCCCAAAAATGTAAACTATACATATTTTTACAAAACTTAAGAACGACCTCCTCAACTCAAATAGAGAATATGAATGAAATAAAAATTAAAATGTAACCCTGGTCAGGCGGCATAGGTACAATTGTACCATTTCGCATTTTTTAAGTTGCAGTAACTTTTCTGGTAGAAGCCATAGAGGATGAAAATTTCATATGATTTTTACATTTTTAGTCTAGATCATATAGCAACGTTAAGAATTTACTGCAATAGGTTTGAGGATACCCCCATTTGTACCTTTTGAAATTTTCATCAAAAAATGTTACGCAACCAATAAGCCTTTCGTCAATATAGTAACAGAGATATTTGTTAAACATTCCTAAAATGAGGTTTTATTCTCTTGAAAGGAGCTATACTCGTATGTGTATGTAAAGATGCAAATGCTCTTCTGCTTCTTGTGTTGAGAAGACACCATTTTTTCGTTTACCTATAAACACGTTTACTTTTCAAGTTGTTACGGTGTCTACACCGATCCCACATTTCAAAATTTTTGTACGCGTTTTTATATTTGAAATTCTTAAAATACACACTACTAATACATTTTACTGGACAGCTGATGTCCACTATTTAAATTCTTCAACCTAACCTGAATTATATTTGCCCAAAATAACAAATGAATAAAATTCTGTAGGTAGGTAGGTACGTTTTCTATTTGAACAAAATGGGTTCTTCTTTCAAAGTCGAGAATATTTCTTTGTCTATATTTACTGAGTCGAAGAACAAGTTTTTTTGGTCTTCTTAGTTTATTTTTGTTCGAAAGTGTGTATTGTACACTAATAATATAAACATTAACTACCGAAATACCAAAAAAAATGGATTCTTTTTATTTTATTTTATTTAAAATGTACATTTCTTATATACAAATTTTCCAATATTGACTTAAGGCCAACAGACAGAAAAAAAACTTAAAAGTGAAATGACATTTTGGAGGTCTTAGAATAATTTTATTTATTATTGATATTAATTATTAATTTCTTAAAACAAATATAGTTCATTGTTTCCGTTACTACATTATGTATGTACGTACATATATTGGTTTTGTTAAAAACCTAACACGATCTTACAATTCTATACACACTCATGTTTTTGCGTATATGGCTTGTATTTGGTGTGATTTTTATGTCTTACAATTAAAACCATAAATTATATTGGTTTGACATTTTTTTTATGGATTTTAATGTTTGAAAGAACAAACAAAAAAATTAATTAAATTTAAAGAATTTTTTCGAATTATTGCTTAATCATGAATATTTTGTCGTATGTGTATTTGGATCACTATGGTATAGAATCCGAGTTCAATGAAACAAACTAAATATAGATACATATTTTACATTTTAATGATCGATTACTTGTTATAATTTTTGGTATGTTGTTTATTGACTTTGTTTAATATTTCTGCGTTTAATTTAAAGCTAAGAATAAAATAAGTTGCAACCAGTGTCGGCTCTTGGGCGACTAATGCCCCAATTCTCTGTATCTATGGTATAGGTGTAGCTTCTGGTAAATATTGTTCGCGACAGTTGCTCCTTTGTATTGTTTTTACAATGTAATTGGTTTAAAATTAGTTGAATGGCCACCAAAAACCAAACACAATATCCAAAGCTTATTCGCGTGAAGTTGGCCAAACTTTGTCGTAAAATTACAAAAACAGCATTTGGGACAAATTTTAGGCAAACTTCACGTACATATTTGACGGGTGTGAAGTTTGTCCAAAAATTATCCTATTTTTTTTCGTCTGAGAATGGTTTGGTTAACTAAATAAAATCTCTCCTTATTATGATATTTTTGCAAAATGTAAAGCATTTTAATATTACGTGACTATTGACTATGCGACCCTTAAAAACACAAATTTGTAACATTTCCATGTCAAAAGTTAACAAACATTTTAATTATTAATCGAAAACAGTGTACCATCTGGTTAAATTTGACCCGGACAAACAGGCTTTTTTTGAGCCAATAGAAGCATGCCAACGGATAATCCATTTTTCATATACATCTTATAGTCCTCGGCCAGGATGGTCTATAGTTCCTTCAGCGAATTTTTTTTTATGGCTTCAATCGACTCATGATGCGTTCTCCGGAGCGAATGTTTTGCGTTTCGGAAACAGGAAAGTCACAGGGGGCCAAATCTGGTGAGTACAGTGGCTGAGCAATGACTTTGGTGTTTGGCCAAAAATTCAGCCATAATCTGGCTGGAATGTGATGGCGCATTATCGTGGTGAAAAATCCATTAATTGTTTGTCCATAAATCCAGTTTACGACGAATTGCAACATTTTCAATGATTCGGTAGCCGTAATTCCATTGGATACACAAAATTTCAAGCAAACTTGTTGTTCAATTTTTTTTCCATAGTAAAAATCGGCAGACCGTATTCTGCTCAAACGTTTCACGAATTTCAAAGAAGGTTGTACCAACCTAGAAAATAAAAATTTACCGATTCGGTGTGCACTCTAGCATCCTAAGATGATTCATCTAAATATTTAGCAGTTGAAGTGCTTTGTGAACTCAAAATAATCCGAAAAAAAGCTACATCTTATAGGCTTCTGTTATTGAGTTTGAAATTGAGCCATTTATGAGATAAATGGAATGCTGTGGTTCACTGTATCGCAGTTTAGCAAAATCACAGAGTTTTTCGTTGCGTCGTTAAAATTTCTATTTGCCTTGCTTAAATTTTATATAAAGGGGATTCCCCATATAAGTAACTGTCTTTGTTCTATTTATTTTTATGAAAAATGAATATGGATTTCTCATTTATACGCAGTGTCAGTTGTTGCAGTCTGTGCACATATAGTAGCGCAAATTCAGCATTTTCAGGATTAATTATTTTCAGTAGTAGGATTTTCTGATAGTCAGTTTAGGAAAAAAATGTTTTTGTCTTATCTTCTTCCTCATTTTATTTATGGTGACGTAGTTTTATTCGGTATGCTTCAGGAAAATATGAACGTTCTCCAAAGATGTTTCAATGCATGTACTAGGTTTATTTTTGGTATTAGGAAATTCGATCATATTTCTGCCTACTCTAGCCTTGTTTTAGGATGTAGTTTATCTACCTTTTACGAATTTCGCGTTTGTCTTTTTATTTTTAAACTTCTCAAAGCTAAGAAGCCTTGTTATCTTTATAGGAAGTTACTTTTTAGCAGGTCTCATTCCTCAAACTTCCGCCTGATTCCGGCCAAAAATAATTGTAGGTCGCTAAACAAATCCTTTTACGTTAGGGGAGTTTCTCTTTGGAATTCAATTCCATTGGAAATTAAGAGTTTAGGATCGGCCAAATTATTTAAGTCAAAATTTTTGGAGTGGCGTGATTGATGGGCAATACGTAGTTTTTTAAATTTATTTTTAATATTATTATTATTATTGTTAAATTTTAATATTATTTCACCTCTTGCTGTACATTTTATTGTAAATGAGCTATTGCTCAAAATAGAATGTGTGTGCATGAGATGGAAATTGTTTGAAAAAATTTAAAAGGTTTTTCTGCCTAATGGAAGCAGCTTCATCATTTTATTTTTGTTCTTTTGTTCCGTTTACTCTGTTTCCATCTGTGCTTTTCCTTTTAATACTAAATTATTGTTAAAGTACAATAAATAAATAAATAAATATTTAAATTGAAAGTGTAAGTGTTGTTTAAATAAATTTGAGGCCATACAAAAAAACCTAGAATGTGTCAAAAGCGGAAACAAATTAGTTTGGAACTAAAATTAGAAGTGTTTTAAATATGGTAAAAAGGCTGTTGACATTGCCAGAAATCTTAGTTTAGCGCCTACAACAGTGAGAACAATTTGTAATCGAGATGCTGATCAAATAAGAGAGTTTGCTAAAACCGCACCAGTACCAAAGTATAAAGAGTTCAGTTATGGTGAAAATGGAGTCCCTTCTTAGTATTTGGATAGAGAACCAAAATCAGCGCCGGATGCTACTTAGCAAAATGGTGATTCAAAAAAAAAACATTAGCGGACAAAATTTAGAAAAATTCGAAGCCAGTCAAGGTTGGCTCGAACGTTTCAAAACTAGAGCCAAACTATATAATGTCGCCCTGAAAGGACAATCTGCCAGTGCAGATATTGCAGCGTGGTTATTTTTCGAAGCAAATCCTGAATGTCGACGAAACTAGCTTGTATTGGAACGGCTACCAGGGGGACGTTTATTTCCAAAACTGAAAAGTCTTGCCCTGGATATAAAATAAGTAAAGATCGTCTTACACTTCTTCTAGGAGGAAATGCAGAAGGTGATTTCAAATTTAAGCCCTTTCTGATTCACCACTCTGAAAATCCAAGAGCTTTTAAACATGTGGATAAAAATGCTCTACCGCCTTCTTGGCGTTCAAATAAAAAAGCGTGGATGACAGCAGCTCTTTTAAAGATTGGACCGAAAATTGCACTGTTCCAGAAAACTTATTGTCATTCTCAAAATATTGATTTTAAAATGTTTATATTAGTAGACAATGCTCCAGCACACCCAATTTATCTAGACGATATTTCAGAAAACGTCAAATTTTTGTTTATGCCACCAAACACGACATCAATCATACAACCGATGGATAAAGGAGTAATATCAAACTTTAAATGTTACTATTTACGGCGATCGTTTAGTCAGATTATTGAAGAAATTTATATTGTACCAACCGTTCGTAGAAAATTGCTGAATTAGCTAGAGAATCAAATTTTGATGGCATGGTTGAAAATGATATTAATGTGATATTGATATTACACGACCATATTGATACACCTGATGTGATTCCAGAAGACAAATAGTTAACGGCCGGTTGTATTTCAAAAGCGATGCAACTCATTTCTCAGGCAATGGATATTTTTCTAGATAATAACCCTGACGAAGACAGAAGTTCAAAAATGAAACGATTTGAACTTTCTGCTTTGGCGTTGTACCAGACTGAGAAACTTAAATATTATCCGAAGATTTCAGAAAATTAACAAACACAATTCTGGGGGAGATTTTAATTATCACCATTCCAACTGGGATTGTCTTCGGTATAATAAAGATGAGCGTATTTTATTTAACATATCGGTAAATAATGATTCCTACGCTGGAACATCGATCACCATATACATATTGAGACCATCCTAATGACTGTATGTATAAACCATTACAACAGTACCAAATGGCATTTTTCAGAGTCTATTATAGTGAGGTTGGTACTGGTTAATATTCTGATGAACTAAAAAATAATCGGCTTTTTTCTCCGCCAATCCAAAATCTTTGTCTCACTATTATTTATATTGAAAAATTATCGATTTGGCGAAATATTTGAATCATCAAATGAATTTATTATTCATGTTGTTATTATTATTTATTATTATAGCTTCCACTGAATTTTTAATAATTTTATATTCAATTTATGTGTACCCTAAGTTATGTCGGATTGGCCCGTTTGATAAAATTATCCGCCATATTTGATCACACATTCTCAATTTAAAGAAAAACAAACATTGAATTTGTCATCAGCGACCTTAAATCCGTATACACCAATTTTTAGGGTAAAATGTGATTTGTTTTAAATAAATTTCCGCCATATTGGATCAGCCATTTTTAAATCTCAAGATCTGACAACGGATATGTGATCAGCGACTCCAAAAACCTTCGCATATCAATTTTCGTGCAAAGCTTGTTAACAGCAAAACTCAAGTAATTTATTTATGATAGGGGTAGTTTCCACCCGGAAGGGGTTCTTTCGAGGAAAATACCGAAACAAGTGAACTTCGTTTTTTCATATAGTATGCAAAAATACTGTTTTTATTCATTTTTAATAAATTTCAGAATGCTTAATAAAAAATGTATTTAAAAAAATACGAGTTCATCCCCTAAAAAATAGGGATGCAAGTTCATTTTTTTCAAGGATTACAAGTAATTTTTAAAAGAAACTATTTCAATTTTGTTTTGTTTTAAAATATTAAGTACACGAGAAGATATTTGCAAAAATGGGGTCAACCTTAAGAGTAGTTTTCACCACCTAAACATGTAATTTTCAATTTTCGTTCGACAAACTGGCAATTATATAAAACAATAATTGAAGCCGAGATAACGCAAGCGTCCCTACCATCATACATTATGAATTCCGCTTCAGAAATAGATGAAACATTTAGTCAGTTTACTAACATACATATTGTCCTCGGCTAGAGATCTTTGCAGACCCTATCTCTTCGCCTTAAAGGTGGATTCAGTATTGCGTTCTTTCGTTCCTTCCTTCCTTCTGACATTTTTCTAAACCAATCTCATTGCTTAGAAATGACGTTATTTTTTATTCTGGCTCCTTTGATTGGATAAAAGAATGATCAGAAGGAATGAAGGAACGAAAGAAAGCAACACTGAATCCGCCTTAAAGCAACATGTAGACAACATAATTCTAACTGAAACAGTACAACAATTCATTCGAAGGTGAAATAGACACAGACGCCAGTGGAAATATATGGGTAAAAAAGTGTCAAAAATAAAAGGCAAAGTGAAGGCGCTCCTGACAGTCAACAAAATGCTGAATTTTTTTAATATGAGGAAGATGGCCTTGACTCTGCTTAAAACCACTCGATGAACCAAAACGAAGTCAATTTTGACAAATGCAGTGTAAAAAAATCGGTAATGCAGATTGTGTTATCCCAGCCGAAAATAAAAAATTAAGTCGATATCAATCGGTAGTGTTTAACCTAAAAATTACTAAGGATGCATGAATAGCATTGACGACCTTTCTTAATATTCTAATACTAGTATTCTAAAACGTGCCTAAGACGCCCATTGAATTGAAACTATGACACTAAAAAAGGGGTCTATAGCCATACGTCATCGATTAGCTACTACTGCGCAAAGTAGGACGGTAAAAGTTAACTGCGAAAGAGTTAGGAGTGCCTTGAGCCCCAGAAAAGATTGTCTAGAATAAAAAAATTAAAAAAAAAAAATTATTTAGACAGCATGGTCAGCATCGAGAACCCGTAACATTTTCTATTCAAAGTTCATTGTAAACAGGTAACTTAGGCTACTCAGATATAAAATTTGAGCATATCATTTGGAAATATAAGAAAAGCGTTCCGAAATCAATCAAGAAGTCAGTCACTGATGAGCGTAAATATATATTAGTATGGCACAACCAGTTTCTCGTGGAAAATTGTAAAAAACTCGCGAAACCCAAAAAATATTTTAATTGGAATAAAAACAGCCTCTAGAGTGTTATGTCTAGAGATGGATTACATTGTTGTTACCTATCAATAGCTATCGCAGGAAACAAATTCAGTTCACGTTTCCCGTGGGAAATCTCGGAAAATTTAAAAAAGTTTCCAGCCGAAAGTAAGAAATGATTTATACATTCATTAGCCTCTAGAGTGTTATGTCTGGAAATGGATTATAAATCAACCTATAGAGCATTATGTCTATTTTATTTGTTTTTTTGTCTCTATCTCTGCAATCTTTTAATTGAACTGTCTCTAACCGTTCAGATGGTGGATCATTTGTCAGCCAGACCGCTGTAGAGTTTGTATCAGCACTTTCATTCCTTCTTCTGGTAAAAACTGTAATAGCTCAATAGATACTTGATATAGACCGGGTGCTGTCCCTCTTCTGGTAGTGTGTAGGATTGACTGTATCTCCTCAGGGGTCGGTGGTGAACCTAACGACCAATGATCTGTCTCGGGTATGAGAGAAGGAGAAGTACCTGATGTACTTAAGAGTATCTGTTCCCACCCAGAGAGTGGAATGGGAGCACCGGTAATTCTCTGAGAATCTTGCCGGTAGGAGCGAATGAATTGATATGTTTGACGTAACCGGTTGTAAGGATTTAGGTCATTTAGATTCCTAAAAAAAAAAATTCTGCACTCCTCTGCTCTGGTGTGTCGAAATTGCTCTTGCACATGAAAACGACAATTTTTAATTATATAATTGTTGGGTTGTCGTTATTTTAGAGCGGTTTTTAATGCAGTTAAGGCCGTTTCCTGTGCAGCAGTTAGGGTGGTCTTTCTGGTTAAAACTAAGGCGGACGAGGTTTTTATAAAATGTGCTAGAGTTCTCCAGACAATTTCAATGGAAGATGTTTTGAAGGGACAAGTATTACCTTTCAATAGTAATCCATTGCTATTTAGGCAATTAATTATGCTTGAATGATATAGCTTAAGAATTTCTGGTTCCTTCAAAATATCCATTCTCCACTGTCTGAAATCTTGGCTTTCGTAGCCCTCGTGTGGATGCTGTTGCGGGTTTTTGGTGGTTAATTTGTTTTTTATTTACTTTGGCAAATACCTGTTTATGATCGGAAAAACTTTTTTTTACTAGTATACCATTTATTTTGGTGATATATTTCTTTGGAAATGTGGCTTTAAAAGTAGTATAGATGGAGAGACTGTTCTGCGTTGCTAATTCCACTACAATATATTTATTGTATAGTAATCTAATCGTATGCTCATAAGAGTCTCCAAAGAATATGGGGGGAATATTATATTGATACACTAGGAGTCTTATGTGATAGAGTTCTGATACGGCTTGAATGATTTCTTCACCTCCCCAAGTACCTTTGAGTGAGAGCTCCTCAAGGAATTTTGAAACTAGTACATCGTCATCATATAGCATTGGCCACTTTTCCTTAGCACTTTCGAGTAGTGATGCTCTAAAGCGAACAATATTCGTATAAATATGGTTTACTAACTCATTTCTAAGCTTTTTGGTAAACGTGTTATACGTATTACGCCAGTATCGGATTGACAAAAGTTGAGTGACTACTGCTGAAAAAAGGCAATTACCGTCCAGTGGCACTCTTATGATCCAATAGTTTTGATAACGTTCCATTGTATTTATTAAGATTTGTGTTACCTGGAGAATTTTATTCGATTAGATGAAATTTTTGAATGAGGTAGATGCCTAACCTAAAATTTATTATTTTACCTTTGTTGCAGTAAAAACTTAATCCTTCACGTCAGTTGAATAATTTATTATTATAATTAGTCCAATAGGTATTATGACCGATCTATTTTTAGCTTGTGCTGAATTTTTGCAGGAGATTGTTAGACTACTGATACTGACAAGTGACTTTATTATGTTTAGACAATATGAGAATAATTCCAGTATAAACTATACATACGTGATTGTCAGCAAAAACTATTATAGTTTGTTTTAAGGTTAAGGTTTTTGAAGAAATGCGGTCGTAACTCTCCAATCACAGATGGCACAGGTACCCATGCAAGCAAAGCAAAGCAAAGAGGGACGAGAGCCGCCAAAAACAGCTGTTTGATGGCATTCACGAAATGCCAGCTCTGTCACAAAGTCAGAAACCGTGAGCCGGTACACAAATTGAGTTAGGTTGTACCAAAACCAAAAAAAAAATAAAAAAAGATACAATAAAGCAAGGACAGAAAAAAATAAATAAACAAACAAATAAAAATAAATATTATCGTATAATAATAACATAATAAAATAATTTTCTTATCTTGCGTTGATGTTTCTTTTTTTGCCAGTCACCCTGGTAATGATGGGTGCTACCTCACCGCCCTCAAATATATCTCCGATTTGGAATACACTCCAAAATATGTTCCACTCTCGGTAAATATTCAAAAATAAACTGAATAGAAATTGACGAATGGAACGGTGTGCTCCAGGCTCCAGCGGACCATAGTGAAGCATGTGATAGACTGCAACAAACACCCGACACACGAAGTCACACGGAAGTACCGTCCACCCAAACCACACCCCTATTCGCGAAAGCTGCACAACTGAAAAATCAAACTAAGCCCACACGTTTCAAAGTGCGACCCCATCACACCCGATTCACTCGGGACACCTCTTCCAGTCCAAAATATCAGAAAGTTGAAAGCTGGAGGGTTATTATGATTTTTTTTCGATAGCGGATTTTTCGATACTATCGAAAAATTCGATATAATGTAATGTAATATTTGAATTTTGCTAATAAAAAAACGAATGAAATCTGAAAATTTCAAAGTTGTTAACATTGATTTTAGCTGTCATTATTATTGAACGCTGTTTTTTGTGTTTTATAATTGGGCGAAAAATTCGGTCATATCGATTTTTTCGATAGTATCGAAAAATCCGCTATCGAAAAAAAATCATAATAACCCTCCAGCGCTCGAAAACGACAGAAATTCAGTGTTAAACTCACTACAAATATATATTTGGGTCACTAAACATTTTTGGGCCTTTATTAGTCCACAGTTGCTAAAATCTAAATTTAATATTTATATTTATAAAACATTTATATTTCCAGTAACACTACCTTATCTTGAAATCTCTGCAACTTCCAAGCACACCTCTCCACATTCAGAATGACAAGAATGTTATAAATGAACCAGATATTCAAAAATCACGCTTCAAACAACATACGGGATCAATCCAACCCTCCAACCATCACAACCCTCACAAACAAAAATGCAACCCAAATAGACACCACCTCCATACAACCCCGCTTAAGGCTTTTTAAACTTTAACGCTTTGTTCTCGTTCACTTGGTACATTCTTTTGGTCACATTGCTGGTGTAAAAATTCACAAATAAGATGTTTTTTTCCTGTCGCAATCACTTTTTTTTATGGTACTTCGGAAGTAGGCAGATATATAGAAAGTCATTTAGATGATATACATATTCCAGCACGCAAGTTTTTGAGGGTTTCAGCTCCGAAATTCCCGAATTAGTTTAATTTTGTGACAACCACCAGCTGAAATTAAATTTCTGATCCAATTCGAAGACAGAAATATAATAGCCCTCGTCACGAGCTTGCGTATTTGCGTATTTCGTAACTTCGTAAATTTGACGTTTCTTCTGATTGGTTGAAATTGTTTCCCCTTAATAAGCAAGAAACGTCAAAAATAAACACGCTCACAGGCTACTTTTCTTCAGCGTATTTTGACAATTGTGGTTACTTGTGAATTTTAATAAGTGAAAATAAATAATATGGATCAAAGTAAAAATCACATAAATATTTACATATAAATGTAGGCACTACTAATAAAACAAACCTCTATTTCTAAATTATTTTCAATTATTTTTTTAAAATACATAATTCAATATATTCATCTCTTCCTCTTCCCATTTTTGGGTAGACATTCTTGCCCGTTTTTTAATATTTTGATCTATTATTTGTTAAAAATCACAAGTAATCACAATTGTCAAAATACGCTGAAGAAAAGTAGCCTGAAAACGATGTGAAATTATTAAAGAAAATAAAGTGAAGGCATTATGTGCTAAGCTAAGGCACGAGAGATTTTGGTGGAAGAAAGCAATGTGCAAAGAGTTGATTCACCTGGTGCAGTTTGTGGCGATATTCATGGGCAATTTTATGATTTGAAAGAGTTATTCAAGGTGGGCGGTGATGTTCCGAGACAAATTATTTATTTATGGGCGATTTTGTTGATCGCGGCTACTACAGTGTTGAAACATTCTTGCTGCTTTTGGCGCTAAAGGTGAGTTTATTGATTCCGATTCAAACCTTTTACTAATATTTATATTTTTCTTGTTTAGGTACGTTATCTCGATCGAATAACCCTGATACGTGGTAATCAAGAATCACGTCAAATAACACAGGTATAAGGATTTTATGATGAATGTGTAAGAAAATACGGCTCGAACACAATATGGCGTCATTGCACTGAGATTTTCGACTATCTTAGCCTATCGGCCATAATCGATGGCAAAATATTTTGTGTGCACGGTGGTTTAAGTCCATCAATACAGTATTTAGACCAAATCCGTTCCGTCGATTGTAAACAGGAGGTGCCACATGACGGCCCAATGTGCGATTTGTTATGGAGTGATCCCGAAGACACTCAAGGTTGGGGTGTATCACCAAGGGGTGCCGGCTATTTATTTGGTTCTGATGTAGTACTACAATTTAACACATCCAACGATATTGATATGATTTGTTGGGCCCATCAATTATTAATGGAAGGTTATAAATGGCATTTTAATGAGACTGTTTTGACTGTGTCAAAAACCAAATTATTGGTACCGCTGTGGAAATGTAGCTGCAATACTTGAATTAAACGAATATTTGAATCGAGATTTTACAATATTCGAAGCGGCTCAGGAAAGTCGTGGTATATCATCAAAAACACCGCAAGCAGATTATTTTTTATAATTATTAATTTAACGAATGAAATTTGTTTTTAATTTAATTATTTTTATAAATATATAAAATAAAATTTGTGAATTCTAATTCAAGGATTCAGCAAACAAACATGCGAACACTTCATATTCCTCCCACAAATGATTCATCGTCCCTTAATTTTAAATCTTGCTTGATATCTGCCTGTGAGCGTGTTTATTTTTGACGTTTCTTGCTTATTAAGGGGAAACAATTTCAACCAATCAGAAGAAACGTCAAATTTACGAAGTTACGAAATACGCAGATACGCAAGCTCGTGACGAGGGCTAATATTTTATTTTTTTTTTCGATCAATTTTCTCCGTTTGACATAAGGGAAATGGGTCTTTGCCTACTCATGCACAGATGGCATTACTTGTACATCGATATTTGCCTTTATTTCAATTTTACGTCAAAACTATTTTATTTTTTATTTTTGATTCCAAATATCATAAAAACAAACACAGCTGCCCGCCGATCTTATCATAGCAAGCAAGGACCACTTTTAATCACTATTCCAAACCCAAAATCTTCTTTCTTTTCCCCTTTTTTTTAATTTAATATTAAAATGACGCGCACCAAACGAAAAATGTGTTCATCATTGTTCGTTGTTAGCACTTGTTTTTCGTCATCACCGATCGTAATCAGATGATGAAAAACTATTTTTGTGTCCCGCCCCCCTATAGGGATTGGAACCCGGTACCTCCCGATTCAACCGCCGTAGCTTTAACCACTGCGCCGTTTGGTCTGGAGATGTATTTTATTGATGTCACTTGTCAATAGTAGCACTTGTCAGTTCAAGTTTCTCGTGGAAAATCTCGGAAAATTCGATTTTCCAAAAATCATAAGAAAATTTGTATAAAGTCAGCCTCTAGAGTGTTATGTCTGAAAATGGATTACATTGATGTGACTTGTCAATAGCTATCGCAAGAAAAAAAATTCAGTTTAAGTTTCCCGTGGGAAATTTTGGAAAATTTGATTTTCCAAAAATCATTAGAAAATTTGAACTGAATTTTTTTCCTGAAATAGCTTTTGACAAGTTACATCAATAAAATACATCTCCAGACATAACACTCTAGAGGCTGATTTTATACAAATTTTCTTATGATTTTTGGAAAATCGAATTTTCCGAGATTTCCCACGTGAAACTTGAACTGAATTTTTTCCTGCGATAGCCATTGACAAATTCAATTAAAACGATTTAATATCAGATATATACTCTAGAGGTTGATTTTATTCCAATTTTGTGAATTCTTCCGATTTTCCGATATTTTCCGCGATTAGGCGATTATAGTTACTACATATCCTATTTACTTTCGGCTGATAACCACCAATATTTTTATTTTCGGCTGGAACATTAATAAAGTAATCTGCATTACCGACCTTTTACTTGCGGTTGGAAACTTTCGGCTAACTTTAATAGGGTACAAATTTTCACAAAATAAATTTTGAACATTATGGATGCGTTCTGAACGAAGTAATTTAAATTTTTAAACATTTTCAATAGTATACTAGAAATGTATAACTGGATCTAAAGTTGAAGGCCGAAGATGAAAAAAGGCGAATGCGACTTTGATTGCTATTGAACACGTTTCAAATCTGAATAATGTAACATTATTTGTGTGGCTGTCTTTGATTTGGCGGCGTGAGAGTAGAAGATTTATATTGCCATAACCATTATGTTTTTGGGGAAGGGGTCTCCAAATTTAAGAAAAGCCGTGACATCTTTTAAGGACTTTGCCTACCCGAACGGAAAATGTTTGTAAAATATAAATGGTTGGTTTGGTGATCTATAAAGGACGCTTTATGGGAAAAATGTCGCCCGAGGACTCGGTTAGACTCATATTTTTTTATTTGTATTAAGATGTCTCGGTTCAACTATTTAAACTTTACTCCGTAATGATTATCCTTTTCATGTTTAAACCTAACATTAATATATTCCTCCGTAATCCCTCTGATATCATCGCACTAATCAAATGTCAAACAACAAGTGAAATCCAAATGTGGATATTCCTACATTGAACAAACCAAATAATATATAAAAACTAGAATTTACCACAACAAATATGATGCAACAACATTGTTGATGATCAACTGGTCACTTAAAACTAAGACCACACAGTTTTAATACACTACCTAACGAATACTGCTATTTTAGGTACGTATGGTCAAGTACCAGTTCAACAGTTTTACTAAATGTTGCATTTAATAAAAAAATATAAAGTGAAATGTACATCGTCAAAATATCAAAGATCTTATTCGACTTAAACATTATTAACGTTTAAATATCAATAAACGTTACGAGAGAAATTCATTCATATGTATACTATACAACAATTACAAAAAAAAAAGATCCTTGTATACGAGTATATTAAAATAAAATAAAAATTGCACATCATAAAACCACTTTGCAAACATAATCGTTATCTCTTTTACAACATCACATATCATAATTCTAAATTAGCATGAAATTTTATTTTTTTATGTTTCTTGAAAACTATATCTCGTATTACATATCTTGAAATCGATCGTAAAATAATGACTTATTATTATTATTATTATAGTTATCTTTTTTTCCTTGTGCCTCTAAGTCATCTCATCCATAACAAACATATGTACATCTTTGTACATATATTCCACATTTATCATTGGAGTTATCGTCGCACATCTTCTGCTGTCGGTAAATTTTATCTTTGTAATTTGATTTGTTTTCACAAACAATAAAAAATTTAAAAAATAACAAAAATGTACATATAGTATATAGAAAAGATGCAAGTGATCATGACAATCAGCGCATGATGCTAAAAAATCGATCACAATGTATAATAATTATGATATTTGAGATCATCATAGTTTGTCACCTTCAAATTAATATTGACAAAATTAAATGAAATGCTGATTATGCTAAATTAATTAATTGCAACGATTGCATCGAATTTATTTTATTTATATTATGATTTGCAAAATTTAAAATTTGTAAATTAATATCGCCAAAATAATAAATATCTCGTGTATGTATATAAATAAACATAATTCCAGTGGTCAGTTAAATTTTATTTTTTTTATTTTCTTTAGTCGCGTTCCATGAATATTGATATAAGATCTTTTAACAAATGGTAACAATGTTTTACAAACTAGAGTTTGATTATTGTTGTAGTAAGAGACAGTTATCATATTATGCTGAATCTTTAGGATTGAATTTGGATATACATTGTACATACATATGTTATTATAGAATGATTTAAATATTTTGTAGAATTATTTAACTTACCTTTCCAAGTGAATGGTGTTTAATGAAATAGTACGGGTTACCGGTGCAATGAAATCATGTGATTGTTTTGGGGGTTTAATTTGCTTGGCTGAAAATATATAAGAAAATCATTATTATACATAGTTGTACATCCAAATAGTTTTAGCTACAACTTTTTTAAAGACATTTAAATATAATTCTCAGAATAAATTTAAGTTCCGGTGAAAATATAACAGAGATGTTTCCAAGTTATTTCCAAAATTCGAAAATCATATTTTATGCAACTATACTAAAACTTTGGATCTTTCCTTCAGTAGCTCGGACGTCTCGTATAGTTGCTAATTTTATTTTGCAGACATTTTTTTGCAGTTTCTTATTAATTATTAACTTTTTAAAAATACATTGTATAATTATCAAAACTGCATAAGCAAAAAATGTAATACGTTTTCATGGGAAAAGTGAGTACATTTTATTTCGCTTCATGCGCTTTATTAACAGAATAGTTTTTCAAACAAAAAAAAAGAAATTGGTAAGTTGACAGAAGGGCCCTCAGGTGCGATTCCGGATTCAATGTTTTTCCTATTATGCCTACTGTGAAATTTAGATGTTTGAATTTTATCAAAAAGTAAAGCAAAGGCAAAATTATTCATTTTGCTACTTAGGTTTACAACGACATACGTAGTAGTGGCGTGTGTCGTTGTAAACCTAGCTTTTATAAAGTATTCTACAAGTATTTTATATTATAAGCTGCAGTTACTATATATATATATATATATACCATTTAATAGTATGGGTGTGAAGTTTTCCCAATTTTTTCCCCCAGCTATACGTATCGTAGCCGCGTGGCACAGTGGTTAGCATGCTTGCTTTAAGCTCCGGAGGTCCCGGGTTCGATTCCCGGCGGGTGATGAAAACATTACGGCAAGTTATTGTAGGATCAAAAGTGATTACGAAACTTCATCATGAAGCGGCCAAATCCCTCTATGGGATGTAGCGCCAGCGAAAAAAAAAAAAAAAAAAAAAATACGTATAGACATCCTATTGGAATCTCATTGATTTTGGCATGTAACAATACACTGTTAAGAATTCAAAATTTATCTATAAATGTATTATTATTAAATTAAATTTCGATTAAAGTCAATGAACTAAAAGGACTTAATTTTAATTCAAGCTTATGCAAGAAAATTTATAAAATATGAATCACAAAGCTCATTTATTTTGAAATATCATGATTCAGTTCACAAATGAATACATAACGTAACATAATGTTAATTTGTGCTATAACCGTGGATTATTTTACTGAATTACTCAAACCACACGGCAGAATAAAATAATAAAACAAACACATTAAGCGTTTCATTAAAACAAAACTATTTTTTTGTATAGCTTAGTCCACACATTAAACTAATTAAATGTATTAAATTAATTTTACTTTGTTAGTACCTATCGAGCTATTTCAATCAAATAGAAGTGCGCTAAATTTAAAACCAAAATTCCGAACCATTAAAATAAACATCAAACCAAACGGGTTTAGTACAAATTATAAATTTGTTCCAATAAGAATTCCATTTTCTGTAAGTTTTTAAAATACTTTTCCGTGAATAAACGTCAAGAGGTCGCGAATTGATTCAGGTATTCCGTGTAATATCAGAAACTGAGTCCAAATTTGTCGCAAAAATGCCATTAATGGCCTTTAACCAAAGTCCTGCAATACCGCAATTTGAAGTTTAATATTCGAAGCAAATTTATTTCTCTGGTTAGAGGATACCTTCTTAGCTTTATGAATGGGGAATTTAGTTAGCTATTTCATGAACTATCACAACTTGAGTCCAAATCTCTGGCAATGGCCGTTATTGGTCCTTAATCAAATTTTATTTTATTTTTATTTTATTTTTCTCTGGCAATGGCCGTTATTGGTTCTTAATCAAATTTTAACAATGTGAAGTTGAAAATTCGAAGTACATTTATTTCTCTGGTTAGGGGATACCTTCATAGTTTTGTGGATGGGGAACTTAATTAACTATTTCTTGAACTATCACAACTTGAGTAAAAATCACTGACGGCCATTGCCAGAGCCCAGAGATTTGGCTCAAGTTGTAATAGTTCACGAAATAGCTGATCAAATTCCCCATCTATTGAGCTAATAAGGCATTCCCTAACCAGAGAAATAAATGTGTTACGAATTTTAAACTTCAAATGGTTGAATTTAATGGTTGACTCAAGTTGTACATTTCACAAAATAGTTGATTAAATTCCCCATCCATCAAGCTATGAAATTATCCCCTATAACCAGAGAAATAAATGTGCTTCGAATTTTAAATTTCCAATTGCAGATTTTCCCCTATTCCCCGAAATAAAATTCTTTCAAATTTTAATTTTCAAGTCGCAATTTTGGCATTAATACGAAAGGGTAATTTATTTAGTTAATTAATTAGCTGACTAAATTCCTTGTACGCCGACCCTAAATAATATTCCCTTCCAGAAATAATTTTAATTTGAATGATTCTTTTCGATTTTATAATAAAATTACATTTTTAGTACTAAGTATTTCTATAGGAATTCAGATTTTTTCCAATTGGAATTCAATTTAACAGTGTGAAACTAACACATATAAAAAATGGGAATTTTGGGAAAAACTTCACACCCATTTAATAGTTATGAGCGGTAATTTCAGATATTGCTTCTAGAAATGTTTTTCAATATCTTACCTCCTTCCTTTAATGTAATATATTATACCAAAAGCGATACATACAAAGCATCAGTAAACAAAAGTTGATAAAAGCTAATAAAGTTATTTATACTGATACACACTTATTGTGCTAGTGCGTATATACACACGCAGTATGTTCCCTTTGCTTCTGACAATTCAAACATTGTTAAAGATTTTGTATAATTTGCCAGAAATGAATGATGAAGTATCAAAATGTTTTTGAAGGTTGGTCTCCGAGGATAATTTTACTGTTGGTATTTACACCTGAGCTCTATCAAAACCAATCTAATCAGCCAAATAACTACAACTACTTTTAAATTTCCTAGAGTAAATTTTTTGCCCAATTACACAAATTATTTAGATTCTAAAAGTAACTGAGAGATTTAACGTGAAACATCCAAACGGGTTAAAATTTAAAATCTTAAAAATATACATAATACATACATATGTATATCCAAATGCAAACACATGGAGTCCACTGGAAATTGACTTGGCAATGAACCAAAGTCAATCAATCAAGGCCGCAAACGAAATTCAAATCAACGAAGGAAAGGACCAAAGAAGCCCCCTTTAATCTTCAGACAAACTACTGTAGCAAAAATCAGTGAACATCAAAAGGTTTTTGACAAGTACGAACGAGGGAGCTATGCTAAAACGCGACAATAATCGGATGGAAAATAATGTCGGTCTACACAAAAAGTGTAGAATTGTGGTGTTCTGAATGGCTGTTGACGAACTAAGAAACGCAAGATACCGATTTAACACGTATCAACTCAGAAGTTTGTGGTGCATACCAGGAGACATCATTAGAGGAGATAAAATATGATCTGATCTCCTAAAAATTGAAAGTATTGGACTTTTACAAAAATATCAAACAGGAACTTTGAAACTGCCCTGTTTTACAGCAACGTTTGAAACTGGCACTAAAATGGATGATATTTCACTAGTGCATGGATGCACTGGCTATAAAGTCAATTATAGAACAAACGTTAAATCCAAACATTCGGGAGGTTCACTCAAATCCAAAGGCCATTATTCGGGGTAACTACACGGCAACTTCATTGTTTATTGGCACAAGTCGCTCAATTACCTTTATTCCCATATACTTTCGGAAGATCATGGCAACTGAGCTTTTTACCATGTTCAAGTAAGATAGGTTCGTTGTGTGTGTTGACCTTAATACCAAACACTTTATGTTTGACAGGCACGGTGAAAATAAACATGGTGACACACTATGTGGTTTATGTGAAACACACAATGTACAGATCTTTTTCCCATCCAAGTGTCTTTCTGCTTAAGCAAACTACAAACCATATGTATTTTGGAATAGAGAGTAACGTGCTACGACCAAAATTGAGTGTACTGGTTAATTAAATACCTATCTCCAGGAATAGTGCATATGACAAAGATCATAAACTTTTTCCGCAAAATATATCGTTTCCTATGATTGAACTCTATGTTGATAAACAGAACGACCAGAGATATTCATGAGATGATCCAGATCACTGTACATAACTAGCCAATCAACTCTGTTTCTTGAACGAGTTTAACACCATCAGTTTGGCAAAATGTAGCAAAAATGTTGGAAAAATCAATGGGTTTTATTTCTTTATTTTTATTAATGAAAGGACCCTAAGAAAAATTTAAAATAATATCTGATCCTCCCTTTTGTTTAACCGATAATGGTAGTAGCTATTTACAATACAAATAAAGGGCTTGGTTAGCTATAGTTATGTGAAGCGGCATTTAATTACAAAAATTATCATGGAAAATTGCTTAGTCACAAGTTTCTAAGGGAGACGTGTAACTCAACAACACAAAACAAACGTTATGCACATTACAAAGAGAGAAAAGAACTTATTTTTTATTAAACTTCTTAAAAGCCTAGGGATTTATATTATTTATGTGATTAGTATTTTTTCAGAAATGGTCAAAAATGTACCATATTTCATAATTTTTTATACAGGTAGACAAGCGAATAACTCGAAAATTTCTCATTTAAAGTTTCAGCCCGTTCAGTGCCCGTTTTCAAAAACATTGATTAATTGAATGTTATAACATTCAAAATTATAGGCCAATTTCAATATTAAACAGTTTTAGTAAGATTTTTGAAAAATTAGTATACGGAATTATCTTCAATGAAGTTAAAAGTTCAATTACTCCCTCACAGCATGATTTTTTTTCCTAAACGTTCTACTACTACAAATTTGTTGGATTTTTCTAATTTCGTTTTTAATAGTTGATTGTGTTTACAATTACAATGACTTTGAAAAGGCATTTTACTTAAAAAGTGTTGTAGTATTGGTCTTACTAGACAAATTCTCACTTGGTTGGGATCATATCTAACTGAGCAAATACAACAAGTTAAATTTAATGGTTTGCTGTCAAGATCCATTTTGGCTAAATCTGGCGTACCTCACGGTTCTACGCTGGGTTCGCTTTTATTTCTCATTTTCATTAATGATCTGCCAGACATTCTATTCTAACTTGTAGATATTTATTTTATGGTGACGATTTAAAAATCTTTACGCGCATTCAGACTAACAATGATTGTACTAAATTTCAGTCTGATCTTGATAAGCTTCATGCGTGGTCGAATTTAAATAATTTGAAACTTAATATCAAAAAACGTGTTGTGCTTGTGGTGATATATGTATACGAGAAAAATATACCAATTCGAGTATCCTTATAAAATAAATAATGTGATTTTGGAAAGGGTTATAGTAAAATTACTGATCTAGGTATAATCTTTGTCCCTAAATTAAAATTTGACGTTAATATCACTGCAGCTTGTTCTAAAGCGCTTAAAATGCTTGGGTATATTTTTCGACGTAGTAAGGAATTTCGTGATGCTTGTGTTTTTATTGCTTTATACCAAAGTCTATCCAGATATGGAATCATTAATATGAGATTTACGAAGCCCAAATTGGGAGAGTACATCGTAAATTTACCACCTTCATAATTTATAAATGTATACCATAGTAGTCACATTAGTTATGTCGATAGAATTAAAATGTTTAAATTGCAGTCACTTGAAGCCAGAAGACTGATACTTAATGAGACCTTGTGACGGTGGGTTCGTCTAAAACGATTGTATTTAATCTACAATAAATATTTAATTTAATTTTTCAATTTTTTTTTTGTACGATCCAATACCAGCTGTCAGCGACGTCAAACCACATAAACAAGTTTTTTTCCACTCGACATAAATACCAACATAAAAACGTCAAATAAATAATTGGTATGCCTGACAGTTTTTGAGTACTAAAATGGGTGCGTTTTGTGTCTTGCGGCTCGGACGTTGGTCGCTCGTTTGTAGGCGCTTTTAACTAAAAATAAAAAAATTAAAACTTGAGTAAAATGGAAAGGGGATTAGAAAATAACATTGCAAGAAGAACAGTCGCAAACGAAAAAAAAATAAAATTTATTATAAAAAAAGGTAAACAAAATAAACCGATATCTTGGCAGATTATAAAAAAAAATTAACTGCATTGAATTTTTTTTTGTGGATTTAAACAGAGTTTTGGTTGAAAATATCTGAAATTAAAACTAAATGACAGATATAATATACATACACATATGTATATTATACACTGAACAAATTTAAAATTTATAATTTCGTTTTTTTGTTTATTTTTCGCTTCTCTCCTTTGTTTAGTTGTTTATAAATAAATTTTTGTTTCCTCTCTTTAGAAAAGAAATAAATCGATCGCTATTTCATTCCCTTAAAATCCCTTCCCTTGGTTTTTATACGAGGAGAGCCGAGAGATTTTTTATTTTTTTGAATTTCGTTCCCGGGGAAAGAAATAATTAAAATATTTTTTGTTTCCTTTCGCAGAGAGAGATTAAAGAAGGGAGCGAAAAATGAATTCAATCACTGATATTATGTATATTTAAATATATAAAAATAAGAATAAAAACAAATATAATAAACATTTAAAACAAAAACAAAAGGGATAACTAAGAAAACCGGCAAACGGTGAAAGTTAGTCTAGTGTGGAAAATAATACAGAAAATCAGCCAGGGTGAATCCCAGAGACTTGTGTTGTGGAATTTTCAACCATACAACAGGGAGCCAACAACGGTGGATCAGTGAGCTGACGAGACAGGATTTCGGGCAAGAAAACTTCACGGCGGGCCCATTAAGATGGTATTGAGTGTCGGTCGAACACTTCGGAGCGGGTTCGAATATTAACTTCGTAATTAATCTGTTTTGTGTGGTCCTTTTGTGTGATAAAAACTTTTTCTCATTTTCATAAAAGTTTACCGTAGGCCATATTAGGCAACATTTGATTTTTCTTATTTCTTAAATTTTTTCCTTGTATTTTTTCCAGCTAGCTGCGATTTGGCGGGTTAGCGGTTTCGTTACAGGTCGCGCATAAAAAGGGTTTGCAGAGCTCTACGACCTTCGGCTGCGTTGGACAGTAATTAACGGGAAAAAGGAGCAGCAATTAGCATCGGTCTCAAAGATAAAAAGAAAGCCAATAAGAAAAAAAAAGAACCGCCGAGTAAAATGGGAATGAAAAAATTGTTTTTACTTAATAAAGTTTATAACGTATTATGAAAAATTTTGTAATGTGTCATTAATTTGAAAAAAAAAAAAAAGGGAGATGAGCCTCTGGAAGAGTATGTGTGGATTGTGTGTATCCATAATGTAGGCATATTGGCAGCTTTTTATTTCCTGATGGGCTCCCCTAACCCAAACCACGCCCCATGGCTGAACACTAGTCAGACAAAATGCTGCAGGGGGAGACTCAAGATGATTTCTGTTAGCGATGAGGCGAGTGAGAACAAGTTCAAAGCTCGCTGAACGTTACAACCTTTCTCTTTAAGTTGGTCAATAATGTGAAGCATCATCTTTGTCGTCTCTTAATTTCTATGCATCGTCTTATATGGTTAGAAGTAAAAAGTTACTATCTTTATCTTTCTCAAGGTAAAACCTTGGGTTTGCAAACCCAATATCGAGATTGCAACAGAATCATAATGATTATTTTTGTGCCTTGGATCTATTTGGATGTTTCTTTCATGATTTTAGAACGGGTAATTTTTTCTATACTTATTACAATAAATTTATTAAAATTTTAATTTAAGTTTATTGGTCATTTTAATTGTATATGCATGGTTAGTTCTATATATGCAGTTCGTACTCTGGTAGGATTAATAAAATTATATGAACATTGCGAGCGTTCTTTTGTGCATTTTGGGTTGTTATGTTCGAAGCATTCAGTGGAATAAAAGCATGGAAAAATCGATACGGTATGTTTTAGGTAGATGTATGGTCTATTTGTATTCATTTTTTTTATAACTAGCTATGCATTATTATTATTATTATTTTTTTTTTTCATTTATTATTTAAGTATAATGTAATTTAATTGTATTGAGGTAACACGTAATTGGACTGAATCGCATAGCCTTAGCGAAAAACGGTTTTGTTTTTTTTCGCGGAGGAAATATTTTCTCTATATAAAATTTTAAAATTTTAAATAGTTAATTTTAATTCTTTTAATTTAAATTTGAAGTTTCATTTATTAATAATCAAGGTACAAATACAAGGGTTTGTTAAAAATGGTGAAAGTGACGAGGGAATTTTGAAGTGTAGTGACGTGAGGCATGTAGTTCCTTCGATTCATTATTTTTTGAGTTGCGCCCCAACAATGGGGGACTAATCAGTTCACAGTTTTGCTATTAAAAACAAAACATTTCCTAAGTGTCAAAGGTAGGAAAGAAGGAGCTCGTTGGGCGTCGGAGGTGTTAAGGAAATGATGGAAGCTTGGGTGTAGTACTAAGAAACCTGGGGTCATATGGTAGAGCCGCACCTCGACAGCACTGCGCCGACAACACCGTGAAGGGAGACCGCGAAACAGTTCCGCCGATAATCCCAGAAAAGGGGTAAGTATAAAATCTAAACCCAAAGGTCGGTGCGAAGCAAACATTGATGGGTATGTAAGGTAAGCGGTTGTTGTTGTAAATTATATAAAATGCATAAGGTAAATCGATATAAGTAATATGGACCTACGTATCGCATTTAATTTTTTTAATGTTCAAAGGTTTTTTTAATAATTAACATATCCGGAGGAGGTGCTTTCATATTGAGTTATTAATTTAATTTTTGTAGAAAATCAATATAAGTGCCCTTTTAATTATGTTTAATTGAACTATTTTAGTACTATTAGGACCTATTTGCGGCCTAATATGAACCAGTTATGTCCCTATTATGGAACGTGTTAAAATACTCTAGATATTGATTAATAACAGTTTCGTGGCCTACTTTATAATTAAGTAATTAACATTTATTAAATAAAAAGAAATTAATCCTTACATACTTATATATAGAAATTAATAAAAATAAATTTAGCCTCTTTCACACCATATGTCTACTATACCTTTGTACTTATCACAAAGTAAAAATTTCACTTTTGAGTATTTCAAATTAAGCCTAGCTTAAAGTTCAGTTCTGTGATTACAATAACCACGATATACGTATAAGTATCTACCTTATCATTACATAATCTAATAATTTATTATTTTTAAGTTTAGGTACTTCCTTGATGTTATAAACTTCTCTGGCGTTTAGGATATCTGGCTCCGCAATTGTGGTAATAACATCTTGCAATGGATACATAAATTTGTCTTCCTTTCAGGTTCTTGCGCAAGTACAATACCTCGAAAATATTCGCCTTCGTAGTTATCTATGACGCACCGATCTTCCTTTATGTCAGGTTTGTTTTCTGTTTTTTACAATAACAGTTTCTTTTATTTACTTCTGCGCTTCTCCTTTCTTTTACAACCCGATCTTTTTCATGTTCTTACTTCTCCTAATATGAAATGTAAGCATCAGATGAAATTTTTACTGACGGCATAGGTTTTCGTGTTCGCTTTATGGTTGTGGCTTCTTCTTTCGTTTTTGGACAAAATATAGTTTCCTTAAATGGAGTTTCCACTTGATCCATAAAATCATCTGTAGGTGTTATGATTCCATGCTAATCGCCAATACCTGCCCAACTTCCTCAATTTCAGTTAAAATAGCTCCATCGTGATGAGCGGAAGTACCATACAGGTCTATGTTATTGCACAGTGGGTTATCGCCAGATTCCATATTTAAACATTTTGTCTGATTAACATTTAGATTTTCATTAATGGGTTCAAATCCGCAAGCCGAACTCTCCAAATTGATAAAAACATGCGAAGCATGTTTGCGTTCTCTATTTTTTCTTTTTCACTTTCCCACAAATAAAATAAATGTTGGTCTTCTAGTGGTCCAGTCCATTTTGATTCAGAGCTAGTAAATTTCTCAATGGTGGTTTTTGGTAAAAATTGTATTGTACTATAGATACATATTCCACAAAGCTCATACTTCTGAACGTGAACCAAATTTGCAAAGTGCAAAAATGTGATGATTAATTTATTGAGTACATAAAATATAAAAAAATACAAAAATTGTACAAGATTATGTATAAATAAGATGTTTGCTGTTATTTCGTTTGTGTTGAAAAACATTACTTTTAAGAATTTAAGCGCTTAGAATTACCTTACTGAAAATTTGATATATACATATGTAAATTTAAATTGATAACAAACTAAATATTGCACTCTTAATTTGTATTATTTTATCCATATCCAACCACCTTAACTATTAAAATAATAAATATACATAGTTATACATATATGTAGAGAAGGAACATAAAAAAATTGTTTTCGCTGACGACGCCATATCGTCTTTTAAACAAAGAAACTTGAGTTGAGATTGCTACTTGAATCTGTTTTTTTGTCATCTTCACCACCACCAGTATAGAGCTGAAAGAATATGTTTGTACATTGTAAAGGAAAATACATACATACATAGCTGCGATATATGTACATTATGTATATACATAATTTATAAAAAACATTATGCACATTAATTTATGTATTAATGTGCATTACTTATATACAACGTACATACGAGTAGATATATTATGTACATTGTTACTATATAATACTTATAATGGTACAAGTTGATGATGATGATAATGATTTGAAGGTTGAAGTGCTTTTTTCTGTGGAGTTGTTTGTATGTCTATTCTCGTTAATATTCAACTATGTATATATACGTATGTACATATTTATTATAGATTTTTGTCTTCTTGTTTTGGAAGATTCAGTTTTTATTAAGGTACAAAATATTTTTATAAAATAACAAATATAAAAAAATATATTTAAGTAATAAGAATAAGGAGAAACCACCTATAAAAGTGTGAGTAATTATTATTTTTTCATTTGTTGAGCTTTTGTTGAAGATTATAATGTATATTATCTGTACATATATATAGAATGGATAAAAAATGAAAATTTCTATTGATTTTCTTCCTCTTGACAAACTCAGACAAATTATTTCTGAGCGTTCAAAGAACTCTATAAAATAAACGCCTTGACTATGCCTGATCTGATCTTGGAAACTGTATTTGCTGTCAAACACAAGGTTGAAAAAATGTTTACAATACAAATATGTATTAAATAACCCAGATCGGATAAAATATTTGATTAAAATTACTATTAATCGAAATTCGGCTGCTCGAATCAAAACCAAAAGATGTTAAATAATATTAACACGATAAATAAGTAATGTAAAGTATTGAATTACAAATACATATACTGATAAAATTAGAAATACATATTTCATTCCTCAAATCTGTGCAACTTTTACTTGATAAAAGCAAATAATAATTTAAACAAAAAAATTATCGATACATAGATTCTAGACTCTAGAATTTACCTAGGTAGATGATTTCCTTAGTAAACAAAATACCACATAAATTTATAAAATTGAGAAAACGGGACCACTCTTATTGTTAGTAGCATCCCCCTAAAAAAAAGCTACCAAATCGTATATCTAACTAAACTGTTCAGTTTATTTTTATTCACTTTCAGTTTTAAATACATTTTTCAATTCTCTTTCATAATTTTAGAACATGAATGGTTAACCATAAATTCATGAATACTATTCACTAACAAACAAAAAAAGCAATACGAGAAAACATTACAAAAATGAAAGACTCGATCTATTGAACAGAATAGAAATATGTTTTCATTCAGCTTCGTTCACTGCTAAATGAATAGTACAGTGAATAATCTATAAGTTTTATGAAAGTGTAAAATCGTTTGATACGAGTATATTTCTGGGGCAATATCGGGAATCAAGTTTTGGCAGTGTCACAGTGATAATTTAGGCCAAAACTTCGATTATTTTAGGAAATTAGCTGTAGAATAGCAATTTCATAAATTTCACTATTCCCTTTGTTTGAATAAGGCATAGAATAACACACAGAGCATTAACAATGAAAAAACTTTTTACTTTTTACTTACAAACATACAACAACAATTTTTGCTCGTTATGTTGGAAAATCATACAAACCTGTAAGTCAAAAGTAAAAAGTTGTTTCATTGTAAAAACTCTGACATAGTATTGATTTTTTAAAAAATGAGACAATGCTAATGTTTATTGAAAAGATAGCTCAATAAAGAGTAACTAGATTTTATACAATAAAACAAATTGTTTGCATATAACATGTTTTTGGATATTTGTGGATCACGATCACCGGTTAAGGAAACAAACAAAATCGAATTAAAATATTCATCATACAAGAAGCTATATCTTGGTGTAGACTTCTGTAAAACATTTCAGATATTTCCATCTCTCACGGCATTATCGACTTCTAATACCTCAGAATCATGTACTATCACTCAAGGCCTCGATAGTGATGCCAATAGGCTTATCTTAACTTCCGATCAACAAGCCTTATTAGAAGATACTATTAAACAACTTCCATCATTTTCTGAACTTGGATTTGGTAAAACTAATAAACTGTCACATCTCAGATGATACCCATCAAACAGCATTTTCGAGTCTACATTGAACGAAGTCACTTTACTATCATCACCGATCATACGTCACTCAAATGGCTCATACACTGCAAAGATTTAAGTGGTCGACTAGCCCATTGGAGATTGAAGATTCAAGCGTTTAATTTCGCTATAACACATCGGAAAGGCACTTTAACGTTGTTCCGGATAGTCTCTCTAGAATGTATCTGGATAAGCTGAATATCGCCAATCTCACAGATAACATTATGAATAATATCCCTCTCGATCTTGATTCTCCAGAGTTCTCGTCTGCTGATTGCAGAAATCTTGTAACAACAGTTACTGAATCATCTAAACCTTTAGAAAACTTTATTGTTCAAGGTGGTAAAATTGTTGTTAACGTTTCTGGACGACACAATCATTATTCAGATTTATCACCTTGGAAAATCTACATTCCGTCGAAATCTGCCATCTTCTGGTCATCCAACCATTAAAAAGATGTTGTTTCTTCCGCAACGGTATTTTTAAAATATACAAAGCAGTAAATCATGTGACCCAACCGATGATGGGGGCTCAAGCTCAAATTGAACGACCTATGCAGCGATTTTATATAGATTATTTCAGGTGTTGTAGTAAATATTTTTCTTTTAAAAGAAGCCGTGGTTTTAGTAATTTTTCGTAAAACGTCCACTAAAAATAGTGTACATTTAAATTATCATAATAATTCTTTCTACTGGCTACTGGAGTCTGCATTACACGATTTTTCTGGAAGTACGTCTAGTAATAATTTTCCTTCATATATAAACAAGTGTTACAGGTATTTCAATATCACCACATTCAGTTAAAAAATAAAATCAGAAAGTGCTTTTTTTACTACTACAGAGTTATTGAAAGTGTGCATATCGTTGGATTCGTTGAAGTTTTCTCTACGGTTCGTGAGAGTTTTAAAAATATTCTATGACGCTCTCTCGAGTTATGGTCTTTAGATGTAATCCATATAGAAGATTCGCGAGCACATGTTGCATAGCGTTGGATTCATTGAAGTTAGTTCCTCTAAATTTAGTGAAAATTTCGAAAATTTTCCATGACGCCATCTCGAGTTATTGTCTGTAGAAGTAATCCTTATCGGAGATTCGCGAGCACCTAGTATTCCTTTGAAGTATTCTCTGCGGTTCGTGAGAATTTTGAAAATTTTCGAGTTGTGGTCTTTTAGAACTATTCAATGACGCTGTCTCGAGTTATGGTCTTTAGAAGTAATCCTTATGGGAGATTCACAAACACTTATCACATATCGTTGGATTCGTTTAAGTTTTCTCTATATGACTCGTCAGACTTTTGAAAATTTTCTATGACGCTGTCTCGAGTTATGGTCTTTAGAAGTAGTCCTTATGTAACATTCGCGAGCACTTATTGCATATCGTTGGAATTGCTGAAGTTTTCTCTACGGCTCGTGAGATTTTCGAAAATTTTGTATGACGCTGTCTCGAGTTGTGGCTTTAGAAGTAATCCTTATGGGAGATTCGCGAGCACTTGACCTCCCGCGTGCCCGTGAGAGTTACTGAAGCCGCAAGCGTCTACAATTCTTAATTAAATTACGGTTTGGCCACGTATCACAAATACGTGTCATTAATAGATTCTATATAATCCGCTCCTACGTGCGGCACGCAGTGCAACATGTTTGCTGATCCCGGCCTCCCGCGTGCCCGTGAGAGTTACCGAAGCCGTTAGCCTGTACAATTCTAAGTTAAATTAGTCGATGTCATTTTTCTTCAATTTATTTTTCTCAGAATAGAGAAAAAAATGTATGGGAATTTGTTATGCAAGATTTTGTATTGCAATATTTTATAATTGCAACATTTTGTAATTGCAATATTTTGTAACGCAATATTTTATAATGCAAGATTACATACCCAACCCAGTTTTTCTATGTCCCTTATTTTAAGTTAATTTTTCACATGAGCAGGCATTTCGAAGTGAGCACGTCATTCCTGATTAATTAGCTACACGTTTCATTTTTGCTTAAAAATACCACCGAAAAAAAGATCAATTGGGCAGGTAACTGCAAAGTCGAAGAAGATTAGAGCCGCAAGGGTGGCTGAATCAAGCGAACAGCGTGAAGCACGACTTGAAAATGATCAAAGCAGTACGTCTTCTTCTAGAGCTAATGAAACAACTAAACAGCGCGAAACACGACTTGCAAACGTTCGAAGCAGGATGTCTTCTTCAAGAGCTGATGAAACAACTGAACAGCGTGAAACACGACTTGAAAATGTTCGAAGCAGGATGTCTTCTTCTAGAGCTACTGAAACCATTGAACATCGTGAGGCCCGGCTGGAAGTCGATCGGTTACGATATGGACGATTAATAAAAACTTTTAGAGGTGATTTAAAGTTAGCAGCATTCAATTACGAGAAAAACTATGATTACAATTACAATGTTTCAATTGGGCAAATGGAAAACATTTGTTTGTATTGTCATGCTTTAAAGTTTCACAATGAATCGCCTGGAATGTGTTGTTCAAATGGAAAAGTGAATTTGCCTCCTCTGGATGATCCACCTGAACCTCTTTTAGCTTACGTCTCCGGAACTACTGAGTTATCCAGACAATTTCTACAAAATATTCGAAAATACAACTCATACTTTCAAATGACATCTTTTGGAGCAACCCAAATTGTTAAGGATGGAGGTTTTATGCCCACATTTAAAGTACATACAAGGACAAATTTATCATAAAATTGGATCACTTCTTCCTCTCTCTAACAACGACTCCAAGTTTTTACAAATTTACTTCATGGCCAACGAGGAGGCGGAGACTAATCAACGTTGTGCTATTAGTCCCGGAACAAAACGTGAAATAATATCAAGTTTACAGATTTTATTCCATGAACGCAATCATCTGGTAAATTTATTCACAACAGCATTGGAGCAAATGCCATCAGATAACCACAGAGTAGTTATTCGAGCAGACAAAATACCGTCTGGTCAACATGAAAGACGATTCAATGCTCCAACAATCAACGAAGTTGCTATTGTTATGGTCGGAACGGATTTCCACCGACGTGATATTATTATCCATAGACAAAATGAAAGCCTACAGCGTGTTACTGAAACACACAGATCGTATGATGCTCTTCAGTATCCAATACTGTTTTGGCAAGGAGAAGATGGGTATCATTTCAACGTGATGCAAACTAACCCAACAACAAGTGCTGCGATGACAAAAAGGGTTTCCTGCATGAATTTTTATGCGTATCGTATTATGATTAGAGCACAATAATCAAACCACATCCTGAAGTGCCGTCAACTTTTTCACCAATTCATTGTTGATATGTATGCTAAAATCGAAAGTGAACGACTTTCTTTTCATTCGCTTAAATCAGAAAAAACTTCGTTCCGAGGAATATATTCACTTGCGCGATGCAATTGCAAATGATGGAAACGTTGCTGACATTGGGAAATTGGTCATATTACCAGCTACGTATACGGGAAGTCCAAGGCACATGCACGAATACGCTCAGGATGCCATGACGTATGTCCAAAGATTTGGACGTCCTGATCTATTTATAACGTATACGTGTAATCCAACATGGAATGAGATTATAGATTTACTTCTAATTGGGCAATCATCGACCCATCGGCATGATCTGACAGCTATAGAGTTTTCAAACAGAAACTCATAAATCTCATGAACCTCATAACTAAAAATCATATTTATGGAGAAACTCGCTGCTGGATGTATTCTATAGAATGGCAGAAAAGAGGCCTACCACATGCTCACATTTTGATTTGGTTAAAGGACAAGATTACTCCGACTCAAATTGATAGTGTTATATCAGCTGAATTACCCAATCCCCAAGAAGATCCGATACTTTTTGAAATCGTTAGCAAAAACATAATACATGGGCCATGTGGAGCCGTGAATCCCAATTCACCTTGCATGAAAGACGGAAAGTGTTCGAAAAAATATCCCCGAAAGATGTATCAGGAAACACAAACTGGTGACGACGGATATCCACAATACCGGAGACGAAAACCCGATGACGGAGGACACACAGCCACTATCAAAGTAAACAATGTGCATCATGAGGTAGATAATAGCTGGATTGTTCCTTACACTCCGTTACTGTCGAAAATATTTAAAGCCCATTAACGTTGAGTACTGCAACTCGGTTAAGTCAATTAAATATATATGTAAATACGTCAACAAAGGCAGTGATATGGCAATTTTTGGACTTTCGAATACAAATTCACCATTCGATGAAGTCACGCAATTTCAAATAGGACGTTACATCAGCAGTAATGAAGCTGTCTGGCGAATTCTGAGTTTTAATATTCACGAGCGTTATCCAACAGTTGTACATCTTAGTGTACACTTAGAAAATGGACAACGAGTTTACTTTACGGAAGAAAATCTGTTACAGAGAGCTGCGCAACCAACGAATACGACATTAACAGCCTTTTTTCAATTGTGCGGAACAGATTCATTCGTAAAAACGTTGCTGTATCATGAAGTTTCAAAATATTATACATGGAACATGTCGAAGAAGCAGTTTTTCAAAAGAAAGCAAGGCACAATTATTCGGGAGTACCCTAGAATACGTGGTTCTGATGCCTTGGGTCGAGTTTATAATGTTCATCCTAACAATACGGAGTGTTATTTTCTGAGAATCCTGCTTCATGAAGTAAGAGGACCAACGTCTTTTCAAGCACTGAGAACTGTAAATGGCGAAGTATGTCAAACCTACAGAGAGGCATGTCTTAAACTGGGCTTACTTGAAAATGATGAACACTGGGATAGAACACTAACCGAAGCATGTCTTATGTGTCATCCAGCACAAATACGCAAGCTCTTTGCAATCATATTAACAACATGCACACCTTCCTATCCTAAAGGTCTTTGGGAAAAGCACAAAGAAAGCCTTAGTGAAGATATACTTTGGCAAGCACGTAGAACAAATCCCGATATGGAAATACAGTTTTGAGCAGACATATTTAATGAAGCACTTATATTACTCGAGGATGCATGCTTATACATTAATAACAAAGTCATTTCCCAACTTGGGTTGCCAGCACCGACACGCCATGGAAACATTGTTCGTGATAGAGATCTATTACGAGAACAAAATTACGACGTTGGTCAGTTACGAGTTTTCGCTGAGACTCAAAAAAGTCTCTTAGTGGATGATCAAAGACAGGCATACACTAAAGTGATGCAATACATCGCAAACGGTAACGGAGGAATTATTTTTCTTGATGCACCCGGAGGCACTGGAAAAACATTCCTTCTTACTTGCTGAAGTAAGACAGCAGAATACAATCGGCCTCGCTGTTGCATCATCTGGAATTGCATCCACTTTACTCGATGGTGGACGCACAGCACATTCAACGTTTAAACTACCATTGAATTTGAATCAAGCGGATAATTTTTCTTGCAATATAATACGAAATTCGGGAATTGCCACGTTATTAAAACATGTAAAATCATTATTTGGGATGAATGTACCATGGCACACAAAAAAGCATTTGAAGCGGTTGATCGTACTTTGCGCGATTTGCGACAAAATAACCGACCAATGGGAGGAGCTCTAACACTACTAGCAGGTGATTTACGTCAAACTTTGCCAGTCATTCCACGATCAACATCCGCTGATGAACTTAATGCCTGCCTGAAGGCGTCTCATCTTTGGAAACACGTTACGAAAATCACACTATCTACAAACATGCGTGTGAATTTACATCACGATGGTACAGCTAAAACATTTGCCAGGCAGCTTTTGGACATGGGTAACGGGAAATTGCCAAATGACCCTGTAACATGTGAGATATCGTTTCCGCCTAATTTTTGTCAAATGCTGCCATCAATACAGGACGTGGTAATGAAAGTATTCCCAAATCTGCCAAATAACTTCAAAAATCATGATTGGCTGTGCGAACGTGCACTCCTAGCTCCCAAAAATGACGGCGTTAATAAATTAAATAATGAAATTCAATCGCAACTACCCGGGCCACTAATGAAATACAAATCTATCGACATGGTTACTGATGTGGATCAATCCGTCAATTATCCAATAGAGTTTCTTAATTCTGTGGAGACACCTGGTATTCCACCACACATACTATTTTTAAAAGAGGGTTCACCAATAATACTGCTCCGAAATTTAGATACACCGAAATTGTGCAACGGAACACGGCTTTGTGTGAAGAAATTGATGCCGAATGTGATTGAAGCAACTATTGTTACCGGTAAAAGTAAAGGAGAAGATGTGCTAATTCCGCGCATTCCTATGATTCCCACCGATTTGCCGTTTGAATTCAAGCGACTACAATTCCCATTACGCCTTGCTTTTGAAATGACAATCAACAAAGCCCAGGAGCAATCATTGAAAATAGCTGGTGTTATTTTGGAAAATTCATGCTTTTCACATGGCCAACTGTATGTTGCTTGCTCCAGAGTGGGAACACCAAAAATATTGTTTATCAAAAGGCTTTATAATAAAAATTATTAACTAAAATATCTTTGTATTTATTATTCACTTTGATCTGGTTGAAGGTTTGTAAAAATGGAGTATAATTATTTGGCAATTGGTAACAAATACCAAACCAAAATTAATTAACTATCCTCACAAACAGGATGTCCAATAATATCATTACAAAATTTCGCCTGGATGCATTGACGGAGGCACCCGTTACTGAATACAGCTACTTATAATTTTCTTTTCATATGTGATTGCAACTACAGCGATGTAGAGAGAGAATTCTTGCATAACAATCAAGGTATTTGAATTATATACCTCCCGTGCAACGCCGGGAGTTGTCCATATTATATAGATAATAGATACCAGATTCTGTTTTTCCCCGTATCTAATAAAATATTTCTTATTTTTTGACGTTGAAAAATTACAAATTTTTTTTTTAAATGTTGTTTATTCAGGTAATAACAAAAATCTCAAATTTGAAAAAAAAATTCATAATAACGAGAGATTTAATGAATTTAACTTCACGCACGTCAACAAATACGTGAAGTTTGTCCTAAATTTGTCCCCAATTTTGTTTTTGTAATTTTAGGACAAAGTTAGGACAAACTTCACGCGAATGTACGGTAGTATTTCTAAAGATGTCGGCTTTAACAATTTTTAATTTTTGGTACATAAATAAAAAATAAAATAAAATTGTTTTATAATTCATGTCCATAGTTGTCAGGTTTATTCATGTTTTTTGCTTTTGTTTACATTAAAACAAAAAAACGAATAGTGCCATCTTTAGACTTAATTTATCTATCGCCGTTTTTTGACAACGATGACCCTTACAGATTATTATAATTTATTTGCAACAATTGCACGTGACAGGAGTTAAATAACTCGAACAAAAAATTTGAGTTATTTAATTCGAGCTCGAACAAATAAAATACGTAACTATTTGAATCAAAAACAAAAGAAGTACCAACATAGTGGAAAAAATATATAATCCACATCGGATGTGATTAAGAATTTATTACAAGCAATTGATCATCAATTAACGGTTCAACCACAGAAAGAAGACCAAAAGGCTCCTAGTCTAAGCACCAAGGTTCGCCGGGAGTTGACCCAGTTCGAATCGGATGGAGTCAGAGGCGCGGAACTCGAGAGAGTGTACAATTTTCTCTTGTCGATTCCACTGACAAGCGTGGCAGCAGAAAGCGCGTTTTCAGCGTCAGAAAATATATGTACACAAAGTCGCATTTTCTGGAACAGAAAAATAAATACTCCTAACGTTTTTGTATAATTCGTATTTTTTTTAAATTGTTAATAAAATATTTTTGTTTGGTTTTATATATTTTTTTATTGGCTGAATTATTTATTAAAACATTTGGTTCATTACCTGACCTTTGTAATTTACTGCGTTATTCTGCGTACAAATTGACATAGTATGTAATACATATGTAAAAATGAATAAAAAATTTATTTTGAATTAATTTTTTTAAATTTTCTTTATTCTATCAATGGGGCCCGTAAGTATTATTGGACCAGAGCCCGGACATCGATAATTCGGCACTGAATGTTAAGCATAATGTATCGTACAACTAATCGCAATAATCTTACGATATACGCAATGCAAATCCAATTATCCATAATACCTTCCAGATCCTTAATTGCATTTAAAAACCACTTCAAACAATAATTCTCCAAAGTTCAAAATTAAATTAAAAATTATTAATTTATGTTTTCTGTTAGAATAATGAAGTCGTAAACGTCAATAAAATTTCTCACGAGCAGTAAAATTTTAATCAAAATCGATCTGTACACTTTACTAATTTGACATAAACAATTTTACATCGATTTATAGTATTGTATAGTACCTATAGAAAAAAATAACAATAAAAGGGTTTACATCACCATAAAAACAAGGAACCCTGATATAATATGTACAATATTACAAAAAATTAACATGGACAAAATCTACAAAAAATCACGTTTTTCTCAAGATCGCACATATGAAACAAAATTTCTACCTACCTCACTAACAAATATCTATTTAAAAACGATCACGTCCGATCAAAATATTTAGATACTCAACTTTTACATACCAAAAATTCTATTGTTTATCTCACGTTCCTCAAACAGTTTTGTGCGATTGTAATCAACAATAAAAATCGATCAAAGAAATCGGACAGTTATTTTTAAGATTTGTCGAAATACCCGTATAATATAGTGTGTAACTACATACTCGTACATACATATATCAGTTTGCACTTCCGTGTTATATTTATGTGTCACTACAGAAAGAGAATTTAAATATGCATGTACAAACTACATACATATGTACGTGCATATGTATATTTAGTAAATATTTGGGGTTATTGAATTTCATTTAAAGCGTTTCGAACAAATTCAAAACTCTGTACACAATACATAAAAATTTTAATGAACTTGAGGCCAATATTGATTTAAACAAATTTATAGTCGAATAATTAAAATTAAAAACGGCTGTATATGGTATGTTGTACATACTATACATAAATATAAATTTATATGCAAGAATCAGTCCATTCATTTATGAAGGCATAACAAAAAACATTAAAACGACAATAAAACTGAAATCCAATTAAAAATTATTATTTTCTTAGATGATAAATACAACATTTTAATTGTTTTAAAAAAAATCAAAAAAAATTTGTAATAACAAAACGAGATTTTTGTTGTTAACAGTCACATGCTGCTTTCTGGCACACGCGTTTCCATTATAATTTTCTAATGACTAAAAAAATTATTATTTTGAATGGGATTGGAATTTATGTATGTACCTTCGTACACTATTAATATAATTGATATCATTATATTCCCCTTATGTATACTCTAACAGTCTTATTATATAGAAAAGAAAATCGATAAATAATAGAACAAAACGGAAATTTGAGATGCTGAAATTTCTAGCACTTTTCTAAAGTATTTTGTATTGAAATAAAGTACTAGCATACCCTGCTATTGGGAAACGAATATTTTTCCAGCTATATGACATTTGATGAAGAACATCGTTCAAAACACAGTGAGAGTAGACGACGCACGTGTGAGAAAAAATCAAATCAACTGGAACAATTTTCTTTCTTTTTTTTTATGTATACGCACCGGATATTTTTGTGTGGATGATTTAATTTGTGACAAATGAACAGAAAATATGTAATATGGATATAGAAATTAAAAAACAGGAAGAAAATAAAAAAGGATGATTATCGGGGCGGATAAACTGTCAAAGAAAAAATTAGTGTAATTGATATTTTACTCTTTGTTTGAACTGGTTTTTGGGCTTGTAGCAGAGCCTTCTAGAGTATAGAGCCATAATCATAATGACGTATTTTTTTTAAGCTTTTTCAGTGGTATAACTTTTCACTAATTTCCATAGGAATCCATAGTAAAAATGGTGTTTTTTAGCTTCAAGTTTTTCATTGAAAAAAGCAAAAATGTTACAAAATTTTTATACAAAAGTGTTCTACATATCTTTAGCAACAATATATAGGAAGGGTTTATTGGTATTAAGTAAATATTAATTGCAGAAATATTAAAATTAAATTATTTCTAAAATATATTTTTCGAACTTTCATTTTGAAAAATACATCAAAGTTGGCTCTGACGAATTAAAATAATACTTGCTACATTTATCTTTAGTTTTACTAGTGTGCGCTAGATGTCTCAGATTTATACAGAAAAATACGAAAAAAATTGTTTAATCACAAAATTATGACACGTTCTTAATATTTTGAGAATTTGTTTTGCTTTTCCTACAATTTTTGAACTTAAATTTCCCCAAGTGGCGATTTTTGG
The DNA here is from genome assembly GCA_963556165.1 of Tipula helvola. Classification (NCBI taxonomy): domain Eukaryota; kingdom Metazoa; phylum Arthropoda; class Insecta; order Diptera; family Tipulidae; genus Tipula; species Tipula helvola. Next base: position 271,499,822 of record OY744482.1, read on the forward strand.
TACGGTTTTTCAAAATGTTTACTGCCCACTGCCATCTATGTATATTGGCTTAATGCACACGATTTGTAGTAAGCTTTTCTTTTTAATTTGACCAGAAAGCTGTTGTTATGAACTTTTTTTTATATTTTGGTTAAAATAAATCAATTATTACAAGAAAATAAAAACGATTTACTTAAAGGAGGTTTTTGTATGTTGAAATTCAAACATTTATGAAAATATTTCAGAAATCATAATTAAGAATTTGCAACGTTTTCATTTACAAATTTGTCTTCGGAAAAAAAGTGATTTCCCATATGTTTTATGTGTTTTACTATGGAAATTTTGGTTTTTTCCTCGTTTCTAATTCCCTTATAAAAGCTTCGTTTTTTAGATTATGGCTTGTATAATCAAGGTTGCTTTGCTTGTAGGCGTTCATGTTACAGTAATTTAAAGGGCTACTAATTAAAATTAATTAAATAATGTAAAAATGTATGTACGACAGAGTAAAACTTTTAGAACGATAGTTCGCCAAAGTATGTTCACCTCAAATTTGTAATTTGTAATTTTAATTTTACTTTCACCATATTTCATGCGAAAACACAAATAATATAAGCCTAATTCTACTATTAAAAGAATGTAACTGTATGATTCTCAAAGTGGTGTTCGGGAAAAACAATTCCAGCCTTTCAAGTTCAATCATTAAAATATAATAGGGCTGAAACCTTATGAGGTGATCAGAACTTCGGTCTCCAAAGTTAATTCAACTCCCAAATCAATCCCTAATTGAACTTCTGAAGTCAATCTTCAGCTAAACCTCCAAAAACAATATTTATGTAAAGTTTGGTTCAAATCAGTCAAGGCGTGCGGATTTGTTTAAATAACTACACAGGTTTTACACTTCAAGTTGAACCTTTAGCAAATTATATGTATGACCAATTAGGATAAAACTTTTCTATTTCATAATGGATTTTAGTGAAATTTGACATCCGCGATAGAAATGAAATTCTAAAATAATGTTTCTATAAAGTTCTGAAATATTGCCAAGTAGGATGGAACATGCCTATTTCTCAGCCGATTACCATGAAATTCGATAGGTACACTGGAGGTGGGATTCTAAATTATTTTTAGATGAAATTCTGGAATATGGCCAATTAGGATGAAACTTGGCTATCCCTTAACCGATTATGATGAAATTATGTTAACCAGCATTACCTCTTTTTTAACTGTTATAAAGATGGCAAAAATCCATTTCTTCAATTATTTCTTTTTTAACCCCTAATTTACCAGCTTATAACTCATTAAATTTTCATTTTTTTAGAATTTTTTTTTTGTATACATATTTTGAAAATACCAATAAATATATTGTAAAAGAATGAATGATAAATATTTTTTTGTTTTTTTAAGAGCTCGACAGAAACGCCGAATATTTATTTATTTATATATAAATGTAGTAAGTTTCAAAAACTTTTTCCATTAGGAATACAAAAAAAAGTGTTTTTAAATTCTAAAACGCCACCCAATTACTTAACTAATTACCATCACCACTAATTAACATGACCATGAACCCAATAAGAAAAAAAAAATGAAATAAGAAAAAGACTTCTACATCATTGCTGACTAAAGAATTTATATGTATAGTAAAGAAAAGAAGTTACTACAAGTAAACTGTTAAAGAGTAAAATTAAAATGTTGAAAGTATTTATTTCTAAAAATGGCCGGGGAATTAGATCTTCAATATTAATGTCCAAATTGTTCCAAATGCTTATCCCTCTAACAAAGAAAGACGAATTCATCAATATACATTTATTTCTGGCTGGCTTCGACATTTGCATGCGATCAGAAGATTTTACCAACTTGACAAAAATATATTTCGGTTGTTGGTGTCTTAAAAGCTTGTAAATAAATAAGCACACTCGAAAAGTATACAACTCATGAAGAGAGCAACCGAATAGCAAGTTGGAATAACAAGAGATATGCTCATATTTTCTAAGTCTGAAGACACACCTGACACAACTATTAAAGAGCATTTGTAACTCAGAGAAGTATTTCATTTGCAGATCCACCAGCGCGTCAAACAGAGAACTCCTTCAATGAACCCAAGCGAAAATACTTCGCAGTATTACCAATGCTCCATGGTACATTCGAAATAGTAATATACACGTCGACCTTGGAATTAAAACCATTAAAGAAACAATTAAAGAATTTAGTTCGAAATATTACTCAAAACTAGAAGCACATCCCAACGAATTGGCCAGGGATATACTAAAACAAATGCGATTTAGGCGACTAAGAAGAACAGATCCACTCGGACTGATGAACCTGTAAATTTATTAATGTTTAGGTTACACATATGTATAATCTAAATTAGTTGAATTGTGAACACAAATAATAGGTATTAACATTGGTTAATATTTAAAATTTTAATAATTTTAGGTTAAGATTTGAATACTTCTTGTTAGTTTCTTTTGTAGAAAGATTCAAGAATAAAGCCATTGGCAGCATTTATAAAAAAAAAAAAAAACTTTGCAGATCAAAAAAGACCACATCACCATAAAGAAAATGAGGAAGTACAAAAGATTTGACCAATCTAAGTCTGAGTTCATTAGAAAAGCATTTAGTCGTAGCCCAGAGCATTCTAAGTAAAACTATTATCCTCCTATTAACTCCTTCAATGTGCGAGTTCCAACATAGAGTTCGATCAAAAGTTAAAGCAAGATTGTTAACAGTATCAGAAAAATTTGTGCTGGCTCCGTTGACAGAAATTTTCGGTAGATCGTCGACGCATCGAACGTGGGACGATATTAAAATAGATTGAGTCTTCTCACTATTAATACCCAGACGATTTTTCACGTACCATTCCACAATTAGGCCTATATCCAAATTGACTTTTTGAATACTGTTCACAATATCCATAGGATTACAGAATCTATAAATTTGAACATCGTCAGCAAATAAATGATATTTACAATGTGTAATCACTTTCGTCAAGTCATTAATATCCATCATAAATAAAAAAGGTCCTAAAATTGAACCTTGGGGAACACCAGAATAAGTGTTATTAGAACCGGATATGGAATTGTGCATGGTGACAATCTGTGAGCGATTAGATAAATATGAATGAATCAATTGACTCGCAGTGGAAGAAAATTTGAAATGTTCTTTGAGTTTATAAATCAGAAGCTGATGATCAATCCGATCGAAAGCCTTGCTGAAATCTAGCAACACCAAGGTACAAACCTCTCTGGTATCAACTGCCCTCCGAATATCATCGCTGATTTGGAGCAAAGCAGTTGTAGTGCTGTGGTTAGATCCATATAAGCTGACTGGAATTCAGATAGTAGGCTTTTGGAATTTAGGTATTCAACTATTTGTGTTTGCAAGACTCTTTCAAATACCTTGGATAGCCCAGGCAGCAAACTAATAGGGCGAAAGTCCGATAAATTAGTACATTTTTCCTTTTTTGGAATAGGTATTATTTTAGAATGTTTCCAAATCAAAGGAAATGTTGAAGTCATAATTAAACTATTAAAGCCATGCAAGTGATAGCAATCAATATAGGGAAATATCATTTTAACGAACTTAATCGGTATTCCATCAGTCCCCGTTGCATCTGATTTAACCGATTCTAGAGCTTGGTGCAGATCAACTATGTCAATGTTCTTAAAGCTGAAGTCGCCTTCAAAAAGTGGAATCTGCGTTGAATAATCCACAAAACCAACCTCTGAAGAGTGGGAGCTGAAATAATTGTTTAAGTCATCAACAGAAAACGGACAGTTGTTAAAATTAATCGATTTCAAATTCCTCAAGTTAATCGATTTCAAATTTCTCCAAAAAATTTTAGAAGGTAATGACGGATTCAAGACGTTTGAATAATATTTTAGTTTGGCTTTAGATTTTGCTACGTTAATTTTATTCCTGATAATTCTAAATTCCTGAAATAATCTATTATCTCTAGTGCGTTTCCAACGTTGAAAAATGATATTCCTAAGTTTAATCATATTTATAATTTCAACATTGAGCCACGGAGGCTTGGAAGGTTTAAGACTTAAAATTTTAAGTGGAACATATTGTTCAAATAACTGTAATATATTAGAGCATAAATATTCAATTTTTTCATCAGGTTGTATAATTGAAAATACTCTATTCCAATCAAGACTGCAACAGGACTCAGTCAATTTAGGTATATCAATATCTTTGAAACTACGGAAACGTATTATAGGGGTTGATTTGCAAAAACTGACTTTATAGGAGAAATAAATTAGATCATGATCTGTGAACCCAACCGAGATTTGACTATGAAATTCAATTTTGTCAGTATTTGTAATAATCAAATCTAAAAGTGAGGATGCATTGTTCAAAAAGTACGTTGGCTCACTGTTAATGGTCTTACAACCAAATTTATTCAACAAACGTAGGAATTTCGTTGGTTTCCGTGATGCTTTATTAAGATCGCAATTAAAATCACCACATAAAATGATGTCGGTATAATCCAGAGAATAATTGGTAAAAATTTCTCCTAAATCATCACAGAATTGCTTCCCGGGCGGCTTATAGAACACCGCCAATAACACTTTATGGAGTTCCAACCTTATTTCGACTAGAATTATTTCAATATTAGGAGTACAAAGCTTGCGTATCAATGTAAAGTTAATTGTCTTCTTTAAATAAATGCATACACCTCCACCACGTTTTATATTATTAAAAGTACGATCATTACTTATAACACTATATCCACATCCAGATATATTGATCCAATTCCAAACGATACAAGGTGGAATTCGTATATGAGGATTGCTTAAGAATATTTATTTCTATAATTCGATCCACAAAATCTTAAATAATGTTCAATTGTATACAATGAGGCACTGAATCTCCATTAAAAATTATTTGTGATTTCCACAGCTTTAGACTTATTGCAAGGTAGTTCCATTTCGATTGCGACAGCTGTTGAAATCTGGTATAGTTTGCTGAATAACGACGAATTAATATCAATTAGGCCTTCCATCCAAAAGCGTGTGAAAAGTGTACTGACTCCTGCTGATTATTTAGCCAATTTGAGGGATCCGAAATATTTAGGCAAGTCAATCAGAGGTGATGCAGAAAACATGTCGGAAAAATGAATTGCTCAAAAACTTCCTGCCATTTTAGCATTCTGCTTGGCATTTAAAATTCAAGATAGAGAATTCTACCAGAATCAATGTTTAAATCGGAAGTGCTGGATAAATTAAATGTCAAAGAATGGTGGAAAGTTTTACAAGTAAAAAATGAAAAGTCATTAAAGTTGGCTGAAAATGTTTGCAAATTTTTTGTTTCTTTACTTTTTGTTTCTTGGCCCGGCAAGCTCTACTTCAATCGAAAGATTTTTTCATCCTAAGGCCTAATTTGGAATAAATTGAGAAACCGACTTGGATTTGAAAAAGTGCTTTCTCTCATAAAAATATATAATCATTTAAAAAAATCTGACCAAATAATGACTGGTGAATTTAGAAACTTTGAATAGTATGTATTTCTTTATGATCTTAATAGTGTACCTGGGACCCAATTTCTTATTTTTCGGGCGTCTCACGTGTACCTCACCTTCCAGTTCCAACTCAATCAAACTAAACTTTGTTTCGTCACTCCAGAGGACTTTTCGAAATCGCCAACTATTTGTGTAGGTTTTGCGAAATGTATCGTCCGTTTTAAATTTTGTTTGACCCACGGAACCCAAATTCAAATACCCGACGTGTAATAAACCTCTTCGACCAACTGTGTCCAATTTGAGATGAAATGGCTCCTTTATTTTCCTGGCATTCAAAAAAGGATCACTCTTAATCCTACCATACAATTTCGAAATCACAGTCCCTCTATAAATAGGTTTTAATGGCACCTTAAACTACGTTCTTCGAATCTGCTACAATTACAAACACCTTCCTCCTTTCTGGTGCACAGCTCTTATTTTTACCCATTTTTTAACTATATGCCACCGAACTACACTACTCCAAAAAATTAAAGGAACACTAATTTTTTTCAATTTTTTTAGTGTTTTTTGAAGAGCTGTATCTTAGTAAAATACGGTCGTACAGAGATGAAAAGAAAAGCATTTTAAAGCTTCAAATCTCTAGTTTTGAGACTTCTGAGCGGAAAATTTTTGTGAGATACCGTTATCACGCAATCATAAGAAAGAACGCGAAGAAAAAAAATTCGATTTTTTTTTTTTTTTTGTAAGGTGCCATGGGCTCGGGAAATTTGTTTTAAGTTAAACCAATGCATAGGTCGGTTAGCCTGTTAATTAGCCGTAAATTTAATTTCATTCTGGTCTCTCTAGGTCAACTTTTTGCTGAGATATCTGACTTTGAATCAAAAAAGATCCTTTTGCCTTTGATCATCGATATCTCAGCAACCAATGACTGCACAGTAAACTTTAGGGCAGCCTTAAAAACTTCAGTAAATTTCCTACAAGACCCTTTAATGATTAGTGGAGAACAAAATTTTTTTTCACCCTGAATACTGATTTGAAAAAAGTACTAAAAAACGACTTTTTAGGTTGTCTTAATAAATCTACCGTTACTTTACCGTTATTGATGAAAAGACTAATGTTGCCAGGTCATTTTACAGTTTAATGTACTCCTAATAGCCCTGTATTATTTTCAAATTGATCCATCCAACCGTTTTTGTCGGACAGATTGATCAAAGTTTTACAAAACAATTAAAGGAACAAGTATTCATCAAAGTAAAAAAACGACTTTTTTCACATTTTGCGTTAGTTACTTGTTAACCCTTAACGATCGTACGATTTTTTTTGTAATACTCGCCGATAAGAGACGATAGAAAATTAAATAAAGTTCTGCAATATGACCAATTATTATGGAACATGGCCATTTCTCATCTGATTTTAGTGAAATTTGGTATGCGTTATTGAAAAGGGATTCTAAAACGATTCGTGGATTAAGTTCTGGAATATGGCCAACTAGGTTGGAACTTGGCCATTTCTTATCCGATTTTGATGATATTCAGCATGTACGATGGAAATGGGATTCTAAACTGATTTTTGGATAAAGTTCTGGAATATGGCCAACTGGGATGGAACTTGGCTATTTCTTAACCGATTTTGATGAAATTTGGTGTTCGCGATGGAAATGGGATCCTATAATGAATTTTAGCTAAAGTTCTGGAATATGTCCAATTAGGTAGGAACTTGGCCGTTTCTTATAAGATTTTGATGAAATTCAGCATTTGTAATGAACATTGGGTTTTAAAATTATGTTTAGATGAAATTCTGGAATAAGCCGTATTAGGATGGAACTTGGCCATTTGTTATCCGATTTTAAACAAATTCAGCATGTACTATAGAAATAAAATTATTTTTGGTTAAAGTTATATGTTAAAGTTGGAAGGCGCTTGCCTATTCCTTAAACGAATAAAAGAAATTCGATATGTGCTTTAAAGTGAAAAACTAAAATGGTTATTCCATGTATTTAATGATTTATTTTATCAATAATTTAAGAATCTCATTTTCATCGTGAATGCTGAAATTCATAAAAATAGGATACAAAGCTTCCAAGTTCCATGACAATTGGCCAAATTCCAGAACTTTATCCAAAAATCAGTTTAGAATCCCATTTCTAAGGCACGTGCTGAATTTCATCAATATCGGATAAGAAATGGCCAATTTCCTTCCTAGTTGGCCATATACCAGAATTTCATCCACAAATCATTTTAGAATCCCATTTCCATCGTACATGCTAAATTTCATCAAAATCGGATAAGAAATGGCCAAGTTCCATCCTAGTTGGCCATATTTCAGAACTTTATCCAAAAGTCAGTTTAGAATACCATTTCCATTGCTTATACTAAATTTCATCAAAATCGGATAAGAAATGGGCAAGTTCCTTCCTAGTTGGCCATTTTCCAGAATTTCATCCAAAAATCAGTTTAGAATCCCATTTCCATCGCGCATACCATATTTCATCAAAATCGGATAAGAAATGGCGAAGTTCCTTCTTAGTTGGCCATTTTCCAGAACTTTATCCAAAAGTCAGTTTAGAATCTCATATCCATCGCCAATACCAAATTCCACTAAAATCGGATGAGCAATAGCCAAGTTCCATACTAGTTGGCCATATTCCAGAACCTTATCCAAAAATCACTTTAGAATCCCATTTCCATCGTACATGCTGAATATCATCAAAATCGGATAAGAAATGGCCAAGTTCCAACCTAGTTGGCCATATTCCAGAACTTAATCCAAAAATCGGTTAAGAAATGGCCAAATTCCTTCCTAGTTGGCCATTTTCCAGAACTTCATACACGAATCGTTTTAGAATCCCATTTCAATAACGCATACCAAATTTCACTAAAATCAGATGAGAAATGGCCATGTTCCATAATAATTGGTCATATTGCAGAACTTTATTTAATTTTCTATCGTCTCTTATCGGCGAGTATTACAAAAAAAATCGTACGATCGTTAAGGGTTAACAAGTAACTAACGCAAAATGTGAAAAAAGTCGTTTTTTTACTTTGATGAATACTTGTTCCTTTAATTGTTTTGTAAAACTTTGATCAATCTGTCCGACAAAAACGGTTGGATGGATCAATTTGAAAATAATATAGGGCTATTAGGAGTACATTAAACTGTAAAATGACCTGGCAACATTAGTCTTTTCATCAATAACGGTAAAGTAACGGTAGATTTATTAAGACAACCTAAAAAGTCGTTTTTTAGTACCTTTTTCAAATCAGTATTCAGGGTGAAAAAAAAATTTGTTCTCCACTAATCATTAAAGGGTCTTGTAGGAAATTTACTGAAGTTTTTAAGGCTGCCCTAAAGTTTACTGTGCAGTCATTGGTTGCTGAGATATCGATGATCAAAGGCAAAAGGATCTTTTTTGATTCAAAGTCAGATATCTCAGCAAAAAGTTGACATAGAGAGACCAGAATGAAATTAAATTTACGGCTAATTAACAGGCTAACCGACCTATGCATTGGTTTAACTTAAAACAAATTTTCCGAGCCCATGGCACCTTACAAAAAAAAAAAAAAAATCGAATTTTTTTTCTTCGCGTTCTTTCTTATGATTGCGTGATAACGGTATCTCACAAAAATTTTCCGCTCAGAAGTCTCAAAACTAGAGATTTGAAGCTTTAAAATGCTTTTCTTTTCATCTCTGTACGACCGTATTTTACTAAGATACAGCTCTTCAAACAACACTAAAAAAATTGAAAAAAATTAGTGTTCCTTTAATTTTTTGGAGTAGTGTATTTTAATCAATATTAAAATTTACAAAACTGGTTTACCGATAAATCTTAAAAATTAGTTTTTATCTGTTGCGCTTAATAGCCAAAGTTTTTTTTAGCAATTATTGGCTATACTATCAATCAACTTTAAATAATCCTCGTTCAACTCATTTCTGTGTAATATCAAACAATTGGGTCCGAGCTAACAAAACTAACAAAACAAAATACGGTAAAATTAAATGCCTTTTGAGGTTAAAATTACCGTTAAAAATATCTAGTATTCCAGTCTGTTGTTTTTAATTTTTAATTGCTATAGCACTCTGTTCGCCTTAGGTAGTAAGGGGGTAAACATTTATTTCTAAGCTAAACTGCTCAACAACGTAGTTTATTGACGATAATTAGGCATTGCGATCGAGGGAAAATTATTGTTTAACGTCGTTTTTCGAGAAATATTATTTCAATTTCGGGATTTTTTTGATCTCGCGAGAATTTTAAAAACACTAATTTTACTTTAATTGCATTAAAACATTTAAACATTATGCAGGGTGTCTGGTACTGACGGTATAAGGGAAAGGGATAAAGGACAAGATTCTAAATAAAAATGGGTGTTTTGATTTTTTTTAAACTCGTCATCATTACTGCCTTTTTTTAAACTCGTCTTACGCCCTCATTAAAGTAACCAAATCACAAATTTATTTTTTGTTATCAATATCTAATCTAATAAAATCGATTAAATCATAACCTGACAACATTGGATTAAGAAATCATTTTTCTTTTAAATTCATGTTTGGGCATTATTAAATTTAACCGAAAAACTTAAAATTATTTGAATTAAAGTTCTTACAGAGAGTACAGGTCTTCTCGGCCGACGGTGGTTGGTTTTTTTTATATTTTTTTTTTTGTATAAACCAATACCAAAAAATGTTGTATTGGAGTAAACTTATAAATGAGACGAACGGAAATGACGTATTTCTTTATATTACCGTGCGATTTCTACATTGCTAGTGAACGGTTAACGAATTGTTGAGGTTGTATTTACTAACAGAGGCATCTTATCAACATTCAAGAGAGCCTCCTGCAACGAAGACCATGTTAATAATCCTAATTCTAATGATCCAGTTCGAGAGAAATGTTCAGCGAGCTGTTGCGGGGTATCAATATCTAAATATTTAAGTAATCTCATTCAAAATTGAAATTGTTAAAAGTTTTTAAGGGGAATTGTAAAATTCGCTAATACTACAAGTTCATGGTTGATTCCTATTCATATTATAGGAAAAATCAGGGTAATAAAATTGGCAGTTCAGTCGCTAAAGCCTGATGAGATGATTGAAAAGTGATTTATTTTTCACAATCCTCGTCATATCGAAACTGAAATGCAGAACTCTTAACAATTTCTCAATTCTCTTCAATGTAGTTACAGCAGATAACTGGTGATTTCAGGAACCAACTACGAATACTGCGTAAAAATTAATACGCAAATCGAGGAAAATAAGACAAGTCAGGAAGCCAAAGAAAAATAGGGGTGAACAGTATATCACAAAAAGTGGCAAGAAAGTAAAAGCAAAAATTATTCGTCGATTAGTAAACTGTCGGACGAAATGCACTTCACAAATTAGTGAGGGGTTACAATACAAGTTTGAAGCCTATACTGGAGAATGGGGTCTCGCGACAGAGAAGCATCTTATATTACAGGTTTGATTAGTTCTTGTAAGCCTAGTGTTTCAAGGAAAAGGCGAGATACGCATGAAAAGCAGAATAGAGAAATAACATATCAATACCAATAAATGGAGGAAACATTTTACAAATATTGTTGTTTGCAAATATGTATTCGACGAAACACCAAAATTACTCTGGATTTTGTCTTAACATAAGAAAATATGCCCTACCAGCAATTGACTCCAGAAAAAAAGCCGCCATGATCCACGAACGATTCAATAAATTACGTGCGGTGCATCGAAGTTAAACGAAGTGAAGGAACACCTAGCATCTTTACCAACGTATGAGAGCCTCTATATTGTCGCAAAGATATAAACAAGATATATTTACTGCCTTATTATACAATCAATAAAATCTACAAAATTTATTGTGAACAATCGAAACCTAGAGTTAGTTTTTCAATATATTCAAAAATGTTTCGCGAATGTTTATTAAATAAGATTCTTTTGACTTTTTATAGACAAAATATATTAACAATAATGGCATTCACAACATTTTTCGACTTGTTAATCAGAAAAATGAAGAGGCCATCATTTATCTACCAGTTGTAGCAGACTATTCTAATGAGGAGGAAGTAGCGGTTAAGCAAAATGTTACGCTATTAGCCAAAGCAACCTTGATTATACAAGCCATAATCTAAAAACCGAAGCTTTTATAGGGGAATTATGATTTCTGAAATATTTTCATAAATGTTTGAATTTCAACGTACATAAATCTCGTTTAAGTAAATCGTGTTCATTTTCTTGTAATAATTGATTTATTTAAACCAAAATATAAAAAAAAGGTCATAACAACAGCATTCTGGTCAAATTAAAAAGAAAAGCTTCCTACAAATCGTGTGCATTAAGTCAATATACATTACATAGATGGCAGTGATGACATTAAAAATTTTGAAAAATCGTACCAAAAATTGTCACCTGGGGAAATTTCAATTTCAAAAATTGTAGAAAATGCAAAACAAATTCTCAAAATATTAAGAACGTGCCATAATTTTGGGATTAAATAATTTTTTTTCGTATTTGTCTGTACAAATCTTAGACATCTAACGTGCACTAGGAAAACTAAAGATAAATTTAGCAAGTGTTATTTTAATTCGTCAAAGCCAACTTTGATATATTTTTCAAAATGAAATTTCGAAAAATATATTTTAGAAATAATTTTTATTTTAATATTTCTGCAATTAATATTTACTTAATAACAATATACCCTTCTTGTATATTGCTGCTAAAGATATGTAGATCACTTTTGTATAAATATTTTGTAACATTTTTGCTTTTTTCATTGATAAACTTGAAGCTAAAAAACACCATTTTTACTATGGATTCCTATGGAAATCACTGAAAAGTTATACGTCATGAAAGAGTTATACGTCATAATGATTATGGCTCTATGCTCTAGAAGGCTCTGTATTAGCAGAACCATCTTGATGTGAATAGAGCCGGCATGTGAAAAATCAACTTAAAATAAAAAGCACTACAGACGATTCAACTTGTCGGACCGACCGTCGCGTCGGCCAAACGCTTAAAAAAAACTCTCCATCATCTGATCATGATATCGACTTTGCATCATCTGTTTGAAGCAACTGCCATCGAAGTTGACTGAAGTTGAATAATTTTTTAAAAAGCTTTTTTTTGTTATGTTTGCCACTGAAGGCCTTTAAAATACCGAGAAATTCTTTCAAATTAGGTGCGTTTTCCTTAAAATATTCCCATTTTCAGCAAATTTTCAGCGAAGGATGCCCACAACCGGTTACGATTTTTTTTTCTGCCAAAAAAGATGACTGAACAAAATTGGTCGTAAAATTTTTCTAGTTGACGGAATCAATGTAGTTACTTTAGCAAACAGTTAGCTAATGCCTCTAGCTTCTTCTTTTCTTCTCAGGATAATATGGACTCAAAGGAAAATTATGGGTCAAAAACAAAACTGTGCCCACAACCGGAAATTCTCCCTTACTCTCATTTTCTATAAATGAACCATGAAGTATATTTTTGTAGGTTGTTCTCTTTTGTTGATGCTAACGAAAGTGATATTATTATTTATTATTATACTACAATCTGTGCCTGTGGATCATAAAATCCAGTTTCGATTAATAATCATCATTAATTACAAAGAAATATACAAATTGACAGTTAGAAAACTTAATAATATTAATTATATGTACATATTTACATACTACACTTGAAAATACAACAAATCATTCACAGTAGAAGCTTCGAATAAAACCGATTTAAGACTTGTTTTAAATATATAATATGTATATGGTTTTTACAAGTATTTTTTAAATCTTCCGGTAGGTTATTGAACATTTTTGGCGCCAATATTGGAAATGAATTTTGGTAGTTCGTTGTTGTAAACTTTTCAAGCCGTATATACTGCTTATTTCTCAAGCCGTATATACTGCTTATTTCTTAAGTTGACAATAACATTATGTAGACTGAGTAGCATTAATAGAAAAAAATGCTTTCATTACATTGTACACAAACAAATGACTAACAGGGAAAATCTCCAAGAAACTAAACAAAGGCCACGAAACCGATAGCCCCCTGTGTTTTGAGGATAATTCGTATAATGTCTTTCTGAGCAACGCCAAACGATAGCCTCGATTCAACCAGCGCATAATAAATATTTCTTAATACTGTTATCGGACACATTGAACTCAAAATATAAAATTTTCTTATCAGGGCTCACATGTAATTACGGAGAGTTTCGATATGCGGTAACCAACGCATAGAAGAGTCCACAAATAGATGTAGGTATTTAAACTTTGAAACGAATTCAATTTTAAAACAATCAGCACAACAAGTTATGTGATCACAACTTAACTCATAATAAGTGACATCTGGGTCAATACCGACATCATTATTAAGTTTAAAAAACATACCTTCAGTTTTTATGTTAAGAAACATAGAAAGAGCAATACAACCATTTTCTCAGACATCTTAGATAAGAGTTCATAGAGTAAATGTTATTATTTTGTAACTGCTCATTGTACATAAACTCTAGATCATCGGCAAAAGCTATCAACCTTGAAGAAAAATTTAAATAAAAAATAGAGTTTAGGTAGATCAGAAAAAGCTTGGGGCCTAACACGGAACCTTGAGGAACACCATCATTAATAATTTTACGTTCATTAAAAACATCACCTATTTTAACTACTTGAGATCTATCAAATATAGATAAGAAAGAAACCATTGTAAAGTAACACCCCGAAACCCAGCATGAAGCAGTTTTTGAAATAACACTTCATGGTTAATCATATCAAAGGCTTTAGTTAAATCCACAAAAATAGAGCCAACTGAATTTTTCTTATCAAGACCTATACAGGAAATTAGTGAATTCCAACAAAGCAACTTCAGTACTTTTACCTTTTCTAAACCCAAACTGCATGTTATGCAACAAATTTGTTTTATTCATAAAACTGTCTCTTCGATGTGCTTTTTTTTCAATAATTTTAGAAAACACCGATAATAAAGAAATCGGCCTGTAATTAGCAATATTAGATTTATCTCGTTTCTTAAAAATAGGGATACGGTTAGGGTTAGGTTTGGGTGGCGGTCCACTAGGACCAGGGCATAGACACAAAAAGGTCCGTAGCCGTACCACAATTTAAAAATTTTCCTCCAACTCATTGAAATCGCACTTTGAGCCTGCTACGAAGCGCTGGATACTCCTGACGTCCATCCTGCTGAGTTCCGTCAGGTCGTTGAAAAGGGCGGCCCCTAGAAAATTCAGTCTGTTTCGTGCCAGACGAGGACAGGTGCAAAGAAGATGAAATACTGTCTCTTCCTCCCTCCTCTTAGTCCTCGCAACTAGGACAGTAGTCATGTGAGAAGAAACCAAGTCTACTCGCATGTCTGTCTATGAGACGGTACCCCGTAATCACTCCAACAACCACACTGATCTGACTCCGCTGAAGTTAGATCAACTGTTTGGATCTCACTAAGTCCAACTTTGGCCAGACCTGCCGAGTTATTACGCATGAGGTATTATTTGACCATCTGTCATTCGTCAACTTACTAGCTTCCTCCTGAAGCAGCAGTTTGCATACCTCAAGAGGCATTTCAATATCCTTTTTGCTGTTTGAGATGTGGTCCATTGTACCACGTCAAGCCAGTTCATCGGCTTTCATATTCCCTGTACTAATGAAATGTCCTGGCACCCATATAATGTAAATGTTGAACTGATCTGTCATCTCGTGAAGAGATGAGAGACAGTTCCGGATTACTTTCGACGTGAGGAGGTGTGATTGAAGCGCTTTAATGACAGCCCGACTGTCCGTATATATGCGAATATCACAAGTCGATATTACATTATACCTCAACCAGTCCACGACTTCCTTTATCGCAGTTACTTCAGCTTGAAAAATGCTACAGTAGTCAGGGAGACAGAAGGAGAGGTTTAACATAAGTTCCTCGCAGAACACCCCAGCCCCGACTCCTCTATCCCGTTTTGAACCATCAGTGAAGAAGTGTAAAACTCCTGGTTCCAAAACTGCATCCATCATCCAGTCCTCTCTGGATGGGATAATAGTCCGGAACTTTCTATCAAAAGATAGTGACGGGACAGAGTCGGTGGTCTTGGGAAGCCCTTTGTTACAAATTATAGATGAGTGCCCTGTATTGTTGCAGGTCCACATTAACGTGGATTTCAGTCGTATGGCAGTGCAAGTTGCCCACTGTTTTCCCAAGATATCTAGAGGTGTCAGAAAAAGCAGAATCTCCAGTGCCTTAGTGGATGTGCTCCTCAGTGCAAAAATAGGGATAACTAGACTCTCTTTCAATTTAATTGGAAAAATACTCGTATCAAAACTAAAATTTACAATATATGAAAACATTGAAAACTCATTAACAATACAATGCAAAATTTTTTTGATAAGTATATTGCTGCAGTTATCAATTCCAGCAGAATAACTAGGTTTCAAAGATGAAATGACATTTAGCTTTTCATCTGGACATGTTTCAAAGAAAACACATGACTGTTCAGCGGAATTTCTATAGATTAGGCCCGAAAAATCTTCTCCATTGTTACTTTCATTAGATTTTAAGTCTAGGACCGCATTTACAAAATAGCTGTTGAATAATTCAGCCAATTCACTTCTGTCAGTTACACAGCAACTATATCATTAATTTCAATTTTTTCACTCTGAGCCTTTTTCTGAGATTTAGAATGGCATCAACTAGTTTCCAGCATTCTTAAATGTTGCTGTTCGCAGATTCAAATTTATTTTTGTAAAAGTTTAACAAATAGTCGTTTCAAATTAACATCATTCAAACTTCGATCTAGCTTCCTAGATAACTTATTCTTCAACCTAATTTGATTAAGTAGTGGAGGTGTAATCCAAGGCTTAATAGTTCTGTCCTTTGATTTAACTTGAATCACCGAAGTATTTTTATTTATATAAAATTTTGACCTAGTCAAAAAAAAAATTCAAAAGCTTCAGACACATTTAAATACCAAAAATACTAAAGCCCGGAATCTTTCTAACAGTAAAATGATTTGTGAAGTCTTATCAAGTGCAGCAATATTGGCTAGAACTAAATTAAAATTACTACGAATACTTCTAATATTTTGATATACAATAAAGATGTCCAAATAGGGTGACCGGAGCTCCTAAAAAAGGGAGACCACGAGCTCTATTTTGAAATTTGTTGACCAGAGTTTCTACCGGCCAAGCACTTGGATTCATCAAGGTTTCAAAATTTGATTCGAAGATAGTTATTTTGAATGATGAGTAATCTGGTACAACTGCATCTTTAATTTTTGTATTGCACTTAACAACTTTTATTTTTTTATGTGCGCAAATTGGGCATTTAAATATGGTATCAAATCATTCTCATTTACATCATAATGCAGTCTGGATACAAATACATGCCTCCGTCTCTCAACAGTTCGCAAAACATTACTATCGCTAAATGTTCCAAATATTACTTCATTTGGTTTCCGACTTAAGGAGGGTATGCGCACATCAGCACACTCCACACCATTTGCAGCAACTTCGTAACTAACGATTTTTAAATAGTTCAAACAAATATCCGAATATAACATAATTAACAATTTTAAACAACAGGTATTCATCTAAAAGCATCCGTCTAATTTCAAGTAACTTTAAATCAAATATGCCAAGTCTAACATCGTAGTTTAACTTCGCAGTAAATGGAACAAATTTAAAACATAAAAATCTAGTAAAGTTTTTTTGAACCAGTTCAATTTTTGTAGAATATATTTCATAGTAAGGATTTCAAATTTGGCACCCATACTCTAAGGAACTGCGCACTAAATGATTAAATAGTATAATTAGTATAGAGAGTGACATAAATTCACGACCTTTTCTAAAAATAAAACCAAGAATACGAAACGATTTTCTACAGAAACTATCAACATGAGTATCAAATTTCAATTTGTCATCAAAGATTATTCCCAGGTCTTTAACCTCACTGTTCCTGATGAGCAAAACACTAACAATGGTATAGTCAAAATAGATCTTGTTAACTTTTCTGGTGTAAGATACAATCATGTATGTATTTACTAATATTTAAATATAGGTCGTTGATCAAACACCATTGAAAAACCCGATGAAGATCATTTTGCAAAATTAACGCGTCAGACAAATTAAGTGCCTCACTATAGATCTTTAGGTCATCTGCATAAAGTAAGCAATCGGATTCGACCACATCAATCAAATCATTAATAAAAATTAGGAACAACAGAGGACCTAATGTTGAACCTTGTGGAACTCCAGACGTAGCAGTGAAACACTGAGATTTATGACCATTAAGCAATACATATTGACTCCTACCTAACAAATAGGATTGAAAAAATACTACATCTGATTGTGATAATCCAAAAGCCACTAGTTTTGAGCATAACATGGAATGATTTACTTTATCAAAAGCTTTACTAAAATCTGTATAAATACAACCAACTTGTCTATTTTTATCGACGGAACTAATGACATAAGCAGTAAATTCTAACAGATTAGTAAGAGTCGATCTTTGCTTATAAAATCCATGCTGTTTATGAGAAATTAAATTTCTAACCAGGTTAAATAATTTACTATGCAAAATTTTCTCGAATATTTTAGCAAAAGAATTTAAAATAGAGATTGGTCTATAGTTCGCAATATCTGATTGGTCACCACATTTATATATTGGAATTATGTAGGACTGCTTCCATTTGTCAGGAAAATAAGACATTGTGATTGAATAATTGAAGATTTTGGTTAGAGGTTTGAAAAAGATATGCTTCGATCTTTTCACAAAAAAAATAGGATAAGAGTCAGATCCAGCTCCTTTATTAGTTTTTAAGCCATTAAGTACACTAATTACATCCGACTCAGAACAAAGTAAATCAGAAAATTGATCAGTTTTACGTATTGTCACAGTAGAGGCTACTGAACTATAAACACTCTTGAAATTATCAGCAAATAAATTGGCAATTACGGATCCATCAGATGAACTACATTGGTCAAGAAACATAGAAGATGGAAACTTGTTTCATTTCTTAATGTTCTCGTGTAATTCCAAAAAAATTTCGGATCGGATTTAATTTTCTCTTCGAGAGAAATTAAATGATTCCTGAAGCAGACCTTTAATTCAATATCTATTTTTTTTCTAAGTTGTGCAAAAACTACACGATCACAAATATTATTGTAAATACACCGCCTTTTTCTAATTTTATTCTTTTCAATGATTAGTGCTATAAGGCCACTAGAAAACCAACACGGAAACTGTCTTCCCTTAAGTTTAATTTTAGTTTTACTGTATTTATTGACTACCGCGTATAACACATCATAGAAAGCGTCAACCATTTCATTAACACCCTTAGCATTAAATAAAATGGCCCAATCAATTTTTAGGCTCATTTTCAATCAAATTATATCTAAGACTACGAAAATTAATCGAAGGAAGGAAATGAACAGCTTGAAATTTTAATTTATTTAAACGAATAATAATTTGAAGTGTGGAGGATGGAAAGGATCGATTTTAGAAAGAACACATAAGCTCGATATTGTTTCCACATGTTTGGATTCAAAATTACTAAAAACTAAGTTCAATACTTTATTCCGATGGTTCACCACTAGGTTATGTTGAGACAACCCAGTAATTTCTAAAGTATTAATTAGATATTTAGCCGTTCTACCTTCGTACCCAGTTGCAACAACGCCAGCAGTAGCTAGATACCACTCAATACTTGATAAATTAAAGTCACCCAATATTAAAAATTTAATGTTGGGAGGAGCTGAAACAACTAAATCGGTCAACAAATCACAAAATCGTATATATTCGTCAAATTTAACACTGGTATTAAAATAAACAACACCCAACACTAAATATTCACTCTTGTTAAGACATGCCTTAACAAAGATATTATCAATAACATGGGACTCATTAAAAAAATCAATTATAATAGTAGATAACCCCTTCCTCAATGCCAACAAAACACCTCCTTTCATCCTTTTTTTCGTGTACGTTAAAATTACGATCACTTCTAAAAACAGCATAACGATCATCAATAAATTCATTAGAGTAGATAGAGGAGTTAAGCCATGTCTCGGTTAAACAAAATACATCAAAGTTGGTTGACAAAATTTGGAATCTAATATCATTAGGTTTCGTCTTCATACCTCTAATGTTCTGATAATAAATCTCAAGAGTATACTCATATTAAATCATAAAAGAATAGGCAAACCCTACTTAGTGTTATTTACTAGTTTATCCAAATCATATACTCAGACGATATTTTGACTAATCCATCATCATCAGTTTTACGGCAATATATGTTTCCATGACTCGCCCAAACATACTTATACTGGTTATTATTTCCTTTAGATCGAAGAAGCTTACTTTTCGTATTAGCAAGTAACTTTTTTTGCCATCCAGGTAGATAATCTTTAATAAAAATGTTGTTTGAACTATTAAAGTTGACATCTCGCGCTGAAACTTTGTTTTTGATTTTAGAAAGCCGCAGAATAGAGTCCTTATCATATTTGTTAATCAATTCCACAGTGATAGGCTTCGGAGATGTTTTGGAATAAGTCCTGTGAATATGTTTAATGTAAGTTGTATCATTAACGGCAAATCCGGCATTCTTAAAAATTTCATCAGCAACGACCAGCAAGCTTTCACTTTTAACAAACGGCACACCGAATATTTGAATTGTAGAACCGTTACCAAATTTTTCCAAAATTTCCATTCGACTATTACACAATTGAAGTTGCTTATTCAATTTAGTATTTGATTCTTAAGAAGTACATAATTTCATCATCATGGTTACTCACTTGTACTTCAAATTTTAACAGTTGATCAATTAGCAACTGTAAAAATCTAAATTGCTCCTGCTGAATTTTGTTTACATCATCTTTTATTGCCGTACATAAAGCATTTTCGGGTAAAGATGATTTGGCGTTAGGCAACAGATTTTCCACAGATAAATTGAAGTAACATACACACGTTTTACATATAAAAGGTTTACTTTTTGATTCACTAGCAATATTTTCGCACAACATATGATATAACTGTTTACATTTATCACACTGCACAACATCTCTGGTATGACGTTGCACAGACTGATTGCATGACTGACAGAAAGACATGGCCAAAGTGTACAGTTGTTTACAAGAATTATAATAATTAATTAAATCAATCACTGATGAAAATTATACTTTGTTGATCATGTAATAAAAGAAATTGGACAAACTAGTAATCTTTAATTAAGTGCACCATATTTATTAGATTTACAATATTAGATCATAACTTATTATTAGAACATAATATTTAATGTTTTTAATTCACAAATAAGAGTCACAGCACTGAATGAAATTAAATTGTTTAGTTTTTAATGTTTTATCCTTTTTTTGTATTTCAAATTATTGCTAATGCAACGAAAGATTTACAGTTGTACCAAGATAAAAACTCGTATTTTCACAGCTGATTCAATTTTACGCACACTTCCAGTCAATTCATAAATTTTATTTACTTGCATTTGAAACACATCACTACACTTATCACAAAACCAATGAATATTTTGAGAATTGTTAATTAAATCAGACCCCGATTTTTTTAGTCCCACACATTTATAGTGTGCAACATTTCGTCATAAACCACTACAAACCGCAATGTTCTCATTGGCATAATTATCACACGCCATTCGATATCGAAATCAGTTATCAAAACACGCACACAGAAAAAAAAAATGAAACACAATTAACGAAAGTTATTAACAACTTACTATCAAAATGATTAATTATAAATTAATAGATTTATTGCATTAATTTAAATTTAATCGACAGCTAAAACAATCACCAAAGGGTGTTGGCTTCATGAATTTTTTCATCATTTTGACACCTAAAAATATTCAAAATACGTTGATTGGAGTTAAAGTAATGGAATAAATTAAACACTTATTTTTTAATTTTTTTTTTGTTTTTTACTGATTTATAGAAATTCTATCTTTAATATTAATATTTTGTTGGACCGCCATTTGCTTTTATTACAGCGATACACCTCTGATTCATTGAATTTGATAAATTTTTGAAAGTCGTAGAATATATAGATTCCCAAATCGTCATCAACAAACTTTTTCAAGCTTGAATTGATTCTGGGCGCTTTTTTGTTACTTTTAGCTTCATTATAGACCAAATATTTTCTATGGGATTTAAGTCTGGACTGTACTGAAGCCAGCTCAACACATCGATAATTTTTTCTGCGAAGGGCTTTTTTACCTATAAATGAAGAGATAAGAAAAAAAACAAGTTTTTAACAAATTATTTATGTTTATCTGAAAGCCAATTTTTCTATCTACAATTCAAAATTAATAACTCACAAATCTGCAAGTCTTGCCAAAAAGCTTTGGACCATAACTCCGTCATTTTTCTGTGGAAGTATTAAAAGACATTCATTGCTAAGCCTCTCGCGAGATTCTCTCTTTATGAGAATTCTTCCATCTCCAACATGCAGCTTGAATTTTTATTCATCGGAGAAAATCACATCATTCCATATCTCTTGAGTCCAAGAAATATGCTCCTGGGCCCATAGCAAACGTTTTCTTTCATTCGTAATGTGAACTCAGGCTTCTGGACTGGTTTAAGTGCTCTCAAACCAGCTTTAACAAGTCTTTTTCTCGACACTAAGCTGGCTGAAATTTGTTTTCCCGTTGCTCGCTCAAGATCCCCTCTTATGTCCGATGAAGTTTTAAAATGGTTCCAACGACATTGTAATGGTAAAAAATGATCTTCCACTGGCGTTGTCTTTCTGGGCCTTCCAGAGCCTTTCTTTTTTTGTGTAATGCCCATCTCCCGCATTTTTTTAATATTCCACGCGACAGTACTTTTAGGAATCTTTCTGCTATTTCACGCGTGGTTAAATTTTCTCCCGCCAAAATCAACATATTGCCTTTACACTGCTCACTAATTTTTCCCATTTTTACAGGATAACTTAATCTTACAAAATATGCACTATTTATACTCAATAAAATACTTACAGGCAATAAAACATCTGCACCCTAATTACGGCCAAGAACGGTAGGCGTAAAATAAACTAATTGTTTGGCCAATTTTTTTGCGCATCAGTTGCGGGGTTATACCGCCGTAATAGAGGCAAAAGGCGGTTTAACAAAATATTAATATTGAAGATAGAATTTTCACAAACCAATAAAATACAAAAAAAAGTGTTTATTTTATTCCATTACTTTCACGCCATAAATGGCCAAATGGGATATTTTGAATATTTTAGCAATTTATCGATTTTGCCTCCTAAATTGTAGGTATTTTTTATTTTTTTTTTTTAAATTGACGCCGTGAGTGAATTAGTTAAAAACCAGTTAAAAATTAAAATTTTGACATAAAAGTTAAAATTAAAAAATTTACTCACCACAAAAAAAAATAAAAAATGCATCATGGTAGGCACCGTATATAAAATTTGACAAGCGAGTTAAAAAAACATAACCTCGTTTTTTTAATATTGGTTCAGTTGATACATAAGCACGACGTGTTTCTTTCTGTTTCTTCTTAAAACAGCTTCATTTGATAAATTACGCTTTTTATAAAGTAATCAAATAGATAACAAACTAGGAAAATGATTGTTATAAATGCGCTTCATTTTGTTGTACAGTTGTCACAATTTTAATTTTTAACTAATTCACACAGCAATATTAAATTTGGTAGATACAAATATTTCACCACGATTTTCACCAAATTTTTCACCAAATATTTTTAACATATTCACTCACGGCCTCAGTCATAAATGTATTTAAAATAAAACATTAAGTCAATTGTTTTCAAAAGTTTTGTAATTTTACCAAAAAATTAAAAAAAAAGACTCCTCCAATTTGTAATAAAATATGTTTGCCCAATTTTTTTTCCCCAGCACTGTATTAGGAAATGTTGTTGATACAAACAATACAACATGGTGATCTGATAAGTCAATGAAGACCTACCTTATTTGTTTTCTCTCATTTATTATCATCAGAAAGAAATAAAACTCAACCTCAATATTTCTTTAGTTCCGAAAACAAAATCAGACCTTAGATTTTCAGAATCCATTAAATACATTTTTTGCTCGGCCGCGGTATAAAACATATCATACCGACCGACGGGTAAGGCAAAAATGTTTATTAAAAAAAATGGTTACATATTATTAAACAAAATACGAATCTAGAAATTTGCAAAATTACCTTCAGTTATTTATAATCCAATTAAAATAGTTAATTCACAATAAACACAACAATAAATTGAATTAAATATAATAAATCACAAATCTCTGTAAACAAAAATTAATCGACCACTAATTTGTAAATAATCACCACTTTTATATATAGATTAAAAATATTGGTATGTAGCACTTAATTTTTTTTTTCTGCACTCAAGTTAATTAATTTACCATTAATATATTGTTTCACTTGTAACAATTTCCACTTTATACAATTTCGTTTTCTCAACACAAGATATTTTTCACAATAATTTTTGGATTTTAATTAACAAATTGCGTACACTTAAAATTAACAAACTGGACAACTTACTTAACTTATACACTCGGTTTAATTAACAATTTTTCACAACATTCTCCACGCAAATTAACACTCCGAATAATAAAAACGAATCGATTGTTTTGTAAAAAATTAAAAACAAAAATTTTTAATTAAAAAATTAATAAAAAAAAGAATTATTAGAAAATTAAATTAAATATTTTCATATGCAGAGTATCTTTACACTTGGAATAAATATTCAAAATAAGAACATTTTAAATAAAAACCCATCATCATCGTCATCATAAAATCATCAGATTTTCTTTTTGTTTTGCTTTTTATTTTTTTTTATTTTTTATTATATACGAGCGTACGAGTGTATATAAAACAAAAAATCGGGGGACCCAAAAGGAAACTCTCAAACTATATTATGTACAATAGTACAATCATAAATCCATACATAAGCATGTAGAAAGAAACAAAGAATCACAAAAAAAAACGTTATGTAAAAAATTGAGTGGTAGAAATATGAATATGAAAAAAGACGCAAGACATAAAATGAAAATTTGTCGCACAACGGCGGAATGAAACAATTATGTGAAAGAGATGCAGAATTAATTTTTCTCGCTATTGTTTTATGTTTTGTAGATGCTTTTATATGATATTTAGCTTAGCTGGGTTGTAAAATTTAAAATATTTGCAAACACACAAAATTCAATGGCCAATTTGTAGACCTTACTTAGGACTGACTGTCTGTCTAGGTCACACTCGTGGACAAAATTAACGCATATTTTTTTTGTAATAAAAAAAAGTCCCGCTGGTCAATTTTAATACTACTAGTGTCAAATGATAGCACATTTATATTTTTATCAGAGATCACCTTGAATAAAGTCTACTGCGAGTCAATCAATTAAATTTTTCAAAAATGCTTAATCAAGCGTACATTGTGTTTGCAATCCAACGCAACGATCGGCTTTTGTTCCATTGCATATCAATTATTTGTAAATGCAGTACCACTAGTTTTTGTAAATGTATTCTAAAGCAAACACGTAATATAAGATCCATTGTAATATGGCACCCTTTCATGATCTGGAGACGGTTAAAGTCGTCACATTGTATCAGGAAGATTATACTCAAGTACAAATCGCACGAAAATTAGGAATGAACCAGTTTTCGGTTTCACGAATACTTAAGCGATATCGTGAGACCTTAGAGTATTAAAGAAAGACGACCGCATGACGACCGATTTTTAAAAATGAAATCAATACGAGATCGAAAGCGTACTTCTACTCAACTCAAAAATTAGTTACTTAATGCGCGCCAAGTGAATATTAGTGCCAGAAAAGTTAGGCAAAGATACATATAAAGAAGTGAACCTAACTACAAAACGGTCCGTAAAAGTTCCACGGCTTCTTCCCCGCCACAAATTCAGCCGTTTAGAATTCGCTCATACTCATGCAAATTGGCGAACTGATCAATGGATCATTGTTCTCTTTTCAGATGAGACCAGAATCCAATTATGGAAACCAGATGACGTAATCTTGTATACAGAAGAGTTGGAGAATGCTACGCACCGTGTAACAAGGGAGAGGTTCAATAATGTTTTGGGGTGGAATCAGTTGGGAGAGCCGTACACGTACAGGACTGGTGGAGATTGGTTTGAGGATGAATGCAGACTGATATGTTCGGAACATTCTTGGTGATCACGTTTTTTCATATGTGGGCTTCATATAGGTTATGACAGTTTTGTGTTAATGCATGATAACGCTCCAGTCCACGTAGCTGCAACGGTACGACAATATCTCCAAGATATAGGCATTCGTGCACTTAAGTGGCTGGCCACCAATGGGCCGGATCTTAATCCAATTGAACACGTATGGGACATTGTAAAACGCCGTATTAGAGCTAAAAATCCCGTACAAGATTCGATAGCAGAGCTGAGAGTTACAGCTCAAGAAGAGTGGAACCTCATTCCCCAAGAAATGGTATAAAACATTCTACTTAGTATAGAAGGATGGAAGCTGTAATAAGGGCAAACTAAATTGTAATAAAGCTAGTTTTAATGTTAATAAATTACTTTTGAAAATTAAAAAAAAAATAGTTTGACATGTATGTGTATTTTACCATTTTGCAATGAAAAATAGCCGCTATAATTCCATAACGACACATTTATGCCTCTTTTGAGAAAAATATAAATTTGGGATCATTTGATACTAGTTCCACTGAAATTGACCAGCGGAATTGACTTACTGCTTATTTTTTAGTTACACTTAATAAACACAAGAATAGTTTATACTCCAAAAATGCATGAGTTTATCGAGTGTAGGTTAGGTTAGGTTAGGGTGCGGTTGTCCTAAGGACCGGTATAGACACAAAAATAGTCCGTAGCCGTAACATATAAAAATTTCTCAACCCTACTCAATGAACCATCCCTCCGTTGAAAACACCTGACGTCCATCCCATTGAAATCCGCCAGGTGGTTGAGGAGAGGAGCTCCTAAAAACTTCAATCAGCTTGACGATAGACGGGGACAAGTGCAGATTAGATGGAGTACAGCTTTGTCCTCCTCTACTTATCAAGTGTTACTAAAAGCCATACTTGTAATTATTTATTGTTAATTGTTATACAGCAATGTGTTTGTTAAGTACACTACACTTTTGCGCTTTATGTATTTATTAAAAGAATTAAAAGTTTATTGAGTTCCGTATTATTCAGTTCTCATGGAAAACACGACTAATATGAGACTAAACCTATTTATTTTGGATCAATTTATTGTGGAGTGCTGGATTTGTCTGGCAGTTGTGAAATGCTACATATGATTTTCCAAACACAATTCTGTATCATTTTTATAATACACATTGGGCGTATTCAGATCACCACGGGTGTGAAGTTTGTCCTAAAAATTGATTTTCCTGAGAATGTATTATCAAGCATAATAAATCTCTCGTTATTATGAATTTTTGCATAAAAACCTTAAGTAATTTAAATTTAGAAAAAAAAACATCTGAATAAAGTTTTAATTTAAATTTTCAAAGGCACAATTTAACAAAATCAAAGTTCCTTCGAAATTTAATATATAAAAATGTCTCAATCTGGCCCAACATATCGTAACCAAGAAGACACATATTTTAGGTTCTCTCTATTTTAAAACAATTATAACAACTTCCCAAAACCTAGAATATAAGGGAAGCAATAATTCCCTTTGTGTAAGTTCACACAAAATTGGTATTAAAAAATTTCTCAATCTGGGGCAAAGACCGTGCTCAAGTGAACATATATTTTAAAGGGTAGCCGGCGATCCCATCTATCTAAAAAATCTAACAAATTTCCAAAATCTAAAAGCGACTTAGGACACATGTGTTGCATCCCAAATTTAATATTAAACAAATTTTCAATCTGGCCCAAAGATCGTACCCAAGTAGATATACTTAATTAAGGGTAGTGGGCGATTCCCTCTATCTAAAAAGTATTCCAACTTTCCAAAATCTACAAGATAAGTGACTTCGGACAGATCTATTGCGTCCCTAAATCGTCGGCGAAACTCGCAAAATTCGTAAGTCCAAAAACAAATTTTTTCAGGAGGCAATGAAAACTATCTCTCTATATTTTACTAATTTATTTTCCAAATTTTTCCACTTAACATTACTTTTTATGATACTTTACGACAACCGAATCACAATTTTCTCTTCTTTCGTTTGATAAGATAAACGCAAAATTGAAAAAATGGACTTATGTATTCTGCGGATATTAAAAAATGCCTCAGTCTGGCCCAAAGATATGGTACCCAAAGGGTAGCCGGCGATCCCCTCTATCTAAAAAATTTAACAAATCTAACAACATCTAACAAATCTAACATCTAACAACTCTCTAAACAAAAATTGAACAACTTGCACAAATTTAGAAAATGGGTCGGTCGTTGACGCTCGAAGAAGAAGGACGTGTTTTTGTCGTCTTCTTCGAGAAAATTTTAATTTAATTAATTTTTAGTTTATTTTATTTTCTAATGTAGTGTAAAGTGTTTAAATATATAATTTATATATAATTTATTTTAATTTAAGTTATTTAAGTAAAAGTGTGTGCATAAGAATAGTGAAAATTTAAATATGGATAGAATGCAATCCATCGGGATGCATTCAACAGGCATTGTTTTATATTTTTATTTTTATTTTCATATTTATAGCGAAACAAGTCAAATTTTGGCTTTCTCGCTTAATAATGCATGTCTTAAATTTGTGTAGTTGGTGCATAAAATTCGAATGGTCAAATACATTATCTCGTATTTAAATTTAATTAAAATCGAATAAATAAATTTACGCATTAAATTTCTGTTTCTGTACATGAATATACAAGTTTTCGGTTTCTCTCTTTCCTCTTACGAGATTATGTATGTGTTGTATTTTTTGTTTTATGTGGAAACGACACAAACACATATATTCTTTATTTATATAAATAAAAAGAATATAATTTCTATTATATAATTTCTATCAAGACAACATTGGTTCTATAGTGTTCGATTGTTGATATTTGCTTCTGAATTGTATTCACAGTCGTGTATGTGTAGTGTACGAGGTTATTTTCGGAAATATATACAGTAATATATAATATAGTGAAGCCTATTATATATGTATATAATATAGAGAAGGCATGTACCAAAACACACTATGTACACATCGATACTTTCCCTGCTGCGCACGTGAAGGATTATATGAAAACGTTTGTTTTCTCTATGTGCGTTGGTGGTTTTAGTTTTGTACTGTAATACGATTTTATTATTTTACTTGGCGTTGTTGTATTCTTTGTGTTTATAGTGCTCTTTATATACAATGAACTACACAACGCAAAATTTTCATGTATTCAATTCAAATAAGATTCTTATACTACGTATAATCGAGTAATTTTGAGTTGAATTGGAAATTTAATTAGAATTAAAAGTTTCTTATGTTCGATTCTAATGGGATTTGTTTACTTTGTATTATCGAGTAAATTTGAGTTGAACCAGAAACTATCGTATGTAATACAGTGAGGTCTCGTTATAGTGAATACTGATTTAAGAAAATTGTAATTTCGCAAGGAAATTTTATTCGCCAAAGTGATAAGTGTTTATGTGAAATATATGGTTAATAAGGAAATAAAATAATAAAACTCTGCATATGTAAATACACAACTTAATTAAATTATTAAATAATTAAATACATTTCTCCGGTTCCTTTGGCTGCGCTGTTTCGAGATTTCACTGTTCATATAAAAATTTGTTTTGTTTATTTTTTTTTTTTTTTTTTTTTTTGTTTTTTTTTGTTTATTTAAGCATGATTATTTTTAATACGGGGTAGTTAATTTTACTGAACTGCACGGAATTCCTAAACTGAATTCATACTTTCGAAACTAATTAGTTCTTATAACTTTAATTTTGGGTACTGGTGATATTAATTGTAATTCATTCCAGAAAAGTCATCACAGATGAAACTTCTATACTTTAAGTGGCAGGTTCACGAAAATGGTTCATTTATAATAGTAGTTTTGAGTTAAACTGTAGTTTTTTGGATCGGATTGGTGAAATTGGGATTCCGGGAAGGACTGGCACCCTATTGATTTTGTTTATCAGTTATTTTTGTTAATATGTGAATAGTATCTAAAGGAGTTCCTTTTTTAGTTCACTGATTAATAAGTTAATTTTCAGAATATAACTCAGTTCCAGAATTAATCATTATTAGAGGGATTAAAATTAATCCTTTCTAATAAAGAAGCTAATTTCAAGTATAGATTATAGTTTCAGAATTAGTAATTATTAGGGATTAAATTAATCCCGTGTTTCAGAATTAAATTCTAGCTTAAATCAACCTTCCAGGATCAACAAGGAGTGAAGAAGCTGAAATTAAAAATTGTGTTAATTTTGTAAGCTGATGAAATTAATTAATTGTTAAAATTTGTAGGGGTGCCAACTAGAGGATTTTTTAAATTATTTATTGAATTATTTAAGTGGCCTAGGCTAGGATTGATGCGGATGTAATTTTAAGTATACTTAAATTAATAAAATCTTAGGTGTTTAGAGGGGTTTATTTTAAGTATACTGATGAATAATTTAATTTGTTTCAGAATTTAAGATTGCTCCAGAATTAATCATTCTTAAAGGGATTAAATTTAATCCTAATTTTCAGTAACAAAGGTATAGCCGGACTCAACGCTCCAGGAACAACAAGCAGTTAACAATCATGTAGTTTAGAAATTGTGTTGTCTTGTGTTGTCTTATTTACTAACTATCAACCGCCATGGTGTCTGGAACCGGGTTGAGTCTCTGTTACTAACATACCTTTCCTTTCCCTCGATTTTGTTATTCGTAAGAGGGTGTACGGTGGACCCGGCGTATCCGGGAAACTTGCCTTAGGCTTGGTCGTACACACTAAATCAATCAATCAATCAATCAATCAACTTGCACAAATTTAGAAAATAAGTGGACGTGTATGCTTATGTGCATCTCTTTATGTAAGTTCGTATATAGTGGGTTATTAAAAAAAATTGTCAATCTGGCCTAAAGGTCGTACCCAAGTGGACATATTTCGATAAGGGTAGTAGGCGAACCCCTCTATCTATAAAATATTATAACTTTAAAAAATCTAGAAGATAAGACACTTAAAATAGACGTGTTGCGTCCCTATATATAAGTTCGTATAAAGTTGGATATTAAAAAAATTCTCAGTCTGGTCCAAAGATCGCGCCCAAGTGGACATATATTTTTAGGAGTAATGGTGGACCCTCTATCTAAAAAATATTATAATTTTAAAAAATCTAGAAGATAAGTGACTTAGAACAGACCTTAGGTCAGATGTGTTGTATCGCTATATGTAAGTTCGTATAAAGTTTGATATTAAAAAAAATCTCAATCTGGCTCAAAGATCGTAACCGATTGCACATACTTCATTAAGGGTAGTGAGCGATACCCTCTATGCTCTATCTAAAAAATATTATAACTTTCAAAAATCTAGAAGATAAGTGACTTAGGACAAACGTGTTGCTTCTGTAAGGGCTAGTTATATAGGCGAAAATGAAACCGGCTGAAACGAAAGAGTCATGGTTGTATAGACGAATTCGTTTTTTTACGTTTGGCAATTTGGTTATCTTTTTTTTATTAGTATTATGTATTACTAATAAAAAAAATAACAAAAACATATTTTAAGGGTTAGTAAAAAACAGAACCGATAGTGAATTACCGGAAGAACGGAACGAAAGCAAATTGAATTGAATCAATTTCTTCGCTTCGTTCCGTCTATATAATTGGTCTCATATGCTTGCTTTCATGCATTCAATTCATTCGTTCCGTTTCGTTTTCGTCTATATAACTAGCCCTTTATACGTATATAAGTTCATGGATGTTCGTTTGATATTAACAAATTTCCCAGTCTGGCCCAAAGATGGTACCCAAGTGGATATACATTTTTAAGGGGAGGTAGGACAGATGTGTTGCATCGCTATATGTAAGTTCATTAGTATGGGTTATTATACTTACATTAACGTACGCGATGAGTCTCTCCGACTCATATCAAAGTTTATTAAATATTTCAATATTTATTTTGAAATTCAGTGTATAACAGTTCATTTAAAATATAAAAACTAAGTTTTTTTTATTTATACTATTACCATTGAGGAAGAACAAATTTATATATTCTTTTCATTTCTTAACAAATAAAATTTCAAAACGAAACAAAAATTATTTCCATATGCATATTTTTGTCATGCAAAATCTCTCTCTATGTAAAGTCCTTCCTCAACGCTATTACTGCAAATCACAACTTTGCACCGTTGTTTATTTATTCGCCAAAGTTCAGGAGGACACATGTAGCACCTACGTTTTTTTTTGTGTTAGTAGACCTACGTGTTTAAGTACAGGTTCAATATTCTCATTCGAATTACTACTAGATAAAACTTGTTGTACAACAACTTTGGTTAATTTCGAAAGATGCGCAGAATTGCGCCTTCGAATGTTTGATACTATACCCAATCTTGCACTAACTCTGCAAGAATAATTTACGGCGGTTATTGGGTTCGGTAATCTTCCGTTCATGGTATAAATTCATCCGAAACACTTTAACTGCTACTCCAGCGATGTCAACTAAATTAAAAAATATGGGCCATCTATTTGTTTTTCCTTTTACAGAAAAAGAATGACACAGCTTATCCAGAGTATCGATTCCTACTTTTGTACTGATATTGTTCAAATTAATATTAAATTTATTTCTATTGGCATTATCGGTTTTATCAACGAAATGCATCAATGACAAGAAAATTGCGGCGCGATTTTTTTTTAACGTAGCTCATCAAACTCATGTTTTTCGGAAGCAAAAACTTTCAATTCTACATTTCGCCGACGGTTTGGAGACAATTATTTGGAATACATTTTTTACTTTTATGCAGAGTCCCAACAAGCACACTTAGCAAATGTTGTGCCAGCTCCATGCTAGTGGGAAAATTATCGAATGTTATATCCCTGTTTGGATTTTGAAAATTATGAACTAATCGGGTTGAGTCTTTGCTAAGGACGGAAAAATAAAATCGACTTACACACTTCTACTTAGTGAAAGGCGATTTTATTTTCCCATAAAATAAAAAATATTTACAAGATGACATTTTTCTGGAAAATGGTCATTTCATTTTAAAAATATGTAGTACAAAAATTGTTTATTTATACAAAAATGCGTCATTTATATTCTAATTTATTCAAATTTTGTACTAATTTAATTAATTTTTATTTTTAATTCATGAAAATTGTAACTTTAAAAAAATAGTGCTTCTGAGTTGAAAAAAATTATACTTTAAAAAAATTGGCTCTGAAAATCGACGGCGTTAAAAGAGTTAAGTATAGCCGCGTTTTGTGATATTTTCCCCTAAATATAGAATCAATCCCCGTCAAAAGATAGCTTATGGAGCGAGCTGTCGTAGATTCACCAAATGGTACATCCCGCGTTTGTCCGGGTTTGAGAGTATATATTGTCGAAAGGATACTCTGCCCAGATAGAGTAACAATTATTGGCATAAAATTGGCATTTTAAAGGAGCAAATTTGCCACGGTTTCTTCTAGCCGTGCCAGTTGTTTCATCATCGAACCGAATATATTTGAATACGCTTTGAATAAAATGTTCACAAATAGAGGATGCTAAAATTCCAGCAAATCTAATATATTCTACGTATTAGGACCGGCCTTGATCAGAAATCGGAATCTTCCAGATTTTTGCATGTTTTTAGTAAGCGTACAAGTTGGCAGAGCTTACGAAAAGTTGAATGACTTATGCCCGATTTCAGAACAAAACAGCAATTCGCCAGTTAAATAATATTTCCTCTCTTTCTTCTTTTATGAAATTGCAATTTGTTTCATAATTCAAAATCAATGCGCCTATCTGATTACAGTCAAACCTGTCTAATCGGACCACCTTCGGGACCAAAAAAAATTGGTCCGATTAGAAGTTGGTCCGATTACAAAGGTTTTGCTTTTTTTAATTTTTTTTTTGCTTTATTTATATTATATACATACAGACATATATGTACATATGTATACATTTATATATGAAGACATAAATCTGCAATTTATTTCAAATACATATGTATGTAAATCATAACACATAAAAAAAGAATCAAACATAATTAGATACATAATTCAATTAATTGACATAATGAAAAACTATAAAGTAAGTTTAATCCATTTTTGCAAAATATGTTGTTATTTTAGATTGATGCTTTTTCATGGAAATCTCGTTTTCAAGTAATTTTTGCTCCGCCTGAGCCAGATGAAGAAACATTTCGTTCAATCCTTTATCACTCGCATAATCTTTCAAAGTTTTAAAATAAATTTGTGCTTTATTAAATGTAAAATCACTAGTTGTATTGTCATCTAACTCGACACCATCAGAAGATCAGCTAAAATTTATGGTTTCGATGTTTTCATTTTCACATTCTCTATGTACCGACTCAAAAAATTGATCTTCCCAATCATGGCAATTCCTTGAATGTTTGCAAATTCTGATCGAAAGCCACATTTTCAAAATGAGATTCAGATTCACAATTCTCCTATGCATATAAACATGTACGTACAATGATTATAACTGCATAAACCCGTTACTTTAGTTTAAAAATACATACATATGTATAACATAGATCACAAATAAAATATCAAAAACTAAACTACAATACATAATGCAATAAAATTTTTTGAAGTGGTCCTATTCAAAGGTAAAATAAACCAAAATGGAATGAAATATGTGGTCCATAGGTCCGATTTCGAGGTGGTCCGATTACACAGAACAATTTGTATTGAAAACCTTTTCTGAGTAGTAATAAGCGGTCCGATTTCAAATTGGTCCGATTACAAAGAGGTCCGATTAGCAGGTTTCACTGTATTTATATTTCGTTTTTACATGAACATTTTAAAGGGAGAATTACATAAATATTTATTTGAGCGATATTCAAAAGTCAAATATTTAATTCTCCATTTAAAATGTTCATGTACAAAAAAAATATAATTAGATAGCATTGATTTTGAATTATGAAACAAATTGCAGTTTCATAAAAGAAGAAAGAGAGGAAATATTATTTAACTGACGAATTGCTGGTTTGTTCTGAAATCGGGCATTAATCGCTTATAAATAGCAAAAAACCATCCACTGGTGGATCTATACGTGTTTTCCTGGTGGACGTGTTTTCTTTAAATAATGCTGCTTTTAAATCATTTGTTTTAAATAGGGCAATGAGTATATCATTTGTTTTTATTTTGGAAATGGTCTCTCTGGACATTTACCGTTACGTGTATAAATTTGGCATTGGATTTGGATTTTTTTGGTCACGAATAACATATGTTAAAATACATTTGACCCAATTTGTATGGAAATAGATTTTAAGAAAGTTTCTTACCAATCAAACTTAAAATAAGTCTTCGATATTCAACTCATACTGATTAGGGTTAAAGTTTGATATTGAAAAAATGTTCAATCTGGCCCAAAGATCGTACCCAAGTGAACATTACATTAAGGGTATTGCAATACCCGCTAACTGAAAAATACGATGGCATGATTGGCAATTTTTTTTAAATTAAATTTCGTATAAACTTTGATATAGGGACAATTCTAGGCACTGTTCTAGGTGACTTATAGTTTAGATTTTTGGAAGTTCTTATATTTTTGGTTAGAGTGGATCTCCGACAACTTTGGGCCAAATTGACAAATTTTGTAATATCAAATTTCGTATGAATTACCTATAGGGACGGAACACATCTGTGTTTTCTTAGCAGACGTCTGTAAGGTTTACGGAAGGAATGTTAAAAATGAGTGTGAAAAAATAACAAATTTAAATTAGCTATTTTTTCCTCCAATTGGAATTTAGATTATATCAAAAGTTAAATTTTTTGTTTTTCTGGATTTTTCGTACCACCAAACCCTGCAAAGGAAACAAGTTATTTTCATCATTTTCAGATAGCTGGGCCATTTGTTTATCTATATCATTGACCGAGAAACTATCGATAGACGTTTGCCTACAATCAGTTTGGTGAATGGTAATCTGTGGACATTTTTATCAAACAAATTTACAAAAAAATACTTAATTTCAGCACCATTCATTAACATTCATATA
The DNA here is from genome assembly GCA_963556165.1 of Tipula helvola. Classification (NCBI taxonomy): domain Eukaryota; kingdom Metazoa; phylum Arthropoda; class Insecta; order Diptera; family Tipulidae; genus Tipula; species Tipula helvola. The sequence continues at coordinate 271,535,302 of OY744482.1, forward strand.
GAATTAAATTTTGCATTTGAAATTCTTTAAATGTATACCTTATTGTACAATTGAGACAACGTTTTTAACAAAGACCAATGCGACGTTTGGATTTTAAAACCGACGATGCAAACTCGGCGGTTTAATAAATCCGATTAGCAGAAAAACGAATAAAACCAACCGAGGTTGACATACTAGACTGAACTCGAAAAAATCACTAAATCCGATGTATTAAATCGCAGTATGTCTACTCTCTGGCTTTACAAGAACTTAAAAAAGATCCGTTTTCTCTCATTATATTGTATTAAATTCATTAAATTGAATTGAGTTTTAATTACGGGTTTAATTAATTTACGGTTGAGTAAAATATCAACGCAATTAAAACACTCAATATTTTCGCTTTTGAATTCCCCAATCTTACCTTTTAGTAAGCACAATAGCACATAAAGGCATCTAATATACATCTCAAAATCACATTAGATCATACCTCCCTACTAATTTTTTTTTTTTTACATTTTTTGATTAATTAGTTAGAGCGAGTCAACACTATAACTAAAAAATGTAGCTTATCAAAAATTATTTACAATACTAAACAGATAATTTATTAACAAATTAATTTAATTGTAACCGATATGTATGTATAAATCGTTTTATGTTTTCTTATTTGAACTTTAGTCTTTAATTAAAACATACTACATGCATGCAATGCGTTCTATTTTCCAAATTAAAGAATAATTAGTAATTACTATGTCTATGATGTGTATTTTCCACGCCCATATTAATGCTTTCTAATTGGATGTTACAAATCGAACGTACCGAATGGAAAACATGTATTCTAATGTGCAATGGCGCAAGAGAATACAGAAAACAGATTGAAATGGATATATCCTATATACAATAATGGTTATCTCTTTCGTTTTGTATATAAACACAACCAAAATTGGTGTGAGGTTTTGTTTTTTATTTTTATTTTTTTGTTTGGATGGATCATCATCATTTTCCTGATTTTTTTTACATTTTAGAAAATTTTAAGGTAAAATTTATAGTATTTTATGTTATATACATATTAAGTACATAAGTTTATATATAATTATGCAAATATTATGTATATTTGGTGAATTAATAAAAATAAAGCTATGCTCAGAAGAGGCAGACACCATTCGGTGCATGAAGTTTAACCTTCCTCAATTCTGTTTCGTTCAATGTGGTTCTCTTGAAGCTGAAAAACACAAATAAATGATTTTTAATTTTTCAAAATTCTTGGATGCACATCCATAGTTTATTATGTATAGGTACATATATATAGGGTGAACAAAAAGTTCGAATACTAATTTAAAATAAAAAAAAAATTAACAGGCAAAATTAGATTTTCATCACAGATAATTTTTATTGTTGCCAACCAGATAAAGCACCATATGATGCATGTAGTCGATTTTCTGCCAAATGATAGCCCCCCTGTTGATTCAGAATGCCTTGGATTATTTTGTTTTGAGAGATGACTGAGAGTTGACTGGGAGATGACTAGTCACTAGATACTCGATTCTAAGCAGATCAGCAGTCATTTTTTGCGAATTTGCTAGAAATGTTATACACGATAATTTAGCAACCTAATTTGTTGCTGAATTTCAAAAAATGGTATATGTACTCGATATTTTTTCTTGGTTAGCTAGCAAGCAACTGGGGTCATAGACGGAACTCAAATTCCAAATAAAAAGCCGGCGTTATCGGACAGCTTTACACATTAAGTCAATAGGAAAAATGTGTATACCCGAAATGTTCAAATAGTTATAAGTTTCAGTTAATTGGACAAACAATGAATTTTAATAAACTTATATTTTGTGGTATGTGACGCGGATTACATATTTACAGACCTAGTTTGTCGATGGCCGCGGGATCAATCCATGACGTTCATATGTACAAGTTCAGCGCACTTTACATATACTATATATACATTCTGCATTTTAAAACATTCCCATCAAATACTTTTAATCCAGAAAAAAAACTGAAGATTATTGAGATGGCATTTGGAGTCCTTAAAAGTCGTTTTCGAAACATTCATGCGTCAGGAGGAAACATACCGCATAGATAAATGTGTCAAAATAATTTCGGCTTGCTTCATACACAAGATTGCGAACCTTAAAGGGGTTACTGTATACCATTTGTAGATATAGTGATAAAGCAACCGAATCAGACAAAATAAATGAATTCGACGAACATGTGCAATGGGAAGTTGGTGGTCAAATGCGACAAAATATGAACGACTATTTTTTCAATAATTGAAACAACACTCATCAACCAGTGATGTTCCGGAATTGGAATTACCCGAAGTTGCACTCAAAGAAAAATATAGGTGAGAATCACATTTTTCGAGGTAAATATTACAGTTTTTTCGTAAATATACAACATACAAAATTTTTTGTACAATTTAGAAATTTACTAAATATTATACATTCAATAAAAAAAATATTGTAAAAAATACAAAAAAAAAATCTCAAAATAACAAAATACTTTGTAAGATTCCTAAATTCTTTTTTATAAATGACGGAAAATCTTTAACGGTGAATAAACATTTTGTAAAAGTTACAAAATGAAATAGTTAAATTAAGAGAAAACACTTTGATATTGGTAACATAAACGTAATTTTTACAAAATATATTGTCACTCTCAAAACCATTTTTATTAATTATACAAAATGATTTTTATTTTAACAAAATTTGTTTCGTCAATTTAAAAAAAAAAATTATGTAAATCACAGAAATGTGTTAGGGTTTTGTAAATATAACAAAATATTTTGTAAGATTCATACCATGGTTTGTGAAATATATAGGTTGAAGTGGCTGCTATCGCACACTTAGGCCAGCAATGGCCCGTTGTGATATTGTGAAATATATAATATAATTTATATATATGTATATATAATATATATATATATTTATAATAAATATTATTATTATTAGGCCACTGCAGCGAGTAAAAAAACAAATTATTACTTTTTATATATTATTTATTAATTCACAGTGTTTCTTGATTTGTATGCTTAATTCAGTTTTCAAAAATTTTACAGTCTATCTTTATCTAAATTATTAAACTAGATTAATACAAATATTTAATAAAAATAATAATAATAATAATAATCATTTTTGTAAGTTTCATTCATTTTAATTAACTATTCTAAATATTAAATAATATGTTACATACATACTTAAAAACTAAATATAATTTTAATTTCATTATTTCAATCATCATATTTTATTGTAAGCTTATAAAAATAAGTTTGAATAAACATCCAAACTAAAAATGAATGTAATGTACTTATATTTTAAAATAAATAAGAATTATTGCGAATAAAATATTTATACCACGAAGGATTGAAACTAACTTGTATCTGACCCCATCGAAAAAGATTATTATAGTTGACGGGTCTGGATGGATTTCTGTTTAGCCATTTCAATTTGAAGTTTTTTCTCTAACACTTCCGCTGTTACACCAGAATAAAGCTGTTTTGTGCGTCTTGAACGCTAAATCGAATATTAACATTTTTTATGTTTCCATCCGTACTTCCCTTGAGGTTGGCAGTAATACATGATGTAATAAATGAAATAAAGTTGCTGCTTGACCATCTGCGAAAATGTATAAAGGTTTTATTTAGTATAAATAGCGCCTACAAATATAAATATATAACGACGAGTTTAATCGTAGAAATAGTATAGAGGTTAAATTCTGCTTTATAAAATTTGTTTCGGTATTAGATTTATCTAAGTATATTATTAAATTATTCGATTATCTAAGGACATTTCTAAATCAAATTATCTTATAAATTGTTAACGGCCTTTCAGATAAAGATTTTTAATGCCTGAACAATTTCAAATTTTTTTAATTTTCCACATGCTTGATTATATTTTAGGCAAAAAAATTCACACACAACCTAATGCAATACCAATTTGAACCTTAATTACGTATTCATATGGAATGTGATAATCACTTGAATATTTTACTAGTATAATAATTTATATTTTGTACTACTTACTTTCATTAAAATTATCCTTTAATTTTAAAATTGCCAACAAATTCCTATCCGCTGCCCCTTTTACTTTTTCATTCAGGATCGGTATTATTTTGTGCAGAAAATTTACAAAGTTAACCTCGATGCTATTTGCCTTGTGAAGCGCTTTAAAATCCGTTTCAGTCTGCAAAAACCAATAAAAAAATTTACGTCCCGCGAATAAATCATTCTATTAGCAAATTTCTTACCAATTTATAGCCAAAAGGTTTTTTATACTGCGGCCATTTTCTGAAAATTTCTTCGGTAGAAGCCCCAGATTGTATTTGTTTATATCGAGACGAGATACTTTTTGCCTAATGTATTTCAATTTCAGCCCATGTACAATTGTCTTCCAACAAAGCCTCCCAACAAAACTAATAATATTTAATAAAATAAATTTTTATTTTGTTTGTACATCCTTATTTAAAAAATATATGTAATTTAATTGCATTGTGTAGAATGTGGATACTATAACTCTAAATTACAATTAAATTATAATAGTTGATAATATACATTAAATAGTTTAGGCGTGTGTTTTTAGATATTCACAGAAGATTTTATTTGTTTTGGACTAGCGACGCCAAAACCAAACAAAAGTAAGAGCCAGAATGTAATTCTCCGACTCAGACACACAAAATAATAAAATCATTTATTTATCGAAAACACATTTTCACATTTTAAATTAATTTCTCATTTATTTATCCACATTACAATGCAATTAAATTTCATATAAACTTTTAAACATAACCATAATATATAACTGATTAACTAAATTTGAAAATTGACTTACCTGCCGAAAATTTTCGTAATATATATTGTAGTTTTTTAATAAAATTGAATCGATTCCAATATTAATTAAAAAAATTTCCATATAACATATAATTGTCCACACTTTTCTACAATAAACTCTCTTACACTAAACCTGCTTTCTTACTTTATGGAAAAGGTTTTCAATCTTTAATCTCTGACCACTAAACATAAACTGATTTAATTTTATTTATTGCAAAAAATTAATTATGTTCTACAAGTTTACAAAAAAACTTGTAAAAGGTACGATTCTCTGTAAAATTTACAAAATGTAGTGAAAAAATAACAAATATTTTGTATTTATGACACAATTTTAATAAATTATTAGAATACTTTATAAATTTTACAGAATCATTTGTAAAAATCAATTATTTTTTGTTCTAAACCATTACTTTTTGTGAATTTTACAACTGAATTCCCAAATACAATTTACACAACATTTTGTAAATTTTACAAACATTTTTGACTTTCACAAAATTTCTTTAATTTATTAAATTTTACTAAAATTTCAAATGCCAACCGCCATAAGTGTTTTTTTTTTTGATAAAACTTAACTACTTTTCTGTACCAAATCGTCTCAACCCTCTAGTCGCATATCATCCCTAATTTATCAAGCAATGAAATGAATGAATGGTTTCCTCGATTTGCGAATGTATTAAAAATTTAAAAAGGATTCCCGAATCTTTACTCTAATAGATTTATTGATATTCACAATAATTTTGGGTTTAAACTAATCCAACCAATAATTCCTTCAAAAATTGCCTTACTACCAAGTCGACATTCCAATTATAATGCCATTAATCAAAATATTCATTGAATTTAAATTAAATTAGATTAAAAGTTTGGCTTAAGAAACAATCTGCGCTGTGAAAAATGCTTATAAACTATTAACTTCCCATTTTTGCGTATCGTCAATTAGGTAGATTAGTTTATGATAGACGATTAAATTCTGGTGATATAATATTAGCTAAATGACATTCATGGTTAATAATTTCATGTTTCCGCTGATGGTTTAGCCGTTTGCTGGAGGAATAAATGATTTTTCAAAACTGCCAAATATTTTAATAAAAAACTAGTATAGATTTTTTGACTAATTAAAATAATGAAAAATGAAAAGATTAATTAATATTTAATTAATTGATTTTAGTTGATCCGTGATTTTATTTATTTATCGTTGTGATCGGATCCATAATTAGCGACGAGGGATGAAGAGTGATTGTACATGGAAGCTGTGTTAAGTCATAAATTTGAATAGAACTTATATGGAAGTGATTGTTGGAGGCCACGGCCAATTATGGATTCAAATTAATTATTCAAAACTAAAAATTGAAATAGAATTTCACAATTTGTTGCTGTAAAATTGACAAATAATAAGTTGATTTATAAACTACAGTTTTATAAATTTAATAAACTTTTTTGGTAAATGATACTAAATAGATTTGAATTTCACAATTGTGCAATTTCTAGTTATGCAATTTACAAAAAAAGGTAAATTTTCAAAATAAATTCAACAAAATATTTTGTAAACTGTTTTTTTTTCTTTCCTTTATCGTAAGTAATACTAACAATTTTTTATTACAATTTATTGGTAATTTTGTGATAATAAATAATTTTTGCAATGAACTTACAAATATAAATATACATTTAACAAAATTTTAGTAAACATAATAAAAATAGTTTGTAGTTTAACATATTTTTATTTTTAATTTAATTGATAAAGAAAATTATAAAACGTATAAAATTTTATCAGATTAATAGAAAACTAAATAAATTTTACATAAATTTGGAAGAAATTAACAATTTTATCTTAAATTTACAAATTTATTTTGTAAGCACTTTTACAAAACGATTTTGTAAATTTAACTGGTAAAATTTTTTTGAGTGTGCTTAACCTTCATCCGTCCCTAAAAAAAAGTAACACTAAAGTTCCCTTGGTCAAAAATGACCAAAATAAATTCAACAACAAATTTACACTAAGCAATACGATGTAAATTTTTGTTTTCAAATTTAATTATTAAAACAAAAGATAACACAGAAATTTAAAACAATTTCAATGTTTATTTATTAAGAACAATTCATATTTTATTTCGTACACTGATGGCACACATTCTTAGTATGAGCTTTGGAAATAAATTTCTTACAGTGTGCCTGTTGTACGAATTTTATCCAAAACTACAACGGCCTTTTTTTGTGCTCCTGCTAATTCTGTAGATGATCCCGGGGTTGAAAATTTCGTAACGCTTGATGTCAAATTTGCTATCAGATTGCGCCAATCTGTAGACCGTGAGAGGTAAACCCTTCTAGACCTACATGGCTTGATTAACGACTCACCCAGAATTTCAATAAACAGTCGGCTTCTATAATGCTTCTTATTATTCCATTCTGGCAAACACTAGTGAGAAGCACGAGAGCATTTATTACTGATCCAATATGTTAGTGAACAGTACTACTGGCTATCTATTTATTTTACATCTATATACGTGTATAGCAAACAATCGTTTTATCGACCATGTTGACACCGCCTTTCGTTTTATTGCAGTCCAAAACAATATTTTTTTTCGGTGTCTCTGCAAAAGTACACACTTACATATCCATATTATGTTTTTGGGATGTAAGTATGATAGCAATTAGCAAGGTTGTATCCTTAGTAAAAGCGAAAGTAGAGGAATACAAAAGCTTGTTTCTGATTTCTAGAATAATCGGTGGTATTGATGTTTTTTTCTTTCGAATTATTCTAATCATGGTCATGTGGCGTTTCAGTAGCATTTGCCCAGTTCATAGGATGTAAAGAAGCTATCAAATGTAACGTTTCTATCTTCTTACATTTGATGTAACGTTTCTATCTTTTATAAGCTGCGTGATACACAAAACAAAGACTACAAGTAAACCCTGATTTCTCTCAGGTGCTGTGCCTGCATCCTTTCCTATGTATAGCTGTACGTTCCAAACGTAAGAGCTTTCACTACCGCAGAGCAACCAAAACAAAATCCCATACTTGGCGGTCGGCATATATTGTCGAAAAGGGCACCGTGCACGAAATCCAACCAACTGCTGGTCAATTGTGACGAGTTCGATAATATATCCACTCAATTTATCCGTATTTCTCGAATTGATGCTAACCTATGGATACATTTACGACTAGCTCGTGTGCTACAATTATCAAATCTCATGACTCTTGAAATTACTTTGAACCGTTTTAGAAGAATATACATGAAGTTCTACGTAATCCAAAATTTCAGAACATGTATCATCATCAGGTGAAAATGATGTGCCCTCCCTCAGCTAGTTCTTCTTCAGTTGCCGTTGACATCTTTGAAAAATATTTATATACATATTATGTACAAAATGATTTCAGTTTTACCATTAGACGAAAATTGGAATAGCAAATAATGTGAAATTCATCTATTGGTCATTTTTGACCACAAGATATTTAGTGTTACTTATTTCGTAGCAGGGTAACGGTTAATCAGAAAATTCCAATTCTTTGAGTAAATCGTAACTAATACATATAAATTAAAGTCACAAAGCAAAACATGTTTAAGGGTTTAATTTAACAAGATATTTGAAAAATAATATTCGATTTGGTCAAAAATGACGCGAGGGACGGATGAAGGTTAACCAAACGGATATCAACCAACAAACCGTTTTTTTTAATTATGTATACATATTAAATTATCCACCAATTTTGGTATACACTTTATTGTGAATGAGCTCATATGCTCAAAATACGCGGTGCATCAAAATATTTGTAAATTAATAAGTCATCATATGTATACATAAAACTTTAAAAAAATAAAAACATTTAATAAAAAAAAAATCATTAAAATCGTAATTTAGTTCTAGCTCATTCACACAACCTTTATTGTTAATCAGTTCCGGTAAATTCTAAAATTTATTTTTAAGGAACACGGTTAAAACATCTAATAATCTATGAGATTTGACATGTTCTAAAAGTCTATTTTTTGCAACTTGTACCTGCTCTGATATTTTTAAACATTCCTTGTCAAATTCATCTATTCCATTGGTTCAGTATTCATATTTGAATAATCGTTCACTAAAATAAATATTTTCGGTAGATATACCTACTTAGTAGTATTATCACAATCGTGTTCGTTTTTTTCTCTTTTGATTCATTTGAGGTTTTGTTTTATATTAAGCACTGTGACGTTTATGATGAATACAAAAATATATTTTTACTTTGCTAAAATAATCGAGTACCTGCTATATCATATTACGCAAGCAAATTTTCGATTAGCAAATCCGCCATATTTGCCATTGCGAATTGCTAGAGTATCGAGGATCTAGCTAATATTCACTAAGAGTAAAGTTGGGGTTGTACGGAAGTAGTTCATTTCTGCTTCAACGTCCCTTCTTTTTGTTTTGGATGCACAGCGAAATGTTTGTATTGCTTCCCAACAAATAACAGATTTTTGTGCCTCGACCAAGGAAATCATCAAGAGAATTCTTTTCTTGGTAATGAGATTCAGCATATTGATAAAAACAATCACAGGCTTTATTCACGGTCGGTCGATGTTCCGCATGTTATTCAATTATCTTAAACATGTTTAGCTCGCTGAATCCATATAAAATGTGACACGAAATTGCAACACTATACATAGATAAGTTATCACGGAAAGCCTAACTATAACACTGTGATCAAAAAGTAGTAAGACTTTTTAAATAAAACACAAATGCTTATTATTCTTTCAAATTTATTTCATCCCCTTCAAAGTAATCCTGTTCGTATAGAAACTTGTATATAGAACGCCAACGTTTTTTCCAGTCTTTCCTACAGTTGTTAAAGTCGATTTTTGGAATGGCTTTTAAAATCTTCGTCAATTCGGCTTGTATCTCTTCAATCAGGCGGTTTTTTGAGTTTCGGGAATAGTCAGAAGTCAGATGGAGCTGAATCTGGTGTAAAGGGCAGTTGCGGATGGTATCGTGATGCAAAAACCAAGAGTTGGTTGCAAAAAAATTTAACCCAAACGATGTTTGCCTGATGTTAACAAGATCTCTAATTGTCAACAGTGGCGTAACTAGGTACCCGCAGCCACGCACAGTTAATGGGGCCCACGAAATTTAACAATCGTTGGAATATAACTTCAAAGTTAAGATCAGATAGATAGCTCAGGTTAAGTTTAAAATAGACCATCCTTTCAAATTTGCAAAACGGGACATTTCTAGGAAATTTTTAAGAAAACGCGGTGATCTAATTTTTAGAGAAAGAAGAAATCGTTCATGTTGCTATTAAATATTTTCTTAAGACAGGCCCAACAATTTCTTCTCGGTTGCTGAAGATGAATGTCAGAGTAATTACACGCGTAATCTGATTCCATAGAAATAAAAATGACTTTAGGTTCTAACAGATATTTAGATTTAGAAGAAAACTTGCTAAACTCGTTTGAAATCAAAGCTTTCGACATCAAACGATGACGATTTTAGTGTTTGCTGGGTTGATTTATTTGTAATATACGCTTTGCACTCCAAATTTACCTCTTTCATACTTTAAATTCAACCTTTTACAAATCAAGTTTTGATTAGAAAAGATTGAATTTGATTTGCAAAATATTGAATGTGCGTGGTTGATATATAGTTTCTCATTTACCGAATCTTTTTTATTACCGGTAAACGGTAAATAAAACCATAATTTACCGGTAAACCCGGTTTATTTTAAAAAACTATTTTAAATTTAAGCAAATTGCAAATTCCAAATTAATTTTGCAATTAGTGATATGGGTTTTTTTGGTTGCTTTTGGCGGGGTTCTCCTGTGTCGTATCACCTTATGTCTCGGATTTCACCTTTAGATCTCTTTTTAGATTTTCTCGAGATTATTGGAGAATAGCATGGAAATGGGATGCGTGATGTTCGACACTTAATGGGTGATTCGGTGTTTCGAAACAGTCAGGTTATTCGAGATAATTCGTGTATACGTTTGAGATTGACGGGTTTGATAGTTCGATATTACTCGAGAATCTTAGAGCCTATTCGAAGAATATGATTATTCGATATTTCGAAATTATCTTATATTATTTGAGGGTTTCATTATTTAGTATGTATATCGTTTTGTTGAGCTTAGATAATTCAATATTTATGTTGGTTTTCTAGATTCGTACACGCTTTTTGAAATTATTCATTAATATCTAATTTTTCAGTATTATTGAAATTGTCGAGATCAATCGAGATTTATTCTAGATTTCTTAAGTATTTCGACATTTCTATCTATATAGGATTATTCGAGATTTTTAAAGATTTTCAAATTTATTCGAATTTTGTAAGGCAATGTTCTGCGCTTAGCTTTGAGTTGCAGGAACTTGCAGAGTTACACATATAAATCTGAATCGTGATATTTAGTACTAGATTTTTCGAGATTATGCCAAAATTTCGATATTTCTCCAATTTCCTATTGACGATTGTAAAAGTAGAGAAAGCGCCTCTCGAGGACAATAGTTAAAATGATGCACCTGATAACATGAAATTTGTCACAAATGCGACGAAAGAAAATTTAGCAATGTGGTAATTAAAAATTGTTTTTATAGTCCGAAATTGGATTAATTTACAATTATTAGCAATCCGGTAAGTAAAAATTGTGTTTACAGTGCAAAATTGGAATTGTTTACAATAATTTCGAATGTCAAATTATCAGGTATTTCAGTTTAAAAATTTTCCACTAGGTGGAATCCATGATGCTCCAATCGTCAATAGGTTATTCAAAATTATTCAAGAATGTTCAGATTATTTACATTTTACATGGCAGTGATTAGCACATATAGGATCTCCTTTGGTTTTACATACTTACGGATAAATCGATATTTAAGAACTTTCTAGAATATTCAAGATACTTGGAAAATTCGACATTTGAGATTATTTCGAAATTCTTGATATTTTTGAACAATTAAACTGAATCACGTGTTGTTTCTTACTCTGGAAATCAGATAAATTTAGTTAATGTGAGGTTGGAAGGAAGAAATAAGTTTTTGGTTCAAGAAGCATTTTTTGGGTCAAAGAATCGGGAGGGGGGGGGGGGTGAAATGTGTAGTATACTCAGACACGCGTAGCAATCTCTACTATTGCGAATTAATGTCCGTCAAACGCAAACCTTCACCTTTTTTTAGTAGAGCAGCTTCGAAAAATGCATATAAAAACCATTTGACGCGGGATGCGCAAATATTTCGTATGACCCAAAACATCCCTAATGGTGGATTCAGCGAGAAAAATTTGCTAGCTCGTGATCACGAATTATTGAAATTTCGTTAACTTTTTTACCCCCTCCAATTTTTTGTTTACTTTTTTAAAACAGCAACCATAAGAAAAAATAAACAAAAAATTGGAGGGGGTAAAAAAGATGACGAAATTTCAATAATTCGTGATCACGAGCTAGCAAATTTTTCTCGCTGAATCCACCATAAGAGTTCATATAGTACATGGCATACTCAGATATTTTTTTAGTAGAGCAGTTTTGAAAAGTTCATAAACAGGGTTTGACTAGTTAAACAAATTTTTGGTCTGACTCAAAACATCCCCAAAGGTACATTCAATATTATGACATAATCAGATCTGCGTAGGCATCTCTATGATTACCTGTCAATGGTTGTCAAACCCCCAGATGTTTAAACTGTTCTAAGATTTTGTTTTGTGTATTGCGTTACACTTTTAGTAACACACTCGCATATTTTATCAATTATCAAAAACTTCACGTTAACCATTACGATTCGAAGAACATACCATATACGTATGTATACTAGTTTAATTATATCTGACACTACTATTTACCAAAGATTTTATTTAAAACCTACTCATACAGAAAAGATATAATTTTTTTAATAAAACCTCACTTAGAAAATATAAGGAAGATAAAAAAATGTTCCAAACAAAAATCGTTTGTTCTGTGATAAAAAGAATAGGGATGCAGTCAAGAATTCAGCCACTGTACAGTTTTTGCTGCATTGCCGGTAGTTGCTTGATTTGAAATTTAACAATTTTAGGTTATAATTAGTGGAAATGAAAAAGAAAATGTATAAGACGAGATTAGATAAGCAGCCAATTTTTAATTTCTGCATTTTAATCCGACTGAACGAGCAGCTTTCGTTGCAAAACTTAATTTTTGACCAACTTGCTGCATTCTTGCTGTATATAGGTTTGAATTAAAAAATAACGTTTACCTATCTATGGTGAGCTTAAAGTATATTTAAATCAAAACATCTTAAAGCTTTCACGAAAAATAAAACAAATACAACAACAATCGTACTAGATGGACCAGAAAATAGTTTAGCTAACCCAAAAAAAAAACAGTGGTTAAACAAATCTTAACCAAATTTTTAGTTTTAATACCTGCCACAACGAACAAAAAAAATAAATGGACCTGGGGCTAATAAGGGCGTGATTTTGGATTGGGTGAATCAATAGTAAGATAAGACATTTTTAGCCAGAAATCCATTAATGGAAAAAATGGTGAAACTTTTGATGATTTGGATAAGCGATAAAAACCAGAAGAATAGGTATACCTTTGGATGACACAGCAATCCGGCAAAAAGCAGTGCGTATTTACAACCATATTAAAATAAATTAATCATCCTGGCCTACTAGCCAAATACCAGAATTTTCTGGAAGCAAAGGATGGCTGAAAAATTAAAAAAAAAATGTTCCTTACATAACGTCAATCTATATATTGGGTGAAACAGCATCAGTTGATAAAAAAGCAGCAAAATTATATCCATCCGAGCTTAAACAGATTATCGAGGAAGGCGGCTGTGTGGCGGATCAAATTTGTAATGCCGATGAGCGATGAGACTGGCCTCTTTTGGAAAAAAATGCCAAATCGCATGTACTTTTCCAAGCAAGAAAAACTCATTTGTCAATTTGTCACTTGATCAAAATCTAGGCCCAGTGCCCAAATTCCGGTTCGATGACAAATGATAATGAGAAATGACTTGATTTTTTATTTCAACTAGTCGGTTGCATTTTTATTTAGAGTAGGCAAAATAAAAAATCAAGTTATTTCTCATTTTCATTTATCATTAAACCGGAATTCGGGTGCAGGAGACTAACTAGATTGTGATTACAAAAAATAAATAAACAAAATTAAAAAAAAAAAAATTAAAAAGGTGTATATACAAAAAATGTAGTATGCTACAGTTTTTGTATACATATATGTAATTGTATTTATAAAACACACAAAAATACAGATGTACAACGGTACTTACTTTCTTTGAATTCGTATTAACCTTCTGACTTTAGTAGAAAAAAATTAAGGATTTAAAAAAAAAACAATAATAAATCAAATTTTATGATTAATCATTTTATTTTTAAAGTTTAATTAATCAAATTTTAATTTTTTGAATATACGTTCATACTATAAACAACACAAAATACAAACAATTGATTCAAAATCAGAAATGTCTTTAAAATTAACCTTAATTGCAGTAAACTAAAATTCCAACTGCTGTAATCCAACTGTTGAATAGTGGTTTTTCAATTGACCACCGCAAGTATTTATGTATACATATAAGCACGTATGGTTCATGTCTTTGCTAAATTAACTGCTCGCAAGAGTCGCAAGTGTTCTACCTTATTTTTCATGAGCAACTTCAAGCAGTTACGTCAACATTCTCCGCGATGTTTGATAATAATTTACAACAAAGCTAAAATTAATTTTTTAAATATTTTATTACCATACATTTCAAATCTTAAAACACAATCGAATTATTTTTTTGCATTATGCGAATTAAAAATTTAGAGGTTATGTTTGCGCATGTCATAATTTTTTCTGTGTTCCAAAACGAACATTTAGCCGAGACCAAATAAATTATAATGCCCTATAAAGGACATAATGACACTTTTCCATAGTAAACTTGCGGTCAATGATATTGGCAGATTTATCGATAATGCAGTATTATTTAATACGTGAAAACATAGTTCGGGATAACTTCTAAAGATGTCAGCTTTAACAATTTTTAATTTTTGGTAAATAAAATTAATTTTTTTTATAATTCATGTCTAGTTGTAAGTTTTATTCGTGTTTTTTGCTTTTGTTTATATTTTTGTTTCGATACAACAAAAAAAATTTAAAAAAAACTACTAGTGCCATCTTAAGATTTAATCTATCTATCGCCGTTTTTTGACAGCGAAGACCTTTATAGATCGTGATATTTGTTCATTTTAGTACCGCAATTGTCGCTAGTGAGAATTATCTTTTCCATAACAAATGAGATAATTTACACTAGCGCACCTAGCGTAAATGGTGGCGAAGTTGATGTCTAGTACAAGTGCTAAACATGATCTATAGGTATTATAATTTATTTGGCCGAGACATATTTTTCGCACTTATAAATACTTGCAATGGTCGATTGGAAAGCCACTTACCAAATGCAAACTCATTTCGTCAGAATCGCAAATTTTCTGTGACAAAATTATGTACTAATAACAAAATGTCCTAATCATGTCATTCTTCGAAAAATCTCCATAGATTTGCAAATTTTGAAAGCGGCCGCATGCCAATAGGATTCAGTTTTTTAAACCGCAGTCTACTAAAAGATAATTTTTTTTATTTCTTTTGTGTTATATTCTAAAAAGGTTACCAAAAATAATACAACAACAAAAAAATTTAGTAACTTTTTAAAATATAACGCAAGAGAGGTAAAAAAAATTTGTCTTTAGTGTAGACTGCGTGTTAAAAAACTGAATTCTATTGGCCTATAGCCGCCTTGAATGGCAATAATGAGATAGTTTACACCACGACTTAGTGGACTGACCAAAACGGCGACCTATTTTAGTCCACTTACCGATCGTTTATATCACAAGAAATATACGTAGGTCGCATTTGGGCTATATGTCAAAAATTAAAATATTTCAATAAATGTATTTATATTTAATATTATACCATTTTCGCATTAAATTTTTATAGTGAATATAGTGTATAGTCCGGGACTAAATATGGCGATGTAAGCTACCTCATTTTGTACTAAAAAATGTCACGAACAATTCTGTGGTTCTTTATAAAAACATGATATTATGATATTATTATGCATTTATGATATTATACTGCATTTTTGTCGATTTTGAATTATGAATTAAAACAGCTTCACAATTCTCTAAAGTTTCAAAAATACCATCCCTTCGCATTTATGGCCACATGCCAATGCAGTTAATTATTGTCAAATTCTTTCGGGTGGGTTACTCGAAATAAAGTAACCTTAGACAATAGAAGGCAGCCAACGTGGCTACGAGACTCTTGGCTGTCTCTCAGTGGAAGTGTCTTCAGGTGGGACACTCGACGATAGGTAGATTCGCTGGCGAAGAACTGGCGAATCTGGATTATATTACACCAACGTTGTGCTTCGATAAGGGTTTCCGTACCATCTTTCCCTCAAGGGAATCCTGGAGAAACGGATCAATCTTGGAAAACGAGGCAGTGCAATTTTTCACGGACGGCTCGAGGCTAGACGATCAGGTAGGAGCCGGAGTCTTCTGTGATAAACTTAATAGGCGTTTTCGGAAATAGACCATGGGTAAATTCGCAGTAAATTTCGACCATTAAATTACACTATAATGGTCTAATTTAATGGTCTAAATTTACTGTGAATTTACTCAAAGTCTATTTCCGAACACGCCTATTGTTAATATTTCTGTTCGTCTCCCTGACTACTGCAGCGTGTACCAGGCTGAAGTGGTGGCGATCGGGCAAGTCATGACATGGTTGAAGCATAATGTGGTATCCGGGAGGGATATCGCAATTTATGTGGACAGTCAGGCAGCGATCAAGTCACTTGGGGCAGTTTGTCTGAAGTCGCGGGTGGCGCTGGATTGCCGATCATCTCTTAACGAGATGAGCGAGTATTTCAGCATCCAGATAATCTGGGTCCCGGGTCACTCGGACTTCACGGGGAACTGCAGGGCGGACGAACTAGCTAGGTACGGTACGACTCTCCAGATGCAGCCGGAAATGGTAGGTCTGGGGAGGCCTATGGCAGTGCTAAAATGGGCGCTCAGTAAAAAGGCAATCGCCTTGACAAATGAGAGGTGGATCAACACTCTCACGTGCAGGGTAGCAAAGCAGGTTTGGCCAAAACTGGACTTGCGGCGCTCCAAGGTACTAATATCCCTGGAAAGACAAGAAATAGGATGGGTCGTAGGGATAATGACAGGTCACTGCCTTTTTGGGGAGCATGCGAGAAGGCTGGGGATGCAGACGAGTGACTTTTGTAGAAGTTGCATGGACGAAGAGGAGGAGGAGACTTTGGAACACTTCCTATGCTCATGTCCGGCGCTATCATACAGAAGGCATAAGTATTTGGGTGTGTACGGTATGGACAGCCTTTCGGAACTCGCGGACTGTGGAGTGCGAGATTTATTACGCTATATAAATAGCTCTGGTTGGTTTCAACGAGAGTAATGGGGAGATGGGATCCTGTGGTATCACAACGGGCCATTGCTGGCCTAAGTGTGCGATAGCAGCCACTTCAACCTAACCTAACCTAACCTAGACAATAGAATTAGAATGGACCGCTAATCCAATGACAGTTCAATATAATTTTCAAATAAATGTGTCAACATCAATATATTTATATTTAATTTTTTGGCGTTTTATATTTTGTTACCGTTTTATAAGTTTTAAATTCAATTTAATTTGATTTGGGGCATCATAATTATGATTTTTGCACAAAATTTTTCCAAGGTTTCTTTCATTTTTACTGAAAATGGGGAGAAAGTGTGTCGTAGTTGGTTGTGATACCAGTTTGCCATTGAAAGATAAGACTGTTTCTTTGCATCTGTGAGTACAAAAATAAATGTTTATTTTAATATTCAGTGTTTGCAACTGCTTATAATTTCAAATATTTAACGTCTTAAGCTCAGTATGCAGCTCGAGCTAAGATAAATTTTAGCGCGGTCTCCACAAGTCTCCATTTAATTACAGATAAACCGTCAAGCTAAAAATTTGCGTAGAGATTATTATTATTATTATTACTTGAGGGCCATGTGGGGGCTCAAGCCACCCCGCACTGCGACCTAAAAGATCTTTTGTGCATTAAGCCCTACTTAATTATCCGTCCAGCCAATATTCAGGCCCTTAAAGAACCTGATAATACTGCCGACCGGTGTGTGATACATACTATCTGGGCTCATTGCTCTCCCTCCTAGATGTAATAACATTTACTTCTGCTAGAAGAGCGGTAGCATTGGGGCTCAAGGACATCGAGAGGGCAGACCCACTCCCGTATATTCCTATCCATGCCTCGTCTACCGTTTTGATTTTACTCTTGCGAGTTGCTGGGACATACTATCTGGGCTCATTGTTCTCCCTCCTAGATGTTTACTGTTGGAAGTACTTCTACACGCGATCCATATTATCTGGGCTCATTGCTCTCCCTCCTAGATGTAATAACATTTACTTCTGCTAGAAAAGCGGTAGCATTGAGACTCAAGGACTTTGAGAGGGCAGACCCACTCCCGTGTATTCCTTCCCGTGCCTCGTCTACCGTTTTGATTTAACTCTTGCGAGTTGCTGGGAATAAAAAAGTCGCCTGTAGGTCACCCAGGTTTACTACAGGAAGGCTAAATAAAACTGGAGGGTGCCTGGTATCCAGAGTCCGCATATATAGACTGATTAACCTATCAGCCATTCATCCATCGGCATATGCTGTTCCACCTTAGATTAGGGATTTTTTGTCAAGGTTTTCTCCTTTAGCGTCGTACTTTAGCCTGTCACCAAAGGCCACATTCAGCCTAATGGTTACAGTTACCGGTGGTTGCCACGAGGAGGCAGTACGTACACCTGCGCCTACTGGAAGTTTACGGAGCCCCTTCCAATAGACGCCAAACCACCTTTGCGTAGAGATAAATTTTGTTGATTTTGTTTGACGTTTATTCGTTTGTTTTGAATGAAGTTTCTGTCCAAATAATCCTCTAAATACTCGACTTCGTAATGTTGGTCGGCCATTTTGACTTCCATCTTCTTTATATAAAAATAAATTAATTGCTTCGTGGCTACTTCGATTATAAAATGAATCAAAATTCAAAACCGTCAAAATTTATCTTCAAATTATTGTCCTTGTGAGATAAATTGCAGCTAAACTGTTTGGAGAATTTATAGTGGTGCAATCTAGATTTGAATGAAACAACTGATATGTTTCAAATTTTTCACGCAAAGGTGCATACCGCTCAGCGAAATTATCAGCTAAAAACAAATTATTTTATTTAGCTAGCTAAATTTTACGTCAAATTTGTATGGAAAATTTATCTTAGCTCGAGCTGCATACTGAGCTTTGATCATCCTGTCACTGCCAAGATATGTTCGAAGCATTTTACCGCAGATTGCTTTCAATATTTACCTGGTGGATTCGTCAGAAGGCTAAATAAAAACGCTATACCTTCCATTTTCCCCGGAAATAAAAATATGTAAGTGTTGACAACGTTTTGGTTAAATCTATTTTTCTAAATGTCTAAATGTATGTATAAATTTATATTTCAGGCCCGACATTAAGATATTAAGGCCTGATAAATCACGGTTTCCTTGGTTTCCTTTAACCACATTAGATGTTAATGTAGTTTCAGGTAACACACATCCGAGCGAACCAATGCTGATTGATCCTGATTGACTGATGATACAATTAATTGCTATATCCAAAAATTGCAATTTGAAAATAGTCAATTAGTTATATATTCACGAAATAAGACTGGGCTGTTAGGATCGGTAATAGCGATGCAAAATTTTAAAAATATTTTTGTTCAATATGTTCTAGAAAAAAAAATTGAAATATTTGGTAACTTATAAATTTTCCCAGGACCATCTCGAAATTTTTTTCTCTTGTATAAGGTCCATGGGAGGATATAATAGCAATCCCAATGCTACAGAATTCGCTTCAGCCTACAAGAAATTACTCATACATAATGAGGTAAAATCTTCAGCTGAAGCGAATTGTTTAACACAAGAGGAAACAAATATATTAACAGTTTCCTCTAGGCGAATAACATTACCTGATAATTGTGATTTAGATGATAATTTAGATATAAATATCGATGGCTTAATTAATAACGGCCCTAACCCACACTTTTTTCAAAAACGACATTTCAATGCTAAAATGCAGAAAATAACATACCGCATCTTTCTGTGTTATTGTATTAGCTTGAATCACAATATATCACGGTCCACATTTAATTTTATTTAACTAATTATAACTGAGTTAATGACTAAATAATATTTCTTTGCGAGTTTTCCAAAAATTTTACGAATGTGGGTTAGGGCTTTTGTTAATTAAGCCATCGATATTGTACCTTTAAGCTTATTAGACTCTTCTTTACAAGAGCCTGTTATTTATGTTGCAGGATTTGTAGAATGCAAAATAGATTGAATGCTAGACAACTTCATTGTGATTTTTTGTGTTAAGGAAAACAAATAAACGTCAAAATATTGTTCATATATTTTTGTATGAAGTGGCACAGATGCAATTTTATTTCTATAATTACAGACATATATTAAATATTTTTTAATAAAAATTTAATTGAAATGTATTCATTTTATGTCATTTTAAGATAAGCAAGTAAATTTTTTTGTGAAAAGCGTGTGAAAAATTAAAACATAAAAAGAAGGCAAATTCGTATTCTTTAGGTTTAATCTTGTGCCGTTTGAGTTTTTTGTGTGGTTATTTTTATTAAAATTAAGTTATTTTCAAACATTTTAAGTTAGCTTCATATAAACTGCTGTTTGTTTTCCTTAACACTCAAAAAAATTTGACATATTTTGGCTGTCAAATAATCGATCTATTAAAAAAAAAGTGAATTGTGAAACATTTGTCAATTTATTTAATAAATGCGAACCGCATGCCTCGTCATTTATAAAAATATAAAGTAAAGGGTATCTACGTTACCTTAGACAAGACACTGTGCAAATTTGCGAAATAGTGCAACAAATTATTAGTAGATTAAGATTAGAAAATAAGATTAGAATTAAGAATATTTATCAAATAATTATTTTAAATACTTTTAAACAGCTAAATTTGAATTTGATTTTTCGATCTTTTAATAACCATGTAATGGATTGTGATTTTCTAGAAAACCATAAGTATTTTTTAATTAGATTAATTATTCAAATGTATATAAAATTTAATTTATACCATATAGGTAAACAATTCACTTTAAATGAACATAAAAACTATTTGAGAGGAAAATTGACGAAATATATTCATTTTATGGGACAATACAAATTTTAATGATGTTTTCTTTTATAAAATTTAATCTTATTGTCGATTTTTGGATTATTCCTATTAAATTAAATGGTAACGAAGTTTTTAGTTAGCGAATTCGCCACGATTTGCCTCTTGACCGCCACTGTATATTGGATCGCATATGAAGTAAGCAACTAGCAGTCCATTTAAAAATATATAGTCAAAGAAAGTAACTTTTTTATGTCCCAAAGAATATCAAATAATTTTGTAGTTGTGTTGGTGTAAAAAAGCAAAAAAAAGTGAGGTTTATGCTTTACTGTTTTAAGGTTATGTTTTAAATATTTACAAAAAAACAAAAATATACGATTAAATAACAAAAACAAGTTTTTTTTTAAATTTAATAAATCTTTCATAAATTTTAGCGCATTAATATTCACATAAACCACAAATGAAATATCAAAATGGAGTTTTGTTATTGTTTTCAATTCACTTTGACATTTGTATGTATTTGTAAAGACCAAAGTAAATCTACTAAAAAATCCGGAGTAAAGCAAAATGCTCTCGAGCAATAAAAAGAGTACTTTATTTTCTCCCAAAGAATTTGTAATGTCAGATTTTTACCCTTCGAGTAAAAATTTTAACCCTTCGGGTAAAATTGTTTTAGCTAGAGTGTTTTTTCCCAAAGAATTTGATATTTGTATCTAATATCTTAATCAATGTTAAAGAAGGAATTGTGTAACTATTTTATTTCAAAATAAAACAACATATGTGTTCACTTAAAACTTGAGTCTTACAACATCATAAAATTAATTTAAATTGGATATAAAAGGTTCCCTACGTCTATTTGTTAGAAAATAATTTTGTTTTGACATTTAATCCACATTCACATTACTAGCGCCACCATTTTAGTTGCATTAATTAATAAAGCGTATTTTTCGATAAAGCAGAATTTTAAATTTTGTTAATTATCATTTGGTATTATTATACTTTATTCAATAATTTGTTACTACTATTTTATATTTGTTAAAATTCTAAATAATAATTATATTTTTAGAGTTTGGTGCCAACTGTTGGTTGGTAAAAATAAAAATTATTCTTGGCTCTTACTTTGGGCACAATTTCATTCCTATCCGCATAAGAATATCTTTTACCAAAGTAAGACAGCAAATGTTAAGTGTAATTCAACCACTACCAAAACTAAATATTTGCTGCTACTGCTACATAACATATATTTGCTACACATAACACCTATAGCAGAAAACAAGAGCAAAAACTACAGTTTTTGACAAAATCTGAAATACCATTAAATTTCGCTCGTTTTCTGCTCGGATATCATTTTTGTAGCAACTGTACCAAAATAGTATCTGTCAAAAAATAGAACAACAAAAATCTGGGTTCTCGTTCAATTGTCGTAAAGGTTATCAACAGAAATGATAGGAATTATGTATAGAAAAATGTAATAATCCGCTCTAAAAGATTAACTAAGAAAATGTGCTTTATTGTGTCCAGTATCATTAAGATATTCGTGTAACGTAATTTATTTTGTACATCACTTTTAGTTGCTACGACGAAGTTTTTTCATCCATGCGAGAAAATGCCTAATTTAAGTGTAATAAATAGTTTAAGGTTCGATTTTGTTTTTAAGTTAAATTGTATCTAAACTAAAGCAGTGTTTTTAAACTTGTGATGCGTCTAAAAAGTCATTTATGCAAAAATGTTAAAAACTTAATTTTGGCCAGTAAATTTGTCGATTACATATCGTCAGTGCATTGGTTTTAGGAGAGCTATTTGAAAATATTTCATGCAATCACATATAATCTCAATCACATTTATACAACCAATCATGTCTAACCGTTATTTTTAGAGTTTTCATTCTTCTTTCCCATAAAAATATACATATTTGCTACTTATTTCTTGAAATAAAAATGATTTTTGAACTATTGTGCACACGATATTTTAGAAATGCTTCATTATTTACCATCAATAATATTTTCCATGACAACAGAGTTGTCAATCAGAATGACGGAAAGAGGTTTAAACCAGTGTCGCGCTGAACTTTGTTTAATTGATATTTTTATCTCATTCTCAGTAAACAAACACGTTTTCTGTATTGTTTGCATCGATCATTCAATTCGTCAGTGTATTGCAGAAAGCCGGCTTGTAATTTAATTAATTCGATTAAAAGTGAAATTAAAACCGAACAAAAGGTAATGATATTTATTTATAAACTGAATATTGTTTAAATTTTATGCTTTGTGATATTTTGAGACTGAATTAACAATAATAAACATTTGTGGCATGATACTTCATGTGTGAGTGTGGTAGAAGTTCTATTGATCAAACGACCGTAATTTTGTTGTCAACCAGTTAGAGCCAATTGATTTAAATTAATTGGGCTTAAATGGATTGAAATATATTACCAATCATCTTATTGTGTATAATATACGAAACGGCCGTAATAATTAAAGTTTCTAGATTCTTTAATTGTGAATAGGGATACATGTTGCATTTTTTCGTCAGTGTGCGTGCTTAAAGATAACTTTGCTTGCATAAATAACACTTTGGATGACCTTGCTTGCATAAAAAACACTGATTTTGCTTAAAATAAGTATCTACACGTTTACAATATAGGTTCATCCGAAATGCACATTATTTAAAATGATCATTTTTGAATAAAATTAAATTTCATTATAATCATTTAATTAAAAATTTGACAACTTTGAATTAATAAATCGATAAATATGATTAATTGAAATATAAATTGACATCAAACAAGTTAAAAATGCACAACTGCATTGCATGCAGTTTGTTGAAATTTTGTGGGTGTGTCCGAAATTCAAATTTAAATGCACATTTTTTAAAATGCGCATTTTGCATTATATTAAAATAATTAAATTAATTAAAATTGGTCAACACCAAATTAACAAATCGATAAATATGGTAATTAAAATATAAATTGACACCAAACATATGTATCAAAAATGCACATAAACCTAAGTATATTCAAGCGTCTTCTTACTGTCCATGGACCAACAGCTACTTATCGAACTTGTTTTAGCTCCTGCTGCTCATCGACGCCCGTGAGAATGCGATTTCGCAGTGAAGTTAGGACGATAAATCGACCTTTCCTTAGATGTACACCGATACCGGCTGGTATGTGGTCTCCGATTGAAGGTACCAATTTTCTGAAACCTTCTGGATACTCTCGAGACAACAGATTGGCTCATGTTTAGCTGACGAGCGACTTCTCGTTGATTGCGTCTTTCTTGCGATAAAACAACAACTTGTGCGGCTTTTTCTGGAGTAGTATCCATGATTTTGAGGACAACGAATGAAACTGGTAGGTGGTAGAGATTTGTTCAGGCCAACGTCTGATAAGTGACTGATGGCAAATATCGATCGACGTTGCATTATACAGGAGATTGCAGCATACCCATTGTTTTCACCGAAACATCGCATTTTGATACAATTGCTTCAATTTGAAAAGTACTTGATTTTAATGATAAAAGTGTCCTTGTAAAGATAAAATACTAAGCTATCAAAAATAAGTTGTTTTACAGGGTTTATGCCTTTTTGTACGCGCGGAGGCTTGAGTCGATTTAGTTGCTCGGAAGTGTAGTTAACTGAACATCAACGATGTTCCTCCAAATAGTTCGAACCGCCGCAAGAGAACGCCAGACACGGTGACCGAGAGTGAAGTCCTTTTCAACGTCGTCCATCCATCGGGTAGGTGGTCTCTCACGAAGTCCTACTTTCGTTGGTGCTAACTCCAAGACCTATTTAATGGTCCGGTTTATGTAAACGAAGTTCGTGCCTAAGCAATCTTAGTCTTGGCGATTTTATGAATCCGATGTTGTCTATTTTATCGAGATCATTTCTGATCTCGTGATTCTCGCATTCTGTAAGGTGATCAAGCTGCTGTGTATGCAGGGGGATAAACACAAGACTGGCTTGACGTGCCGTAACTGCATTCAACTTCGGCAAGTGCTAGAAACTAATCTGTTAAATTATTAGGCTAAAGTGTGAGGGCTGTGATCCTCCTACAAGAAGCTAGCGGTGAGTTGAGCCGAACCTATAAAACCTTATTGTTACGAAACTTATGTTTAATACGTTTGGAAAAAAATCTGAAGTTTTATCTCAATATTATATTTAAATTTTATGTAAGGATTCTGCACTTACATTTATTATAAATTAGAGTAAAGGTCTATTCTAGGAATAACTTGGATTCAAGTTGCTACATTATACGAAATGCCGTATTCAGGAGTTAGAATAACCATTTAATTAATACAATCCGCTAAATAGAAAAATTATCAATAACAGAACTCCAAAAACTATCTTTTTCACTAAGATGCATTGTTTAACATAAAATTTGAGACATAAAACAAATTTCCTATTTTTCTTGAATTTGCGCATATTCGTTGAACCAGAGATAACAATGTCACTGCTCCTCAGTCTCCTCACTATATTTTCTGTAATCTATCAAATTTTGGAGGTGTGTTAATTTGTATCTAATAAACCGAACGATAATTTGTCTACCTAGTCACAAAGCCATTTGATCTGTTCTCTTAAAAATTTTATTTTTCTCGTTTTGTTTGTTGATCTATCTTATAAACATGTTATTATTATGTATATTGAATAAATTATTATGACGACCTAAAAGCTAGATAATGCGTTATTTAAAAATAAAGAAAAAAAGAAAATATGCTACTTAGATAATCTTTTGACTTACGATTCAGTTGTTATTCTGGATTCATTTCATTCCTTGATATCAAGACTTATAAAACGCATCATTCAGTTTTCAATTTATTTTAAAAAATATTTATATTCTTTTTTTAATAGAGTTTTTATTCCAAAATGTCGGGAACTGCATCAATTCTACACTCCAATTTATGGGAATTGGATCCCGAATTGACTGAGCTAATGCGGGCCGAGAAAAAACGACAAATCCGTGGTTTAGAAATGATTGCCAGTGAAAATTTTACGTCATTGGCCACTTTGCAGTGTTTAAGTTCCAGCTTGCATAATAAATATTCGGAGGGCATGCCAGGTCAGAGGTAAGTGAATTATTGCTACTTTATTTTACAAGGTGCATTAAATAAGTAGGTTGTGTAAAACTTTTTGAAAAAAATGAAGGCATTAATGCCGCACCTCAAAAACTGTGGTCAGTATTTTTATGATAATTTCGCAACAGAAGAAAGAAATTGACGGCGACATTTTTTTTGGTAATTTTTGGAAAAAGATGAGGAAAAATTATTTCTAAGTTCTTATGTTGCGAAATTACCATAAAAGTTACTGAAGTCAGTTTTTAAGGATGCGGCGTGGCGTAATGCCGCAACTTTAAAACTGTCGACAGTTTTATGGTATTTTCGCAGCAAAAGAACTTGGCGAAAAATTATTTAGTAATTTTTAAAAAAAGATTAGTTCTTCTGGTGCAAAATTACCAAAAAAATACTGACGACAGTTTCCGTGTATGCGGCATGAAATTTATTCTTTTGGTCAATCGAAAACGACAAAAGCTTCAGTTAAGATATTCATTTATATCCCCATTTACTCATAATTTCAACAAGAACAAGGGCGTACAAGCAAATAGGGATTGAACCTATATTCGGTGCGTCCAGCTTAACTAGGATTTATATAAAAAATAGTTGGGATTCTCGATGCTCTATTCTGAAGATTTAAAACTTAAAAAATTGATAAAAATGGGGTAGCCGGTAGTGAAAAGTTTAACTAGTGAATTTCGTTTGTATCTGTTCCTGGTGGCGAGGGAGTAGTGTGATTGCGAATTATTTACTATTGCTTTGTATAATTGTACAAACTAGAAATGACATTGAAATTGTTGTTAATTTACATAAAACATATTTTTAAACCTAATGTTACATGATATGTATCAACCTAATTATCAAGTTTTCTTAGTTCGGCAAACTCACATCAACAATGATAGCAAATTTATTATAGATAATTCAATTAGATTCTAGACGAAATTCAATTATCACTCTCACTAACATTATTTTTTGTTTTGTTGCAGGTACTACGGCGGAAACCAATTTATCGATAAAATTGAATTGCTTGCCCAGAAACGGGCTCTTGAAGCATTTAGATTAAACCCCGAAGAATGGGGTGTTAATGTCCAACCATATTCTGGATCACCAGCTAATTTTGCCGTTTACACTGCATTAACTGAACCACATGGTCGTATTATGGGATTGGATTTACCAGATGGTGGGCACTTAACTCATGGATTTTTCACTCCAACGCGAAAAGTATCAGCTACATCGATATTCTTTGAGAGTATGCCATATAAGGTGGATCCAGAGACTGGATTAATTGATTACGATAAACTCGAAGAAAATGCTCGTTTGTTTAAGCCAAAAATTATAATTGCCGGAATGTCATGTTATTCCCGAATTTTGGATTATAAGAGATTCCGAGAAATTGCTGATCAAAATGGATCGTATTTAGTTTCTGATATGGCACATATTTCGGGTCTAGTTGCGGCCAATATAATTCCAACTCCATTTGAATACTCTGACGTTGTGAGCACAACGACGCATAAAACATTACGTGGTCCACGCGCAGGAGTTATTTTTTATCGCAAAGGTGTTCGAAGCGTTAAGGCAAACGGAGATAAAGTTCTATACGATTTGGAATCAAAAATTAATCAAGCGGTCTTCCCCGGTTTACAGGGAGGTCCACACAATCATGCTATAGCAGGAATTGCGACAACTATGTTACAAGCAAAGACACCAGAATTCCGACAATACCAACAACAAGTTGTAGCAAATTCCAAGCATCTCTGCGCTAAGCTGATGGAGAAACAATTCAAAATAGCAACTGGCGGCACTGATGTTCATTTAGTGTTAGTCGATCTACGAAATAAAGGTTTGACTGGTGCTCAAGGTGAATACATCTTAGAAGAAATATCGATTGCATGTAACAAAAATACAGTTCCTGGAGACAAATCAGCTCTTAATCCATCTGGTATTCGGTTAGGTACACCGGCTCTGAGTACTCGTGGACTTGTTGAATCCGATATTGAACGAGTAGTTGATTTCATTGATCGTGGCGTTCAACTTGGCCAAGAAATCGCTAAAGCTTCGGGACCCAAATTTGCCGACTTCAAAGAAAAATTACACGCCGATTTCGAGGGCAAAATTAAAGTGTTGCGCGATGAAGTCGAAGCATTTAGTGAGAACTTTCCAATGCCCGGTTATGAAACTATTTAGAGCCATATTCATTAAACGCATTAGAATGATAATTGAATGTAATTTTACTTTTTATTAAAATACGATAAAACACTTACAGCATTTGGTTTAGATTTTTTCAGTTTAGCTGAAGGCCGCACTGCAATGGGCTTTGGTGGGGTGGCGACTGGTTCTGTTTGATTCAATTCAGTTTGTAATTTTCTAGCAGCATGATAATCGGAATGTTCAATCATTTTCTCAATCTCAATGGATCTTCCGCATTCTGGGCATATTTCTTTCGGCTTTTCGTTATTAGCATTTTTCGATGTTTCATCATTTTTAATTAAAAAGCGATCGATTGGTGTTATTTTACCCGATTCGGTTGACGTTTTAATTTTTTTATTTGGTGGCGGAGTTTGGCCAGTTTTAACTTTTAACTCGGTACGGAATTCAACTCGTTGCTGTTGGCTTAATTCTAGGGCGAAATGAAAGTCCAAATGTGATTGGTATTCGTATTCCGGAATGCTGCTGTTACATTGAGGGCAAACCTGTTTAAGCGCATCTAAATTTACGGGTCTATGAAATTCAATATACGTATTTTTGTAATCGGTTGAAGTGGAAGGTCCTGATTTCAATTGAACCATTTCATTAGTTAAATTTTCCGATAACGGTTGCGTAAAAATATCGTCGTCGACCTCTTTTATATACGACTGGAAAAATGACGGTTTCATTAGTACTTCGCTGTTGATCTTGGCTACGGATTTGGCTTTAATCAATGGTTGGTCCATATCCAAGCTTTCTTCATCGAAAGAATTAAATATTGCCAAAATGTCGTCCTCCTTTTTCTTGATTTGTTCATCGGAAAGCACAAGCTTTTTGGCATTTTTAAACATTTCTGGTACTGTATTTGGCCTATTAGGCTCTGCTGCACATTTTTCGGCTTTCTCAACTTCATTCATGTTTGATTTCCGATGATTAGTAAAAAATTCTTCTAGTTTATTGAGTTTTCTAGAGACTGGCGGCGGCTGTTCAATTTGTTCAGCATCTTCCTTTGACTCCGTCTCTTTCCGTTTCGTTTGGTTCGAGAACATTACCTGAATCCGATTCGAACGGTCTCCAATGTCCTCAAACTTTCCCACCGAAATAGACAAATGTTTTATCGAATTATTCAAAATAGTATTGCTTCCGGTTTTAAAAAATTGATCCGTATTCTTTTTTATTATGTCAAGCGCGTCATTTGCTATCGTCTCAGTATCAAACGAATTAAGCGGATTTGCTCTTGAACTGGAAATATCTTCCTTATTAAAGGTTTGTGTAAAGCCCACGACAAGTTGCTTGCCTCGTCGACTATTATCAATTTCATCCTTTTCTAATCGCTCCGTTAGTTCACTGGACAACTCACTCAACCAGTGGATGAGTGTTTGAATACCCTGGATTGCTGTACGGCCTGGAAAATTTTTAGAACAACCGATTGATTTTGATAAAAATTTTGGTTGTACACATTCAAGATCGACACCACGCGCTATTAAGTAGAGCCAAGATCCATTTTTTTCATCAATTTTATTCTGCAGCTCCTGTTCGGTAAACTTCCTAAGATCACCAACGAATTTTATATTTAATTTTTCAACAACGGATTCGCCCAATTTTCCGCCTAATCCTTTGATTCTGTTTAATGGAAGTTCAGCGAGAAGGCCAGGGATTTTGCATAGTGGCAGTAAAGTTTGTTTATTCGGTTTATTTAATCCGCATGCTAGCTTTGCCAGTATTTTGTTGTGTGCAATTCCGGCTGAGCATTCATATCCTGTTACTAATTTTACGTTGGCGCGGATTTCGTTAACTATAGCCGCGGCAATGAGTAATTTAATATCACTCTTTTTGTATGCCTCAACATCATCATCCTCGATATCGGGCAAATCATCACTATCGACTATTATCGAAAGATTTTGAACAAATTCACCGATTGTTCCAAATCCCGTGGCATAGGTGTTCAAAAGTTTATGAGGTTCAAGCCTGTAGTGTCCTTCGTTCATGAGTTTCATGGTTTCCCCGACTTTAGCGGTGATGTCAAGATATGCCTCATCAACACTGGCACGTTCGAGTAGCGGTGTAAACTTTTGCAGGACATCTGCTACTTCTTTGCCCGCGTCACGATATTTAGTAAGATCGGCTTTACCTCGCATAACAGGCACTGTTACTAACTCAATTTCTGGACAATGCGCCTTTGCTTCATCTCCACGCATGTGGCGCGTCACACCTTTGGATCTTGCCTCATAATTTACCGCTATTATTCTACAAATTAAATAATTAGGTATATCATTAAACATAACATTTTGTTGTTTATTCGTGTACTAATCACTTAAACAGTTGTTTTGGTTTTTGCATTTTTTTTTAGACTTTGGTACAGTCCACTTACCCACCACCCTTCCAAGCGTTATATTGGACCACAGCAATCGGACGTCCTTTTAATTCTGGTCTTAATTTATGCTCGACTTGACAGTAAAAACAGTCCATATCAATCAACACCACCAATCGATCATATTTATTTTTTATATTTACATACGATTTTACAGACATATTAAAGCAAATAAATTTTTTTATTTCATTTCCGTAGGTTTGAATATTACTTTACTATCTATCTATGCGACCTATCGAAAGCAAATAAATTACAAAACGATAAATTTTTCGCACAGTATTAATTGCTTTGCGAAATATTTGTTTACATCTAAAATTCTAAAATGTCAAACGAACCAAGAAAATAGCGGGAAAATCTAAACGAATATGCCCTCCAGACGATTGAATCGAAACGAAGATTGAATGTAAGGTGTTTGTAGGGTCATGACAGAAATGTCTATTGACGATGGGGCATGGAAAAAGAGTTTGTTGTTGAAGTCGATTCAAGCGACTTTTTTTTATTTTATTATTTACAAATTAATAACAATATTTATACATGAAAAATAATTATTTATGAAAAAATTCTTTTACTTTCCTTTTTAACTATACGAGTCACTTCTTCTCACTTGTAAAATTGATGTGACAGTTACTGAAGTTACATCCCGAGTAACCAAAAATGGTGATCACAAAATTTTAGACCAATTTGTCACAAAATGTAAGTTTCTTTTTGTCACAAAAAAAGTTGACAATTTGGAACATATTTATGCGGGTATTTTGTGACAAAATGTACGTTGAATTTACCACCCAAAAAAAAAAAATATTAGTCATCAATTTGTCACAAAATGTAAGTTCCTTTTTGTCACAAAATAAGTTGACAATTTTGAACTTATTTATGCGGGTATTTTGTGACAAAATGAATGTTGATTTTACCACCCAAAAAAAACAAAAATTAGTCACCAATTTGTCACAAAAAGTAAGTTCCTTTCTGTCACAAAAAAAAGTTGACAATTTGGAACATATTTATGCGGGTATTTTGTGACAAAATGTATGTTGATTTTTCCAACCAAAAAAAAAAAAATTTAGTCACCAATTTGTCACAAAATGTAAGTTCCTTTTTGTCACAAAATAAGTTGATAATTTGGAACTTATTTATGCGGGTATTTTGTGACAAAATGAATGTTGATTTTACCACCCAAAAAAAACAAAAATTAGTCACCAATTTGTCACAAAAAGTAAGTTCCTTTTTGTCACAAAAAAAAGTTGACAATTTGGAACATATTTATGCGGGTATTTTGTGACAAAATGTATGTTGATTTTTCCAACCAAAAAAAAAAAAATTTAGTCACCAATTTGTCACAAAAAGTAAGTTCCTTTTTGTCACAAAATAAGTTGACAATTTGGAACTTATTTATGCGGGTAACAAACAAAAAAATTTTAATCACCAATTTGTCACAAAATGTAAGTTCCTTTTTGCCACAAAAAAAGTTGACAATTTGGAACTTATTTATGCGGGTATTTTGTGACAAAATATATGTTCATTTTAGTCCCCAAAAAAAAAAAAAAGATTTTGATCATTTTTGATTTGGTGAATTTATATGTAATTCGCTAAGTCACTACGTTCTTGCCTCATACTTAATGTATGAAGTTGGAATTTTATTTTTATAGTTTGTGTTTGGTCGTAACTACCTGAGTACCTGATGAGTAGACCGAACTTTTTGTTTGTGCGAGTTTCTCTGCACGAAACCAAACTATCACATAGAAAACTCATGGAAAGTTTTCATTTTTTAAGAGTCGATACATTTTGTATTGACTCTCGGCTCGGGTTAAATTACGGGGGGATTTAGATATTTCTACATTTTTGGTAGATATTTTTTTAAAATAAATAACAATAAAAATATCAAATAAACCATACAATGGAGTATTTTTTACAAAATTATTTAAGTAGGGTCATAAAAACTTTTTTGACGCATAATTGCATCAATAAACCAACAAATATCCACAAAATTGTTGATAATTAGGTGACACTTTTATCATAAAAAAACTGGCAAATTTGTGACTAAATTTTCAACAAATATTTCAAAAATATTCCACCAAAAACCGGCAAATTTGATTTACCAAATGTTCGTTTACGCGTGACAATCGGCGTCAACCCCATCCACCATTTTTCATCCACATTGTGACAATTTTTTGTCACATTTTTTTCCACCAATCACCATTTTATGTGAAATTTTTGTCGCTTTTTTGTGACATGTGGTTACTCGGGATGTTGAACCGAAACATGACCGACCGAGTTGTGAACTGAAAATTGACTGAACGAACCTTTCAGTCGTAAGTTACATGTGTTTTATATTTTCTGACAGAGATGACGTATAAATGTCAAATTGTACAACAACAAAATTAAACTAAACAACATCAAATCTAACACATCTACTAAAACATCCACTTCTTCATCTGACAACAAATTTCTTTTTTCTAAACTCATTCTGTGTTTTTTACTTCAACTGATGATTTATTCTTGTAAGTTTTAGCCTATAAATAAGCTTGTTAAATGTCATTTCAGTCAGTCCGAAGTTACATGTTACACCGAAGATTAAAACCGACTCAACCAACCTAATGTTAACCCATGATACAAAGAATTAATAAGGTATGCTCAATAGATGTAATTACGCCATCCGGTGACAGAAATTTGTTTTTTATTTTTTGTACAAATTTCTCTATTTTGTTTTGTTTTTTAGCACGTCATTCGATGCTGCACCACGATACTACCGAATGACGTGCTAAAAACAAAATAAAATAGAGAAATAACAAAAAATAAAAAACAAATTTCTGTCACCAGATGGCGTAATTACATCTATTGAGCATACCTTATTAATTCTTTGTATCATGATGTTAACCGACTAACAGTGCATTCACAATGCAAAAACTTTTTGCCTTTTACTTCCGGTTTGTATGAATTTCCAACCTAACAAACAAAAATTTTTGCTTGTTAAGTTAAAAATTCATACAAACCTGTAAGTAAAAGGTGAAAAGTTTTTGCATTGTGAATGCTCTGTTACTCGGTCATTATTTCGGTCGCAATTTCGGTTGGGTTGCGGTTTACATGTTAGACTTTTCGTTAAGTTTCAGTCGGTCATCATTTCAGTTCAACATGTAACTTCAGTAAGTATGTCATTTGAAGTGACATTTGTCGTTTCAAGTGACTTGAGGCGTAAGAAACGACTTCGACAATTGACCTTTTTCCTCATCTGTCAAATACAGATTATTTGAAACGTCAAACGAGCGCGTAGGACAAGATAAAGTGAAAAGTGTATCAATTTGAAGTAAGAAAGTATTAAATTAGCGAGTATTAGTAATTTTGAAGGTTTTTAATTTATTAATTAAACAAAACAATTATAATTATAACATTTTAAATCATAATAAATAAAATATTTTAATAGATAAGTGTTATATTTTGTGAAAATGCCACTAACGTGTAGTGTATTTAAGTGCCAAATGAGAGCAGATAAACACGATGAAATACACTTTTATAGGTTTCCTGTTATTCCAAAAAGGTGCACAAAACACAAAACTCTGGTTGAGGAACGCCAGCGAGCTTGGGTGAAGGCAATTAATCGGAAAGATTAAAAAAAACAGCCTTAAGATACTCTACTGTTTGCTCCAGACATTTCATATCCGGAAAATCTGCTGAAAGCCTAAAATAGATGGTATTTTAAACCCTGACTGGATTCCAACTCAACATTTGGGTTATAAGAAAAAATCAACAACCTCTACATCCAGATATGAGCAAATGAAGAAGTTATGAGCGAATGAAGAACCGATTATAGCTATTTCCAAAAAAATTAATGAAAACATGTATTTCGATTATATGATGAAAATATCTTGCGCAGTTTTCAATTTGAACTCACCAATTTTAGCAGATAATGAATAAAAGACAATACATTATAAATAAGATTATTTAATATAAAACTAAAATTGTATAAAATTACATAATAAATTCATTTCAGAAATAAATTTGTATAAAATCACATATGTATATAGTTCATTCTCATTTAATCACATGAATCAATAAAATGCGCTTGTATACTTCATGCAAAGCAAATAATACGGCCCCAATATGGGAACAACACTCTCCTAATCCTGCCACACAAGTACAGTGTCCGTTGTGAATGAAGCCCGTGACGTCATGATGGTTCCATACTTTTAATGGAAGTACCTGCTCAAAAAAGTTTTAACATTATTAATTTTAAATATGTAATTTTTTTAAAGAACTTACTTTGCCAAACACAATAAGCGTCTTCCATTGACGAAAGCAAACTACTCGCAAGTACTTGTATCTACTCACAACTACCCATGCTCATACGATGGTGTAGAAAACAGAAGTAGTTACGCATAAAATTTGCGCTTGTGGATTTTAGTTGCGAAAATTCCAATAGATGGCTTTTAGACCTTTTTCGATATTTTTCGAGAGTTTTTTATTACGTTCGAGGTTTTTTATTTGTTGATGATGTAAAATGTCAAAATTAATACAAAATTATTTTATTGTTGATGATACATTTTTAAGAAAAATGTGTTTAAATATCAATGCGGTAAATATCAATGCTTTCCTTTTATTACATGTCCGTTTTTTTTTTTGTCATATTTTGAATCTAATTTTAAATATCGCCATTACTATAATAAACAACTCTACAAAAGACAACTAAACAGAAGGCTGTGTTTTACTTGTGTTACTCAATTTCTCGTTCCATTGGGTATCTACTCGCAAGTACTTCGAAGTAGCAAATTTTGCCCATTGGAAGACGGCTAATGTGTGCATTTTGGTGCTTTTTACCGATTAAATATTGGACCCAACCGCTTTTATATACAATAGTTTGTAGGCATCTAACGACTTGAACGCTTTTAATTCGTTGGACGTGTAATATGACTTCTTATTTACCAGATACTGGAATATTTCGAAAAACGTCACATTTGTTTGCAGACTCTGCTCATCAAACTTCATCAAGTAATACCACTGACAGACTAGGGATTAGCTAAGCGCGATTAGTGAAACGAGATTAGCTAATCCACCACAAATCCATATGCGTTGACAGACTAGGGATTAGTTTCTTGCAGAGAAATAAAATATTATTATGATGATTCGCTGAAATATAGCTAGTAAATCAGCTGGACTCATTATTTAATTCAATATTTCTAATGTTGATACAATAAAACACACTAGATTTTCCTTTTTCCTCGAAATTTATTCAGCACACATTTTTTAAGATGTCATTGATTTTATAACTTCTATCGTATATTCACGCCACTTGCATTTTCAGCAATGTTTAAATAATTATTTCACATTGTAGTGCCACTTGTACCATCACTAAACCCAATACAACGAGATAAGCTCGAAAATTTTCAAGGATTAGTGCACTAATCTCGATTAGTGACTAATCCTCAAATAAAACGAGATTAGCTAATCTTCAACTTGACACACTACAGCTAATCTCGAAAAAATCACTAATCGCGCTTAGCTAATCCCTAGTCTGTCAAGGGTATAAGGGTCACTCTTGAATCCTGAAATTTTCTCCTCGTACCGCTGTCTCTCAGGTCCCGAAAGGCTCATGGCATATTTAGATAATACCGAGATCCTCTTGTTATCATCCATTTCTAGAAATTTACAAAAAATTATTCAAAACATATAAATTTGTTATAAGAACATAACCTAACACTTTTAAAAAAACACTCTTTTCTACTTACTTTTCAAGAAATTTTTATAAATTTTTATTAATTTTTAATTCTAATAAAGTTTAGAAATAAATTACAGTTTAAAATAAATTAAAAATCACACTAATTAATTAAAAAACACAAAAAATTCCACAGCTCAAAATTATACTTTGTCCTACACGTTCACAAAAACCAAATTTTATCTGTCAAAAATTTTGGAGGAAAAAGGTCAATTGACGATTGTAAATGTAGAGAAAGCACTACCTGTCGGAATAAAATAAAACTGAAGCGACCATACAAAAACTAGCATCAGCGCTCGCAAATCGACTAAAATATGGTATAGCGGAAATTTTTTAAAGTGAAGCGGCTATGTGTTGTCTAAAACCACGGCTCCAATCGTCAATAGAAATTTTGATGCGACGTGACTTTAGTCATCTAAAGTGACGTGACACGACTACGGTAATTGGGGTGTTTATTTCCGCTCATCAGATGCCATCATCGTCGTGATAAGGTTACAATAAAGTTTGACGTTTAATTTTATGGCTGCGAAGTTCGAACGCGTCGATAAACGACTTATAAACATTTTAAATATAAAAATTGTTTTGTGTTATTAAGTACACTATAGAGTTTCGATACAAAACACTAATGACATTTGACATTCTTACCTGTACCGAGCGAGGGTGCTGTATTTAAAAATAGCGGCGAATATTATTACTATAATGTTGAATTCTTTTCACCCAAATTCGTCAAAAAAAATTGACGCACATCCAAAAACTGTGTTCTTTTCACCAAACTTCGTCAATTTTTTTGAAATGTGCATCAATTTTACGAGATGCGGATTTTTTCATGAATTTCATATCCGTAGCTACTAACACCAACAAAAATAGAAACGTCAATTTAGTTGTCAAAATTTTTCAATATTTAATAGCAGTGATTTTTTGTATCTCGATCATTTTTATTCTCGTTTTGTGTTTAGTTTAATGTGTTTAATATTTGTTGTGTTAATTATTTAATTTAATTAAATAGAATGAGCCACCAAATTTCAATTTGACGTTTAGAAATGTCAATCAAGTAACCAATACAAGCACAAAACTTCATCAATTTTGTTTCATGTACTTTTCACCCACAAAATTCGTGTTGACTTAAAAAAACGAAAAGAACACGTCATAAGCATGCCCCATTGTAAAAGTAGAGAAAGCGCCTCTCGATGAAAAAAGTTAAAATGATGCACTTGATAAAATGACATTTGTAACAAAGGCGACGAAACAAAATTTAGCAATGCAGTAATTAAAAATTGTTTTTATAGTCCAAAATTAGTATTATTTACAATTATTAGCAATTCGGTAAGTAAAAATGGTTTTTACAGTTCAAAATTGGAATTGTTTACAATAATTTCGAACGTCAAATTATCAGGTAGCTCAGTTTAAAAATGTGGAATCCGTGATGCTCCAATCGTCAATAAATTCAGTTAAAATAGATTTTTAAATTATTAAGAGTTTTCATTCGATCACTTTTATTTACATTTTTATAGATCTGGAGTAATTTTTTACCACTGTACACAGAAAAAGGGTTAAAATAAAACAATTAAAGTTTAAAAAATGTTTTTATTTTAGTTACAAATACCCAAATATTTATTATTTAGTTTATTGTTAAAAATATTTTTTTTAAAAATGCGTCATTATTTACACTTTTAGGCGGACCTGGGCCCTGATTCTCTAAAAAATAAGATAATGAGTAAACGTGTAAACTTGCAAAAAGCGAAGCTTACTTTAATGAGTTCGCAATTTTTCGATTTGGCTGCTACTTCAAATAAAATCAAAAATTTCAAACCAATAAAAGAAAGCTTTGTTTTTTACAGGTTTACACGTTTACCCATTATCTTATTTTTTAGAGAATAAGGGTGCTGGTAAAAATAGTTGTAAATAAATCGTAAGATTCCTAAGCACCTAACAGCAACAAAATTTGTTTTTTGATAACTATGTAATTAATTACAAACCGACCAAACGGCGCAGTGGTTAAAGCTACGGCGGTTGGATCGGGAGGTACCGGGTTTGAATCCCTATAGGGGCGCGATGCAAAAGGGATTTTTCATCAGCTGATTACGATCGGTGATGACGATGAACACATCTATTATGACCCCCTGTTGAAACACGTACTCTTCACATGTGATGCTATCATCCTAAAAAAAAATACACATACAATCCAGTGGCCTAATGTCGACCCACTGGATATACATCAGGTAGCGGCGTTTATCAAGGACATAGACCTACATTTCAGTTAAGAACACCCACCCTAAATAATAAAAATAAAAAAAAATAAAAATGTAATCAATTTAAATTAAAAGTGCACTTTAGAACTCAAATTACAATAATTACATCACAATTTTAATTTCGTTATATACCGGGTGATTTTTTTAACATACTCAAATATCTCGGAAAATAAGCACTCTATGAAAAAAGTGGTATAGATCAAAATTTCATTATTCTGCAGGGGAACTACATTAGTGTTAAAATTAGTACCCCCTCCTTGTAGGTGGGGCGGTGGGTAACTTTAAAACTAAAATAGGAACCCAATTTTTTATTGCAGATTCGAATTCTACGGCTAAAAATACGTTGAATTTGACTGAAACATTTTTTCGATTCATGATAGATGGCGCTGTAATTGACAATATTCAATTTTTTTCGATTTCTCCTACTGAGAACCCATTCAAACGATTCTGCAATTGACGATTGTAAAAGTAGAGAAAGCGCCTTTCGAGGAATAAAGTAAAAATGATGCACCTGATAAAATAACATTTGTCACATATGCGACTCAAGAAAATTTAGCAATGCGGTTATCAAAAATTGTTTATATATAGTCCAAAATTGGAATTATTTACAATTATTAGCAATTCGGTATGTAAAAATTGTTTTTATAGTTCAAAATTGGAATTGTTTACAATAAATTCGAACGTCAAATTATCAGGTAGCTCAGTTTAAAAAAGTTCCACTAGATGGAATCCGTGATGCTCCAATCGTCAATACGTCTGCAATAAAAATACCATGGTTTCATTGTAAATACACGAAGTTAGTCTTAAACAATTTATTCAATTTACAAATTTCGAATAACTGGGAAAAGACTGCTTGATTTACAAGAGTTCTCTCGCGTCATTATCTTTCAATTAAATTAAGTGCTCAAAATGATGGCCTTCGACTTCAATGCACTTATTTCAAATGACTGTACACAATTGAGAAGTGTGTCTGCTTGAATTTCAGCACAAGTAGAAACAAGATAATCATGAAATATGTACAAAAAAAGAAATAATGAAAGTGTATGGGATAACCGTATAATTGTATACATGTCATTTTTAGTAACTTGTATAAACTTATTGATATTGGGCCAGACACACGATACTCTAGCAATTTGCAAATCGATAAATATGGCGGATTTGCTAATCAAAAATTTGCTTGCATAAGCTACTCGATTATTTTAGCAAAGTAAAATATATTTTTGTATACAGCTGCACAAACGATAAAGTGCGTTAAAGTATCTCATTTTTTGAAATTCAGAAACAAATTGAATTGCTAAATTATCGTGTATAACATTTCTAGCAAATTCGCAAAAAATAACTGCTTATCTGAGTATCGAGTATCTAGCTCATTATCTTGTAAAATGAAAGTTTGACACGATACAAATATCGTTTATAACTAAAAATTTTATTTTTAATCGGATTTTTGTGTGTCACCATAATTTGCAGATCGCGTTCACGGAAACTTCATTCGAAATCGTGATCGAAGATTATTGCGATAATTTTTGTGTGTATCTATGGTATAACCTAGGGTTCAGTCTAGGTTGAACTCCGCATGGAAACAAAGTAAAAGTAACTGACTTGCTGTTCCAGCCAGTCCAACCTACTTAGGTTGAACCTACTTATACCGTAGACAGACACAGAGTTAATCGCGATTTTCAGTTGTCTTTCTTGTCAAAAATCGCGTTGTGGAAACAAAATAATCCGGTTTAGGTGAAAATCATGTAATGACAGACGACTGTCATTACACAATCTTCACAAAAAACTGGATTATTTCGTTTTCACAACGCGATTTAAGATAATCGGGATACATGGAAATCGCGATTAACTTTGTGTCTGTCTACCGTAATAGGTTAGCGTTCATGAAAACAGGGTGGAGTTGGATTTTCGTTGAGTTAATTTGAACTCAACGAAAATACCTGAGTTAAGTAGAGTTGAAATTCAAAATAATTAATACATTTACTACGTTTCCATGACAGAGTTAACCCGAATTAAGAGTTTCGTTGAGTTAATAACATGGCGGCGCTAATCCATATCGTTTCCATGTACATACTTATAATTTCTTGTGTAATTTGCCATTTCACAATAATTAAATGTCACTTCTGAAAATTTTATTTATTTGGTGGACATTTTTAAATTTAATATTTATTGTGATTTTTATGATTTATGAAGTATTACGGAGAGAAAGAATACTCGCGACACCTTTTGTATTGGTATAATGTTTTTTTCTGTTTTGACAGATAGAACCCCTTTACCCTACTACTTTCGTTGAGTTAAGTTCAATTAAGAAACTTAACGAAAATCCTAAACTCGACATGTTTCTATGATGAGATAATCCATGTTAATCCCGGTTAACTCCATCATGGAAACGAAGTAATTGTTGTTTTAAGAAAAAATGTTTGTTATGGGAAAATAGAAATGTCAAAAACTGTCCTGTGTTCAACCACAGAATACCCAGAAGCGACATAATGCGAATTTTATATGGAGAAAAGTGGACTCATTTTTTGACCTTGGTTTATCGAAGGTATGATTTTCGGTATTAAATTATCGTTCAGTGGCTGAAAATTCAAAATTAACATGTAAAATATGTATAAGGTAAGAGCAAAAATTTCTTGGTCCACATAATGTCGGTTCTGGTTGTTTATTATTCTGTGGTTCAACCTTCAACTTCGTTTTTTTTGTGGCAACTGGAGAACTACATTCGATGAACGCAACTTCAACACATTTTCGTTAAAAAATTTTGACAATTGTCAGAGCGAAATTCCGCCAGCATAGTGGTCTGACGTCTGACCTCAATCGTTCAAAAGTTTTTCATCTCATGGCATGCAATGTGCAAATTATTTTGGAATTATAATTCGTTTGAAATAAAATAAAACTATGTTAACGTGCAACCATTGTGGTAGTACAAGTTTTGAAAAAAATGATGGATTCTTATTTTGTAAGTCGTGTTGTACCCAATCACAAAACTATGTTGATATGGAGGTTGAAGCGGATGGTCATAAAGTTAATAAAACGATACTTAAGGATCAAAACAAAAAAGGTGTGTTTATGATTATTCGTTTATTAAAACTTGACTAACTGTATGATATTTTCCCTATTTAGAAATATTAGAATTGACTTCGTGGGAGGAATATAATTATGTACTCGTGGGACTGGTAAATCAATTGATTGAGTTGGGGGCTAAAGAAGAGGTTAAGTTGACCACTCTTCAACTGTGGGCTGATTATTTAAGGAAATCTGAAGCGGTATTTTTTAGCAAAAAAGAATATAAATTGCCACGACTTCCATTAGTCTATAAAGAAAAGTATGTTGTGATTTTGTCTTATGACCGTTTTTATTTATCAACAAGATTTAGTTTTATGACTTCTGTATTTTATTTTTTTAGGGACGCAATTCTCATGTATAACAAGACTAAAACTTCGCGTGTGAAGAAACCAAGACAAAATCCAAGAGCCAATGTTAACAGTGCAAAATCACGACGGAAACGTCAGAAAGAGATTATAGGGTCAGACTATAAGACCACAACTTGTAGTACATGGGATTCTTCATCAAATCAATCTATTCCGATAAATTTTACTAAGAAGGCGAGAAGATCCTTAAAAAAAATTATGCCAAAACAACATATCAAAGTGCATGCAGAGTCTACTACTAGGCCTAAATGCCATAAAATAGTTATTAAAGATACTCCGGAGATTAAGTCTCAGCATTTGGGACCAAGAATAATAGTCTCCCTAATGTACATAGCTCTAAATCATGTAAACGATAAAATTCAATTAGGCGATATAATACGCTGGATTCGTGAGGGTCAC
This sequence comes from Tipula helvola, assembly GCA_963556165.1. NCBI lineage: Eukaryota > Metazoa > Arthropoda > Insecta > Diptera > Tipulidae > Tipula > Tipula helvola. Next base: position 271,577,659 of record OY744482.1, read on the forward strand.
TTATCCATGATGAATATTGAACGCTTTTTCCCGGAGAAATATAAATTTTCAGCTCGAATGGTCGAACAGATGGGTCAAGCAGCAGTGGTACCACATCATCGATTTAGATACCACATTTTGTCCGTTATGCAATTGATGAAAATTGAAAAACTGAATAGACCTGATTTAATGCAATTATGTCGTCGTTATATTACTGAACTAGGACTCCCTGATGCAGTTTTTAAATATGCAGAGCGATTGATTAGATTGAATCCACCAATAATGAAAATGCCCCAATCATTCAATACGGTATCTATTCCGAATTATGAGGGCAGGGCCATGGCATATATTGTGTTCGTAATAAAATTAATTTTCGGTTTAGACGGGACGACCGAGGAATTATTATCGGACTCAGCCGAAAAGGTCAATTGTAAAATAGGCAAACAGAAATTATTTAACTTTCGACACTGGATGCACTTTATCGACTTACGTAAAACAATTCTCAGCGAATACCATTTCCCTACAAAATTATCCACCAGCACAACCTTAGACAATAATTCTCATCAGTTTATTAATTACTTGAATTCAATTCAAGCACCAGAAACTATAATAAACAATGTTAGTAACCGGTTAAAACCACTATTCGAAGCTATGCTTAAAGTAGTAGATATACACCAAGTATCTTTAGACGAAAAAATAAAAGACAGATCATTTAAGTTCCATCCATCACTTACACCAAACACTGATTATCTTAATCAACTTAATAAAAAATCAATAATTGATATTACAAAATTGTTAAATGAAAATTCTCAACATTCCGAATTCGATGTTTATCTGAAGAAAAATGCTTTGCGTCGTGATCTTCGCGAAAAATACGGAATCTCGTTGAAATTCTGTAAAATCAACAGGAATCTCATCAATATGAATAAGAATTTATCAAAACATACAATTCAACGTGGAAATGAAGAAATTTTACGACAATATTCAAGCAAAAACAGGAAAGGTCTTATTGAAGTAATTTCCAAAAGAAAAAAATTAACAATTCTTGATCGATCGATCGAAAACGAAATAAAAATAGCCTTAAACCGTGTTCGTAGGCCAAGAAAGAAAAAAATTGAAGCTGACCTAGTAGTTGAACATGCAAAAATTTTGATAAATGAGAATAACCACGCGTTTGAATATGAGCCTATTGAAGGAAACCTCGCCGATTCGGAAACAGGACAATCGGAAGAAACTAGTGATTTTGAAACAGAACCAGAGTTGGTTTTTGAAAATATTCGTCAGAAAAACGATGAACGCGATTTAGAATTAAACCTACGAATGTTTGATAATCAAAGCGAAGATGAATTAAGCGATAACGATTGGACTGATGCAGAAGAAGAAATTGAATTTTTTATACCAAATTTTCATTATTGGCGCCGAACTTGTTACTCACACAAAACTTTTGGTGAACGCTACGAAAAGGTTGAACGGGAATTGCCAAATAGTTTTAATTGGTTGATGCGCGAATGCGCCCGTATAATTGAAAATAAACCATGTGATTTGTACACAGAATTGCTCACCATTGAAGCTGGTTTCATAAGTTTAATGAAACCGCTGAGGAAGAACACAACGCGATTGAAATTTAGAAACCCGATTTTGAAAGCCGATAAGTCTTTGTCGCCAGCTTTTAAATATTACGATTGTTTGAGACGCAATTGGTAAACTATGAATTTTCTGTTATTGAATTAGCTATTGAATTTTAAGATTAAGTTTTGATTTACATATTTATAATTTTTGATTAATTAAATAAAATAAATGTATGTATAATACCTATGTATGATTATGCTTTAATATTTGAAACACATTTTTTTTTTGGAAATTTTATAACAAACAATGGACGTATCCGATACGTTGAAGAAGCTTCACTAAAAAAGTAGGCCAGTGGCGTGCGTGTCCGTACACCACAAGCCAATAATTTCTAAATTCATTTATTGTTAGAAATGTACAAGGTAGGGGAGAGTCTCCGGTTGTGGGCACCCCTGCATAACTTTTGACAGAATACAAATATGGCTGATCTGACTGTTGTCGACTTGTCGTACTTGTATTTTGACAGTATGTACGGGTGCGCAGTTTCCTAGCTAATATCGAAGTGAATGGACGAGCTTGTTCATTTGGTGCGATCACATTAAAAAAAAGTCCGTAAAAATCAACGCAATTGTAATTTTCCAATGTTTTAAAAGTGCGATACATCAAAGTGAATAATCTCAAACAGGTGAGTGTTATCGATATTTCTACAGTATTTTCGTTGTGATTTGGGATGCGCATGCGACATCGATTTATATCAAAATCATGACGCATCACATTTTTTTTGGTTACTCCGAGAATGGTCGTGATTTCCGGTTGTGGGCACTTAAATGTAACCGGTTGTAAGCACCCTCTTTTTTGACTTGAGTAGCCGTCTCCCCTCCCCCCAAAGACGAGTAAAAAGAAGCCAGCCCGTGGGCCAAAAGCTTTAAAAAAAGAACTCTCCATCATCTGATGATGATATCGACTTTGCATCATCTGTTTGAAGCCTCTGCCATCGAAATTGACTGAAGTTGAATAATTTTTTAAAAAGCCTTTTTTTTTGTTATATTTGCCACTGAGCGCCCTTAAAATTAATAAACCTCGAAATTCTTTCAAATTAGGCGCGTTTTCCTTAAAATATTCCCATTTTCAGCAAATTTTCGAAGGGTGCCCATAACCGGTTACGATTTTTTTTTTGCCAAAAAAGATGGCTTCCCAAAATTGGTCGTAAAATTTTTCTAGTTGACGGAATCAATGTAGTTACTTTAGCAAACAGTTAGCTAATGCCTCTAGCTTTCCATTGATATTCATATCTCCGCATAATATGGACTCAAAGGAAAATTATGGGTCAAAAACAAAACTGTGCCCACAACCGGAGACTCTCCCTTACATTTTTATAGCAACGGAATATCTCAGTTGCCGCAAAATAAAATGTAGTTAGCGCTGCGGCAAATTAAAGTTTTTTTTTGTCTATTTATTTGTTGTGGTCGGCCGTCTCCAGTCATATGACCTAGTATTCTCCCTGTCCCAAACTCTGCTAAAGCCGTCTGTAGATTTATAGGTATGGCTAGTTGGTATCGAAGATTTATTAATAATTTTTCAAGCGTAACTTCTCCAATATCAGATCTCCTAAAGAAAGGAAATCGATTTCGATGGACAGAGGAGGCAAATAAGGCATTTCTGGATCTAAAAGCTCTTCTCATATCTCCTCCTATACTCGCCAATCCCGATTTTACTACAGAGTTTATTATACAGACCGACGCTTCTGATGTAGGCATCGGCGCTGTGCTCATGCAGGGAGAAGGAGAATTTGAGAAAGTTATTTCCTTTTATAGTCACAAATTAACTAACCAGCAGAGGAAATATCCGCCCCGGTGGCACAGTTGTTAGCATGCTTGCTTTAAGCTCCGGAGGTCCCGGGTTCGATTCCCGGCGGGTGATGAAAAAATCACGGCTGGTTTAATGTAAGGATCAATGAACTAATCACTCATTATCCGTTGTAAAAATGATTACGAAACTTCAAAAAAAATGAAGCGGCCAAATCCCTCCATGGGATGTAGCGCCAGCGAAAAAAAAAAAAAAAAAGAGGAAATATCACACCACAGAGAAAGAGTGCCTTGCTGTGATATTGGCGATTGATCGTTTTCGTTTGTATATTGAGGGCAGTCATTTCACTGTGATTACGGACCATGCGTCATTACTATGGCTGAACAATATAAATGATCCCAGTGGTCGGCTTGGTCGATGGGCATTAAGATTGCAACAGTAAAATTTTACGTTGAAACATCGAAAAGGAAAATTTAATATTGTGCCAGATGCGTTATCACGTTCCATGACTTGCGATTCACTGGTGGCTAATTCTCCGGATAAATGGTATGAAGAAATTGAATCAGGGATAATTTTACATCCGACCAAGTACCCAGATTTTACCATTATTGACGAGAAAATATTTAAGCGCTATCCGAATTCAAAACTAAAATGGGTTATTCCTTTTTTGGAAAGGAATACTGTTTTTCAGAAATTACATAATGATCCACTATCTGCACACTTGGGAGCATCAAAAACAGCATTTCGGGTAAAGCAGAATCATTATTGGCCTAACATTGATATATTCGTTCGAGAGTTTGTTAAAACGTGTGAAACTTGTAAAGCCACGAAAGATTTTCCAATGCCCCGCTCTCCCATGGGTGCGGCGAAAAATGCCAAAGAACCTTGTCATACAATCGTAATAGATTACTTAGGACCCTTGCCAAGATCTAAAGCTGGAAACATATGTATTTTCGAAATTTGTTTTGTTATTCCCTATTCGTCGTGCGGATTCTAAACTAACGATTCAATTCTTGGAACAACATGTATTTTTACTTTATGGAACACTTCACACTTTGATATCCGACAATAGGCCTCGGTTTGTTTCAAATAATTTTTAAGAATTTTTGAAGGAGAACGGAGTGATTCATTATCGTAACGCGTATTATCATCCGCAGAATAATCCAGCGGAGCGCATAAATCGTGTTGTTTTGTCAGCCATACGATCTTATGTGGGAAGTGACCATAAGAATTGGGATAACTTAAATTTCGGCAGGGAAATATTTCACTTTCGTTATGAATTCAATCAAGTTGAGGAAAATACTACAGGTACAGAATTAACTGACCCCTACAAAGACGAGTTCAACATTTACAGGAGGAATTTAGAAAGATAAATAAGATTGTAAAGACAAATTTATCCAAGGCATACACGAAGTACGCCCACTATTATAATTTATGATCTACCGTGAGGAATCATCAGGTGGGAGATACTGTCTGGAAACGAAATTTTCAACAATCGGATGCTTCGCAAAACTTTAGTGCAAAACTCGCTCCTAAATGGATCAAATGCCAAATTATAGAAAAGATGGGATCAAATGTATATCGATTGCAAGATTTTGATGGAAAAGAAATTGGTGTTTTTCACACCAAAGACTTTAAAGCAGACGGTATCAGCTGACAAATGGTTGACACTTAATATGTTGGAATAAAGTAAAGGAAGAAATATTGATTTATAGGTCATAAAATGAAATAGATTTATATATTTATTTTATGTTATTACAATCTAGTCATTTGGACTAATGAGCAATTTCTTCTTCTTCTTCCGCTGGCGCTACATCCCATGAAGGGATTTGGCCGCCTCAACGATGCTCCTCCAAATAATTCGATCCGCCACAAGAGAACGCCAGACACGGTGACCGAGTGTGTTTTGGTCCCTTTCAACGTCGTCCATCCATCGGGTAGGTGGTCTCCCACGAGGTCCTACTTTCGTTGGTGCCAACTCCAAGGCCTGTTTGATGGTCCGATTTTGTGAACGAAGTACGTGCCCAAGCCATCTTAGCCTTGACGATTTTATGAATCCAATGATGTCAACTTTATCGAGATCGTTTCTGATCTCGTGATTCATTCGCATTCTGTACGTAGCTCCTTCTTTAATGGGACCGAGAATTCTTCTTATGATCTTACGCTCAGTTACAGCGAAACTCTTTTCAACTCTTTTCAACCTATCATTGGAGTATGTCATTCGTCAGCTCAATATGGCGCAGCGTAGCTGACTGTATTATAAATCAACCCAGCTATTAGCATACGCTGACGATATTTGCATCCTGAGTCGCAACATCATATCTCTAAAAGAAGTCCTCCTCCCATTGGAATTAACAGCCAAACAAACAGGCCTTCAGATCAATGAAGCGAAGACCAAATACATGGTGACCGCGAGAAGGCAGACTCGTGGGGACTTCATTTCAGGAGACACTCAATATGAAAAGGTGAATGAGTTCAAATATCTAGGAACACTGATCACTGAGCATAACTCCGTTTCTGTGGACATTTCATCGAGGATCGCAGCAGGCTACCGAGCATTTTACGCCAATATAAAAATGTTCAAGTCTCCTCATATATCGCGCAAAATAAAATTGGACATCTACAAGGCGCTGATAAGACCAGTTATCACCTTTGGTTGCGAGTCTTGGACGCTGACAGCACAATGAGCAATTTGTTTCTGACTTAATTTACTAACTTAATATTAATCTATGGCTTCTTCCCATTGGCGTTCCATAGAGTCTGGTAAATTGAATTAAACCACATCTTTGTAGTGGGCTTTATACAGCACAATGCTGTTTAAGCTAACAATTACAACAACTCAAAAGGTTTGATTCTTTTAAGTCTGCGTATTAAATTCGTGTTGCTTAGAAGCTGAGTTGCCTCAATGTTCACATAATGCCGGAGCCTCTCTTCATGTCTCCGCGCTTTCTCCTGAATTTAATTTACGATGAGGTTCATTTTAAGGTCCCTATGGAGATCATTGTTCCTGACATACCAAGGTGCATCAACAATGTTCCTTAATACCATATTCTGAAATCTTTGGATGATATTTACGTTGCTCTGTTTGGTACAACCCCAAATTTGAATACCATACGTCCAAACCGGTTTCAATATTTGCTTATAAAGTAGCAGCTTGTTGTATGTTGATAAAGAAGAGTTCCTTCTCATTCATACATCTTTCTGTATTTAATTCTTAGTTCTTCATTTTTCTTCTTGCCATGTGCTTTCCATCGCAGTTTAGCATCCAGGGTCATGCCGAGATACTTAGCTGTGTTCGCATACGGTACTATTTCTTGATTTATGGTAATCGGAATATGTTCGAATCGCCTGTTTGTAAAGTTGATGTGAATTGATTTAGTTTCATTTCTAAGATTGCCGTGTCATCTGCAAAAGTCGCCTTTGTATTGTTTTCTAATGCAGGAAGATCATAAGTGTACAGTAGATATAAAACCGGCCCTAATACACTGCCCTGTGGAACTCCTGCGTTGATTTCTTTCAATTCAGAGAAAGTGTCATCTAACTTAATCCTGAGGAATCTATCTTTCAAGTAAGATTCCAGTATATTAGCAAATTGGATTGGTAGAAGATTTCTTAATTTATGGTTAAGTCCTTCATGCCACACTCTATCAAATGCTTGGGCAACATCTAGAAATATTGTTGGAACAGATTTTTTTCTCCTCTAGTGCTTTCTCAATTATACTGGTTATTCGGTGAACTTGATCAATTGTTGAGTGTTGGTTACGAAAACCGAACTGATGATTTGGGATTAAGTTTTTACTCTCGATTATCGGATTTAACCTTTTTACCAGAAGCTTCTCAAAGAGTTTGGACATGACTGGCAATAGCGAAATTGGCCTATAAGATGAGGTTATGTGTGGTGGTTTCCCAGGTTTTGGGATCATGATTACTTCTGCAATTTTCCACAATCTTGGTACATATTTGATTCTAAATGCTGCATTTATAAGATTGGTGAGCTTCACCAGAGCTCTCCTTGGCAGTTCTTTTAAGATTTCTGCAGTAATGAGATCGTAGCCAGGAGCATTTTTCATATTCATATTAGCTATTACCTCCCACACGACTTCTTTTGGTGTTGTCGGTAGGATTTCTTTATTTTCTTGCACAGCTGGTTCAGATATTATATCCGCTTCTAATGTTTCATCTTGATGTGGCTGGAATATTTTTTCAAGGTGTTCAGCAAATTCTCGAGCTTTGTCTTCATTATTCCTAGCCCATTTATCACCTGCTACTCTTATTGGAGGATTCTGCGTTATTGGTCTTTTAATTCTTTTGGTTGCTTTCCAAAGAGAATAATCAGTACTGCTATCATTAGTTAATTTTCTTAAATAGTTGCTGATTGATTCATTTTTCAATTCTTTGATCTCTCTTCTTAATTGTTGAGTGAGATTGTTCAAATTAGTTTTATCTTGGGGGGGGGGCCTTGTTTGTTGCCATACTCTTCTCGCTCTTTTTTTTTCTGCAAGGAGTTCCCTAATTTCCAAAGGGTAGTTGTTTCCCTTGATTTTCTTTTTAACCTCAGGGGTATTTTCCCAAGCTGCTGTATATCGTTTACAAATTTGTGAACTTCTTTGTCTAATTGCTCCTCGGTCTTTAATGGAACCATTAAGTTAATTTTTTCTTCTAGCGATAGTCTAAAGCATTCCCAATTGGTGTGATTATTTACTAGAAAAGGGTTCCTTTCTTTCTGAATAATTTTTTCACTTAGGTTAGGTTAGGTTTGGGTGGCGGTCCACCAGGACCAGGCATAGACACAAAAAGGTCCGTAGCCATACCACAAATTAAAAATTTTTCCTCCAACTCATTGAAACCACTTTGAGCTTGCTATGAAGCGCTGGATACTCCTGACGTCCTTCTCGCTGAGCTCCGCCAGGTCGTTGAAAAGGTGTGCCCCTAGAAAATTCAGTCTGTTTCGTGCCAGACGAGGACAGGTGCAAAGAAGATGAAGTACTGTCTCTTCCTCCTCTTCGTCCTCGCAACTACGACAGTAGTCATGTGAGAAGAAACCAAGTCTACTTGCATGTCTGCCTATGAGACAGTGCCCCGTAATCACTCCAACAACCACACTGATCTGACTCCGCTGAAGTGAGATCAGCTGTTTGGATCTCGCCAAGTTCAACTTTGGCCAGATTTGCCGAGTTATTACGCATGAGGTACTATTTGACCATCTGTCATTCGTCAACTTACTGGCTTCCTCCTGAAGCAGCAGTTTACATACCGCAAGAGGAATTTCAATATCCTTTTTGCTGTTTGAAATGTGGTCCGTTGTACCACGTCGAGCCAGTTCATCGGCTTTCATGTTCCCCGTACTAACGAAATGTCCTGGCACCCATATGATATGGATGTTGAACTGATCTGTCATCTCGTTAAGAGATGAGAGACAGCTCTGGACTACTTTCGACGTGAGAAGGTGTGATTGAAGCGCTTTAATGGCTGCCTGACTGTCCGTATATATGCGAATATCACTAGTCGATATTACATTATACCTCAACCAGTCCGCGACTTCCTTTATCGCAGTTACCTCAGCTTGAAAAATGCTGCAGTAGTCAGGGAGACGAAAGGAGAGGTTTAACATGAGTTCCTCGCAGAACACCCCAGCCCCTACTCCTCTATCCCGTTTTGAACCATCAGTGAAGAAGTTCAAAACTCCTGGTTCCAAAACTGTATCCATCATCCAGTCCTCTCTAGATGGTATAATAGTCCGGAACTTTCTATCAAAAGATAGTGACGGGACAGTATAGTCGGTGGTCTTGGGAAGCCCTTTGTTACAAAGTATAGATGAGTGCCCTGTGTTATTGCAGGTCCACATTAAGGTGGATTTCAGTCGTATGGCAGTGCTAGCTGCCCACTGTTTTCCCATGATATCTAGACGAGTTAGAAATAGCAGAGTCTCCAGTGCCTGAGTGGATGTGCTCCTCATTGCACCACTGATCCACAGAGAGATTGTTCTCTGAACTTTTGTCAACAACTTTAGGTTGACAGTTTTGTCCAGAGCAGGCCACCAAACTGTTACCCCATACAGAAGAATGGGTCTAACTACTGCTGTGTATAGCCAAAGGACCATGTGGGGATCCAGCCCCCAACCTTTCCCAATTGCATTTTTGCAGGAGTATAGCGCTACCGTAGCTTTCTTTACCCTTTCCGTAATATTCGTTTTCCAGTTTAATTTACTGTCTAAGACGAGACCCAAAAACTTTGCTTCACCTGTAAAAGCCAAGTTGAAACCATTTAAAGTAGGAGGATCGACATGAGGAATTTTATATTTCCTAGAGAAGAGAACCAATTCGGTTTTCTGTGGGTTCACATTTAGCCCACAACCATTGGTCCATAGTGAAAGAATGCCCAGAGCATTTTGAATAAGCTCGCTAAGTGTCCCGGGATATTTTCCCCGAACGCCAATAGCGACATCATCCGCATAGGCAACCACCTTGAAGCCAGTATCCTCCAGCCTCAGCAATAGATCATTTATGACCAAGTTCCAGAGAAGGGGGGACAGTACGCCACCCTGCGGCGTGCCTCTGCTTGCAAATCTTCTGGCGGAGGATTTCCCCAGACTGGCATTTATGATTCTGCCTCTTAGCATCTGATCTATCCAGTCCTTAAGAGAATCTTCCACTCCTAGATTCGAAAGTGCCCGAGTTATAGCCCCTGTTAGCACGTTGTTAAAGGCTCCCTCAATGTCCAAAAATGTTACCATCACGTAGTCTCCATATTCGAAAGATTTTTCAATAAAATATGTGAGAGAATGAAGAGCAGTTTCTACAGATCTCCCCTTGCAATAAGCATGTTGAGATTTGGACAGCTTTTCCGGCATAATCGTGCCTCTAATATGAGCTTCTATTTGTCTTTCCAGTATTTTGAAAAGGAAAGAAGACAAGCTGATCGGTCTAAGGTCTTTGGGACTGCAATGTGAGCGTTTTCCCGCCTTAGGTATGAAGACAACCTTCACTTCCGTCCATTTACTGGGAATGTGACATAGTTCTAGGCTGCCTCTAAAAATTACCTCTAACCAGGGAATGGTTAGATCCGTAGTTTTTTGTATATCCGCAGGGATAATACCATCAGGTCCTGGCGACTTGTATGGTTTAAAACTGCTTATCGCCCACAGAATCTTTCTTCTGCTAATAATTTGGCCTGCGAGGCTACTAGCCCTTTTACCTTCTGATATAGTAGGTGCAGATTCGGAACAACCAGGGAAGTGAGTTTCCAATAGTAGTTCCAGCGATTCCATACTATTTGTGGTCCATGCTCCATCCGGCCTTTGAAGGAAGCTTGGGATGGAAGGGCTAGTAGATAGTACCTTGCGAAGCCTGGACATCTCTGATGTCTCCTGAATTTTACCACAGTATAGTCTCCAAGATCTGTTCTTTGCGCTTCTTAGCTGATATTTGTAAATTTTGAGGACTTCCTTATAGGAGTCCCAGTCTACAGCGGCTTTTGTTTTCCTTGCTGTTTTGAAGAGTCTCTTGCACCGTTGACGTATTTGTTGAATCTCCTTTGACCACCAAGGTGGCCGAGATTTGCCCCTAGGCCTACTAAGAGGACAAGAGCCTAGTACCGCTTCATTAAAAGCGCTGGACAGTTCGTCCACTAAGCCATCGAGTTCTACCGTAGTTTTTGGAGGTTCAGGCACCTGCACTGGTAGTGAATTTCCCAGAATAGTTCTGAAAATATCCCAGTCGGTTTTCCTCCTGTTCCTGTAGAGAGGGCTGTTCGGAAAGACCAAGCTCATTTCAAATTGAAGATAACAGTGATCAGAAAAAGAGTGGTCTTCCGACACTTTCCAATTTAATAGACTAGTCGTCAAGAAGTTTGAGACGAGTGTAATATCCAATACCTCCTGTCTATTTCTAGTTATAAAAGTCGGCTTATTGCCTATGTTACATATATGAAGGTTAGTACTTAGAATGTAATCAAGGAGTAACTCACCTCGTTCATTTGTGTCCGTACTTCCCCAGATTGTGTGATGAGAATTTACATCACTCCCCAGGATGACTCCAACCTTGCGCTTCTGAGCCTCCAAAATTGCCTCACCCAGAATGACTGGTGGAATGTTCACTGCATCATAGGCTAGGTAGGCTGATATTAGCCAGAGGCTTCGTTTATTGACCTCAATGCTGACCGCTGCCACATCTTCATTGCTGAAATTCGATCGCAGAAAACAATTTATATTATTTTTAACGAGAATGCACGACCGAACCCTACCTTCTTGTTCCGTGTGCATTAATCTATAACAGGGTGTCTTGAGTCCAAGTACCCGGTCACCAGCAACCCAAGGTTCTTGGATCAAGACAATATCCGTCCCTTCCTTTCCAATTTTTAAAAGTAGAGCAGCTGATGCTGCCTTTGAGTGGTGTAGGTTAATCTGCAAGAACGTCACCATTCTTAGACTTCCTTCCCTACCAATGTATCATCAGAGTCCTCCCCTGATGATGTGAAGTCCTCTGAGATTCTTCTTAATGACTCCAAGGACATTGTCAACTCCGTATCTGTAGAGATGGTTTCCACCAGGCTGTTCCCCTCTTGGAGGAGCCCAGATGAGCTTCACATTTTTTCACTTAACGTATGATCAGAGTTTAGGTTGTGGCTTTAATCTACTTGTATATAATTTACAGATATCTTCTTTATTATAAAGAAATCACTTTATTTGAATCAGTAGGCCAGTAAGTTGGTTTTCCAGTTGAGAGGGATCACAACTGCATTTCTAATGGCTTTTAGGAGTTCTTTACCCTTAGTTGTTGTTAATCTGGAGCTCCAATGGACGTTTTTTGCATTAAAGTCTCCTCCAAGTATAAACCGTTTTCCTAATTTACTGAGGAACTCGAGATAATCCTTTTCTTTCAACGAGTGCTTCGGTGGGCAGTAAACACCAGCTAGCAATACAATTAGAACCATTTTTGGTTTTGACGTTAACAGCAGTTGTTTGCATTTCTTCTGTTTCATATTTTAACTCTTCATAGAGATGGATAATTTCTGATTATAACAGCACTACCTCCTTTAGCAGTGTTTTCCGGATGAATGGTATGATATATATGATAATTTTTAAATTTAATGATTTATGGCAATATTTATGTACACACAAAAAAGAAGACACGACGGTATTATGTAATCATATATGTTTTAATTTATTTATTTAACTAATTTATTTGATTTTAAATTAAATTTAATTTATTCTTAAAAATTGGTAACATTTTAATTTATGAAAATAATTATGTTCACTTGTACATATGTTAATTATTAATTTACAACCACCATTTTGTGTCCACTATTACGTGCACGCGTGCGACTGTTACGAAATCCGGGATGAGACTAATTATTGATTTTTTTATTTTGTTTTGTTTTTGTCGCTCAGTTGGTATGATTGAATCAATTAATAGTAGGTGCATTGTTTTTTGAAATATTTGTTCGCGCTGGAATTGTTGTGATGGCGAGCGCATCAATTCAGGTGCAAGACAAAATGCGTGAACCGACACAGATTGTTTGTCTAGTGAAGTGTGTTTCCGTGATGAGACATAAATCGATTTTTTCTGTGTCCAGGACCACCTGCAATTCTTGTTGATGTTGCATAAGTCCATTGGCATTCCAACATAAGATTCTAAGATCAACGGCCATTTTTCTGTTTAGGGATGGCTCCCTTAGTGCTGTATTCTAGTTTCTGTAATCTCTCATCAAATGTATTGAGCCTGCTTAAAATTAATTTAAGTGTTTGACTTATATCGTCATTTTGTCCAGTTTTGCCTGGATTTCCGTTACTCATCGTTACTTGATCATCTTGTCATTTTATCCAATTGTCCATGAGTAGTTCCCAACGCTCTACGATTTACTTCGGGTTGGTTCATCTTAACTGCCTGGTGCCTGAATGATCTTGGATTTTTAGCAATCACATTCCTATTTTTGATGTTTTGTGAGCTGCATCCTCTGTAGTTAGCCGGATGATTTTCCCTACAGTGAACGCATTTAGGCTGAACATTTTTATCTTTTACACAATCTTTGGTATGATGTTTACCTAAACATTTGACACACCTGGGTTCCCTGTTGCAATATTTTTGTGTATGTCCATAGCATGATACAAAGACTTAATAAGGTATGCTCAATAGATGTAATTACGCCATCCGGTGACAGAAATTTGTTTTTTATTTTTTATTTTTTGTACAAATTTCTCTATTTTGTTTTGTTTTTTAGCACGTCATTCGATGCTGCACCACGATACTAGCGAATGACGTGCTAAAAACAAAATAAAATAGAGAAATAACAAAAAATAAAAAACAAATTTCTGTCACCGGATGGCGTAATTACATCTATTGAGCATACCTTATTAATTCCTTGTATCATGTGTCCATAGGCTTGACATTGTTTATATTGTGGTATAAGCTTAAATCGTCTTAGAGGCTGAATAACCACTTTGCACCCCAAGATGTACTTATGTAATATGATAGCCTTAAATCATTTTGCTTTCAGATCATCAATTATTTTTTCTGGTTTACACATAGAGTGTAGATTTTTAGCCATAACCCTTATTGGTCTAGTTTGTTTGTCTTCAAACGTGTGCCAAGCACGTTTTTCTTCATTTAACATACTTGTCATTTTTCTGTAAGTTTCACCATCTTCCAAGTTTATTTTGATGGTGTTTCCTTTCATCACCTTTGCATTAAACTTATCAGTTGTATCATATTAATTTTTTTTAGTTTCTCATAGAGTAGATCGTAGTCTTTCACTTCATCTATTACTATTGGTGGTGGTGGAGGTATTTTTTTTGATGGTTTCTGGATAATATTTGGAACATCATCTTTTAATTGAGGTGGGGAGGGCGTATTATTCAGTTTTCTTTTTTTTCTAACCCCTTTAACTTTTATCCACTCAGTTTCTCGAGCTAGTTCGTCTTCATCCGTATGGTAATGTTGTTCAATTGTAGTCTGGCTAGGAGTAGGATAGATTGCCTCCTTTGGCTTAAGAGCTTTAACTTCGTTTTCAGTTGCTTGTTAATATTGTTGGCTTCAACTAGTGCATTATTAGCTTTACACAATTCATTGTAAAGCTTTTCTTCGTTTGTAGAACGAATGTTCTTGCTGCTGGCCTTAATAGAAGGACTACGGCCTCTTATTGGAGAATACGATACTTTCTTACTCCTCTGGAAGGGATGTATAGTATTATTTTCTGATTCGCTCAGTTGAGCTTATGTTTATTCACCAACATATCTTGGGATTGGTTAAAATAATTGTAGTATAGTAATGGCTAAAACGTTGGCTAAATACTAGAGGGTCCCGGTCGATACGGCATATTTCATTACGGAATATGAAAAAATGGCATATTTCAAAACGGCATATGGTACACTACGGCATATGGTACACTATGGCATATTTAAAAACGGCATATTTTAAAGCGCCATATGAGCTGTGTTTTTTTATTCGCTATCCGGAGCCGCTATTGAGAGTCGTCATACAAAAATAGCTCCCGATAGCTGCTCCATATAAATAGGTAGAGCTAAATATTTTTTATATCACGTTTTCACTGAGGAATTGAATTAAAAATTAAAGTTTGACGTTAAATAAATGTAATTTACCAATAAATAGCACGTCAAATTTAAATTTGGGTGTAGAAAATTGACTGCTCCGCATAGCAGCTATCGGAAGCGAATAAAAAAACGCAGCTATGGTACGTAACGGCATAGGGTTGGTCACGTCTTACTATTTTTCAAAATACTGTTTCTAAACTCTTTTCTCCAAAATCTTGCTTTACAAAATCTTGTCACCAAAAACTTGTTTCCTTTTTTATATGGATAATAGTTATATATGGTACTAGTGAGCAAAACGAGATATTATCCACAAGGGATAAGTTTGTCCCACGAGATGATAGCCGAGTAAAAATTCATATTATGAATTTTTTATGAGCTATTCGAAATTGCTTGTTCTCATTCCATTAATTTACATCCTACAAGAATTATTTCAGATTTCGAACTAGCTTCAGTTTCTGCACTAAAAAATTTCCTGCCTGATGTAATTTTTAAGGGTTGTTTATTTGGCAAAGAACAAATACATACATATGTATATATTAAAAACCGAATCGACAAAATGAGATCTGGTGAACAATTATTTCCAAATAAAATATCTAGAAAAAGAAAAAAATCTTAAATATATCACGATAAATCGACGGCCTAAAGAGGAAACGTCTTCCATTAAATTTAGTTTAATTTTTATTATATTTTTTCAAACATAACTCAAGAAGAGAAACTAACTTGTGAAATTATAATTTTAAATAAAATGTGTGTATGCAAATTAATTATTAAAATTTGTTTTTTATTAATTGAATCTGAACCTTTATCTTAATGTACATAAATGCCTGCTCATGTGAAAAATTAACTTAAAATAAGGGACTTAGAAAAACTGGGTTGGGTATGTAATCTTGCATTACAAAATAATTCGATTTGCATTAAAAATTTCGCATACAAAATTTTGGATTCCAAAATATTGCAATACAAAATCTTGAATAACCATTTCCCGTACATTTTTCTCTATTGTGAGGAAAATAAATTGAAGAAAAATGACATCGACTAATTTAACTTAGAATTGTAGAGGCTAACGGCTTCGGTAACTCTCATGGGCACGCGGGAGGTCGCTGCGCTCCCCCCCGCTTAACCCTCCAAGGGGCTTTAGATTTGAACTGGGGACGTAGGCGCCGGGATCAGCAAACATGTCGCACTGTGTGCCGCACGTAGGAGTGGATTATATAGAATCTATTAATGACACCTACTAAAAAGCAAAATAATTGCACTATTTTGTTATGCAAGATTGTGTAATTGTAAGATTTTGTAGATAGTTGTAACATTTTGTAATTGCAACATTTTGTAGTTGCAAGATTAATAAAAAAACAATATTTTGTTAATGCAATATTTTATATCGATCCCAGAAAAACATTTTCACTAAATATTCATTATTTCACTATAAAATAATCAAAATAATTATTTCGGAAAACAAAATTTAAAAAAACAAGATTTTGTCCAACAAAATTTTGGTAATAGTACATTGTGTCATTAGGATTAAAAGTGATACTTTGTTTGACGAGCAATTAT
Organism: Tipula helvola; assembly: GCA_963556165.1. Classification (NCBI taxonomy): domain Eukaryota; kingdom Metazoa; phylum Arthropoda; class Insecta; order Diptera; family Tipulidae; genus Tipula; species Tipula helvola. The sequence goes on from OY744482.1 coordinate 271,594,115, forward strand.
ATTTGCATGCGAGGCGAAGCGCAGCGTAGCCGAGCAAAAGCAAAGATTGCGGGTCAAACAAAGTTACTTTTAATCCGAATAACACATACTATTTTTTCTCCAATGAAGAGATCATGTCGTGTCGGTTGTATATTACTAATTATACGAGTAAGTACAAATTATGTAATTAAAACTTCAAAATTGAAACTAATTTTGTTGAAATATCTTGTGAAACTAAGGAGGTCATGACTTTTGTTTGGTTGGAATATTGCATTGTATTTGACGCGTACATAGTGCATTGCTTTGGTAAATTTATAAAAAATACAACAACAATTGCATTAAATAAATCCAAAAAAGATTCAGCTAAATCCAATTATTTTTTGAATTTACTTAAATCAAATCCGATTTTTAGTTTCAATACCTACCACTAGAATTTGCTTCATATGAAACACATCAAACAAAAATTAAATTCAAAAATAAATCTTTGCGGGTTGCTTTCTGAAATTTTAAATCCAAACCTAAATCTAATCCTTTTTTACCAAAGCAATACACTTAATAGTCAAACCAAACAAAAGTCATGATCTCCTTAGTTTCACAAAATATTTCAACAAAATTAGTTTCAATTTTGAAGTTTTAATTACATAAATTGTACTTACTCGTATAATTAGTAATATACAACCGACACGACATGAACTCTTCATTGGAGAAAAAATAGTATGTGTTATTCGGATTAAAAGTGACTTTGTTTGACTCGCAATTTTTGCTTTTGCTCGGCTACGCATACTATTTTTCTCCTAGTATTAAAAATACGTACTTTTACACCTAGGATTAAAAGTGTAGCTTAGCAACACACACATTTTTAAAATAGTAAGAAAAAGGCCAACTTTAATACCCAAAAACAGTATTAAAACTAGAGGCTTTTAAGACGTTGGGAGAAAAACTATTTTTTATACGGTAAGAATTCAAAAAACAAGATTGAACAGCAAAACAAGATTTTGTCTTGCAGGCAAATACCCCGATCCCAATGGTATATGGTACAATAGGGTATAAGGTACACTACTGCATGTATGATTTGATAAATTTTAAATTTAAAATGTTTAATATTTTTTTAATTTCTAAACCTGTATTTATCAAAATGTATCCATTTGAATTACAACGAAATTCTATTAAGCGACAGAAAATTTTTTTAATTAAAGAAAAATTCTAATACATAGGTGAAGGAAAATTTAAGTAAATAAAGGATATTTCTACTAATTGAAGGAAAATTCTGTTAAGTGAAGGTTTAAAGGAAAATGCGTTAAGTGAAGGAAAATTCTATTAAAAGAATGGATTTCAGCATAATCGGTTAAAGATAGTCAAGCTTCAACCTAATTGACAACAATCTAGAGTTTTATCACAGAGAATTAAGAAGAAAATTTTCTGTGGTTTTATCTAAAAACCATTTTAGAACCCTATTTTCGTCTTATAAACGAGTTCATACTAGTGATTTGAAAAAAGTCATTACTAAAATAATAGAAAGTCCTACAATAAATGCGATATTATCCAATTATGTTGCTAAATTTTGATGTTAGTATAAAATTAGTTCCTTCTTTAAAAATAATTTCAATGAATAAGAATAAACCGGAAGGGCCAATATACATATTTTTACTTGAAAAATTATAGATATTAATAAGCACTTCCCGATTATATCTTTATTACCAATATTTTTATTTCCGTGTGGAGAATAAATTTAATTGCATTAAGCGAAAAAAAATTCCAATAGGTAAAGGGCAATTTTAGAAAGTATAGGGTAACTTTATAGGTTGATGTGAGTTGACTTTCATCATAATCGGTTAAGAAATAGCCGATTTTCATTCGAATTGGCCTTATTCCAGAACTTTATCTAAAATTCATTTAAGAATCCTATTTCCATCTTATTTGTCGAATTTCATCATAATCAATTATGAAATAGCCAAGTTGCATAAAAATTGCCATATCTCAGAACTTTATCTAGAAACCATTTAACAATCCCATTTCCATCACTCCTTCCAAATTTCATCATTATCGGCCAATAAATAGACAAATTCTATCAAAATTAACCATATTCTAAAACTTCTACTAAAACTCATTTTAGGATCCCATCCCCCCACCCCAACACACTTGTAGAATTTCATCATAATCGTTTAAGAAATACCCAAGTTCTATCATGATTGGCCATGTTCTAGAAATTCATCTAAAATTCTTTTAAGATGACCATTTCTAACGTATCTATATGTTAAATTTCATCATATTCGGTTAATTAATAGGTAAGTTCCACCCTAATTGACCATATTACAGAACTTCGTCTAAAATCCGGTTTAGTATGTATTCCATTTTCATTGCACTTGCCAAATTTCATCATACTCGGCTAAGAAATAGCCAAGTTTCAGAAAATGCCATATTATACCATATGCCATATGAAAATATGCCATCGTGTACTTTATGCCATAGTGTACCATATGCCGTTTTAAAATATGCCGTTTTGAGATATGCCATAGTGTACCTTATGCCGTAGCGTACCATATGCCGATTTGAAATATGCCATTTTAAAATATGCCATAGTATACTATATGTCATATTTTCGTATTCCATTTTGAAATATTCCGTTTTGAAATATGCCATGTTGAACGGATTCGATTCTTGCTGCAGTCGTTTCATGATTTGACTGCAGCTATGTATTTCCATACCCATCACAATTTAAACTGTGAAACTATAAACCATAACCAATATACCTGCCATTTGATAACCAATTAGTAATTTTCACAAAAATAAACTGCAATTCATAATATCTACTAAGCAAATGAAAAATTGAAAAAAATTGATTTCAAGAATATTTGTGAAAATCGAATTGTCTAATGGTATTATGACACATTGACACTCGCTTTTTTTGCGACTTTTTAAGCGCTGCAAGAGTATCGCGAAAAAGGGAGAAATAATAAGTATAGAAAATTATCGAATGAATGAGTGATACACAATATGTATAGGGGTAGTATAGAGTGTTTTTTATTTTTTGTTATTTCTCTATTTTATTTTGTTTTTAGCACGTCATTCGGTAGTATCGTGGTGCAGCATCGAATGACGTGCTAAAAAACAAAACAAAATAGAGAAATTTGTACAAAAAATAAAAAATAAAAAACAAATTTCTGTCACCGGATGGCGTAATTACATCTATTGAGCTGAGCATACCTTATTAAGTCTTTGTATCATGGTATAGAGTTAAGTCCCTTTTACATTCAATCTTTTCGTTCTTTTTCAAAAGAATAGAATCACGAAGTGCAAAATGCAAATACATTTTACCCATATATAAAAATAGGACAGTCATGGTCGGTCGTTGACGCTCGAAGACGAAGGACGTGTTTTGTCGTCTTCTTCGAGAATTTAATTTTTATTTAATATGTATATAATAATAAAACAATAATATAATTTATTTTTAGTGGTGTAAAGTGTTCAAATATATGTTTATATAAATATTTAATTTATTTTGATTTAATTTAGTGAAAAAAGGAAAATTTAAATATGGATAGAATGCAATCCATCGGGATGCATTCAACAGGCATTGTTTTATATTTTTTTATTTTCATATTTATAGCGAAAAATCAAATTTTTGATTTTTCGCTTAATAATGCATGTCTCTTAAATTTGTGTGGTTAGCGAATACAATTTAAATACATTATACATATTTCGATATAATTAAGAATAATTACGCAGTGGAATTTTTGTTTCTATAAATTAATAGACACGTGTTTTTTCTCTTTTCTCTTATCTATAATCTAACGGCACAAATAAATTCTTTGAATAGTTTTATAGTGTTCGATTGTTTATATTTGTTTCGGAATTGTATTCACAGTCGTGTATGTGTATTGTACGATGTTATTTTCGGAAATATATACAGCAGTATATAATAATAGTGAAGTCTATTATATGTGTATATAATATAGAGAAGGCATGTACCAAAACACACTATGTACACATAGATACATATAGTATCCCTGTTACGCACATGAAGGATTATATTTAAACATTTATTTTCTCTATGTGTGTTGGTGGTTTTAGTGTTGTACTGTAATACTATTATTTTTACTTGGCGTTGTTTCATTCTATCGCCGTCTTACTTTGGTAAAAGTTATTCCTATCCGGATAGGAATGAAATTTTGCCCAAAGTAAGAACAATTCTTCTTCAGAATAATTTTTTTTTTTTTACTTTCAACAGTTGGTACCAAGCCCTAAAATATAATTTATTATTTAGAATTTTAACAAATATAAAATTATAACAACAAATTATTGTATAAAGTGTAATAATTCCAAATGATAATTAACAAAATTTAATATTCTGATTTATCGAAAAATCAATAATTATTATTTAATACCAACTCATAAAATTAAAATATATTATTTATTTACTCTAGTGGTAAACACTGCAACTAGGTGAAGAAGAGAATTTTCTATTCCTTCTTCTCAGCGGAATGAATCTCTTCATTCCGGAATGAAAATACACGGCATTGTTGTTGTAAAATTGCCAAAGTAAGACTACATATGTGTTTTTATAATGCTCTTTATATACAATGAGCTGCACCACAACGCAAAATTTTCATGTATGTATTCGATTCAAATAAGATTCTTATACTACGTATAATCGAGTAAATTTGAGTCGAATTGGAAATTTAATTAGAATTAAAAGTTTCATGTATTCGATTCTAATGGGATTTGTTTACTTTGTATTATCGAGTAAATTTGAATCGAATCAGAAACTATCGTATGTAATACAGTGGGGTCTCGTTATAGCGAATGCTGATTTAAGGAAATTGTAATTTCGCAATGAAATTTTTATTCGTCAAAGTGATAATTGTTTTATGTGAAAATATATGGTTAATAAGGAAATAAAATAATAAAACTTTACATAAATACATGACGAAATTAAATAATTAAATACATTTCTCCGGTCCCTTTGGCTTCGCTGTTTCGAGATTTCACTGTTCATATAAAATTGTTTATTTAAGCATGATTAATTTTAGTACGGGGTATTATAAGTAGCATTAAATTTTATAAATTATATTAAATTAATTTAAATTAAATTAAAATATTAAAATTTCAATAAATTTATAAATAAAATTTAAGAAGAGGAGAAATTGTTAAGAGTTTGCAATTCAGTTTCGATCTGCGAGCATGTGAAAAATAAATCATTTACTAAATATAAATAATATAAATAAAATACTAAAAATATTATATTTTGGTTGAACTGAGAATGAAGTATTTGAATATGCATTAATTTGGACCCTATGAATGGTAACAACGTTAATTATATACATAAGTGAAAGTGCGTGATGCTAAATATATTGAACGTAATTGATTGTATGGAGTTTAGGTTGTTCTTACACATAAACGAAAATATTATTTATAATTATGGTATTTAGGGCATAACTTTTTCGGGAAATATGAACATTTGTGTTCGGAGGGAATTCCCCGGGTATTATATATTTTGGTGGAAATGAAGTAAGATACAAAATCAGTTTTTGTTTAAGTTAATATACGTTTTTCGGAACTCTCGATATTGGATAAAACCCGAAAAAAGTATGCCCTAGGTACAATGATGAAATTTGTAAGAATATAATTTTTTAATTTCCTTTTAGTTAGTTTTATTTATTGTCTGTATAGCGAGTGAATGAAATCGGGTTCTTGATTTCTTGTTAATTGTATGAATTTTGAATTTGATGGTTGTGTAATTGTACATGGAATTTAAATGCGAGGGTTTCATATTTGGATCAAATTTAAAATGGGATTGACTAAGTTTGATGTACTCAGTTGGTTTCACGTCTTATTTTATTTTTACTAACGTGAAAATACTTTTGCATTTTATTCTATGTATAATCGGCACAAATGTATGTATGCCAGAATTTTGATGCATGGATCAGGAGTAGTTGTATGATGTTTGGTACATACAATATTAATAGATTTATTTCTGAGTTGCGTGATGTTTCCGCTTTGGTGAGATGAGATGTTTTGCAGCTTGCGGTTGATAAAAATTGCAAAAATGAGGAGTTTTGTTAGTCGGGATATTCAATTACTTTGGTATTTCTTTAACTTCTTGGATCGCGTCGGGGTCATTAATTACAATTAAGTTTTTATAATTAAGTATCAAATTACATTTATTATTTATAGAATTATACTTATGTTCACGAGCTCCAACTACAGGAATTAATAATTGTTTTGAATTTTCAGAGATATTGGTTTATGGTTGGGAATTTAATTGATTACTTGTACTATGGCAGGTTTAATATCTAAATAATGGAGGCTTAAGCTCTTATTTAATAATGTTAATTAAAATTTTTAAAAATGGTATTTAGTGATAATTAACTGGCTTAGATCATGATTTCAGTATTGTTCGTAGGGACTCAACGCAGATCTCCAAAAATTTGAAGTGAACAGCGGACAGTTAGTTTTAAAAATTCAGTTGTTTTGATTCTAAATTACAGAACTTCAGTTATGTATAGGGATTCCGTGCTAATTTAGTATGAACAATTTATACTAAAATAAAACTTATAGTACGCTTTTGAAAACCATCTACATGCGAAAATTTATAGAAATTATTTAAAATAATCGTTGAAGGGATAAAATAACTGATAAAAATTCTAGCTTAGTTAATTTTACTGAACTGCACGGAATTCCTATACTGAATTCATACTTTAGAAACTAATTGCTTCTTATAACTTTAATTTTGGGTACTGGTGATATTAATTGTAATTCATTACAGAACAGTCATCACAGATCAAACTTATATACTTTAAGTGGCAGATTCACGAAAATGTTTCATTTATAATAGTATTTGTGAGTTAATCGACATTTTTTGGATCGGTTGGGTGAAGTTGGGATTCCAGGAAGGAGTGGCACCCTATTTATTGTGTTCATCAGTTATTATTTATTAATATAAGTGTGAATAGTATCTAAAGGGGTTCCTTTCTTAGTTTACTGATTAATAAGTTAATTTTCAGAATATGACTGAGTTCCAGAGTTAATCATTATTATAGGGATTAAAATTAATTCTTACTAATAAAGAAGCAAATTTTAATTGGTGACTAGTGGATGCAGAACGAAGCTAAGTTAACATTAATCTTGTAAGCTGATGAAATTATTAATTAATTGTTAAATTTTAAAGATGTCACATAGAAGTCTTTTATTTGTTTATTGAATTATTTAGGTGGACTAGGATTGATGCGGATGTAATTTTAAATGCATTTATAGATGTTTAGAGTATTTGAAGGAGTATATTTTGATTTAGTATACTGATAAATAATTAAATTTGTTTCAGAATCTAATGGCGTTGACACACTGCGAGTTAATAAGTCGGATTTGGTAGTTTGAATTTAGCTGTAATGTGTCAACCCTAATTTTTGCTAGTCGGGTTTTTATTTCATAGAGTGCCTGCACCGGTTTAGCTAAATCGGACTTATTGAATCGCTGTCTGGCAACGCTATAAGATAGTTCCAGAATTAATCATTCTTAAAGGGATTAAACTTAATCCTAATTTCAGAACTAAAACTACAGCCTGACTCAACTCTCCAGGAACAACAAGCTGTTAAAATCCATGTAGTTTAGAAATTGTGTTGTCTTGTGCTGTCTTATTTACTAACTATCAACTACTTAGGTGTCTGGAACCGGGTTGATTCTTTGCTACTAACATACCTTGCCTTTCCCTCGATTTTGTTATTCGTAAAAGGGTGTACGGTGGACCCGGCGTAATCCGGGAAACTTGCCTTAGGCTTGGTCGTACATACTAAATCAATCAATCAATAAAAATGGGACGGGCATATTCAAAATTTCATTTTTTCCTTTCAAAATGTTACTTGGATTTTATATCTTTTGAGCAACTTTTACGAAAAAAGATAAACCAGTTCATCTTTTTCAGGTTTTTCCGTTCTTTTTCACCAAAAAAAGTTGAGTGTTGCAGTAAATAGTATTGAATAATACATTTTAAGTATTCCTTCTGATTTTAATACAAGGAAATCATACCAAAACGCATTTTTTATCGTACATCTTTTATCTTTTGGAAAAGAACGAATGTTAATCTGCTATTATAGACAAATATAAAGCAATAATCAATAGCTCATTTTAACAGCAGCTATCCTAGACACGATTCTAGCAAAAAAGATTCATGGCACAGTATTTTTCAGCGCTTGTTGTATACTTTTTGCTGAAACCATTTGAAAAATGTTTAATTATTTGACTTTTGTAAATAAAACAATGTTGTCTCTTTCTACCTCACTATCTCTCTCCAAGTCACCCATTGCTAACTTTTATTGCACTTTTTTCAAGCCAATGTCATAATAACATTACCTTTTACTAATATCAATTTCAATAGCCAAACATCAGTATTTTACCAATAAATCACTTTTCGTAAACGAATTCACAGAGCGCGAGACAGGTTTGTACGCGTTCATCACTTCTAAGCAAAATAAATACAAATGTCGCTGTCTAGTTAGATGATTTGATACTAAATCGTTAGAAAAATGCTCTGTTGCCGATGTACAGCACTGAGTAAAATCGATCTATCGGCTTATGCTATATTTGTATGTTAATTGGAATGGTATGTTGCAGAAGTGCAACATGACTCCATAACGGGTTAAAAATATTTCAATGCACTTTACCCCCTGCATAACATCCAAACAATATTTAATTAACGCACTTAACCATCGATGTTCCACTATATTTTTTGATATAAATACGATATTATACTATACCAAACACATTACGATAGTCGCATTCTATTTTTTTTTATTTTTATTTTATGTTTACAAAAAAAGCAAAAAAAAAAAATAACAAAATGCGAATGCCTCTTCAGTTTTCAAACACAAGTCAAAATGTTTAAATCGTATATTTATATTGTCTTTCGATTCTACTTTAAAAATATTTTCATGAAATAAACGCAGACTTTTCTGTTTTTAATTATAAAACATTAACAGAGTTAATTAAGACTTTCAATTATTTGTTTTAAGCGAGTGGTGCGTAGGCGGATTTATATTATTTAATTAAATATATAGCTATTTAGTAAAATTATTATTTATTTATTTTTAAATTTTAGTGATACATCTTTTTTTTTTTTGTGGTAATAAGTACATAAATAGTAATAATAATTGTAATTAGTATATTAAATAGTGTTGTGATTTAAATTTTAAAAATTTGCTGTTGCAAATTAATTACAAAAAAAAAAATAATAATTGAAAAGAAGTAGTGTGTGTTGTAATTAAAAATTTTCATTTCACTGAAAAACGGAAATTAATATTTTTTAAAAATTGGGTAAGTTGATTAAATGACAGTTTTGTTGTAGCGCTAAAATTAATTTTATAAAACGTAAACTAATCGATGGATCAGCGGATTCGAATTTGTTTCTGTTATTATTTACAAATACATACATTCATATTTGGTTTTGTGATAATTAATTTTGTGGAATGACCATAATACAGTAGTTTTGTTTACATATTTGATTGTCGCTTGATTAGACATCATATAAGTATGTACGTAAGTGCAGTGAAAGTTATAGTATGTACATATTATATTGATATTTGTATATTGGCGCAAAATGTACTTAAAACAAATAACTTGTCTTTATTATTAAGATAATGTTAATATGTCCAAATGATGAAAATGGTGTTTAACTCGTAAACAATTTTAAAGCCTGCTAGTAGAAATATTTTGGTATTAGCGAGAACGAACCTTGTGTGTCCCATAATTAAAGCAATTTTTTATCAAATGAAAAAAATTATGAAATAGATTTCATTTGATTAGCAAACAGTTAAATATTTATAATTGCTCATAGCAGTTGATTAAAGTTTTTAGCAACTTATTTGATTTAATTGTTTGCAGGTTTGCTAATCAAAGGTTTCAATTTATTAATTGTTTTAGTTGATAAAACTTGTTTAATTGATTGAATAATAATTTGATAAATTGCTAAGCATAAATCGATTATTTTGTTGATAAATGGTTCGGTGATAAGTTTTAATTGATAAGTTCGCTGGTCGGAATTAGGTATTATTTATTATTTCTGCTGGTACAAATAAATATTACCATTTTTTGCATTGATAACTATACTACGAGTTAGTCTGTAGTTCAATTCTTGGCCTCTCGGTTAATTTATAAGCTAAATTCGTCGATATTTTATTAACAAAACTCTAGTAAATAAGAAGTAACCGGTAAAATAATTTGCCAATGATTTTAATCAATATAATTTCTAATTGTAAGGCTCCATAAATATCGACACTAACACTTATCAACCTAAATACCATCAATTTATATTTAGACGACAACTCGTCAAAGATTTCTTAGAAATGGAATATGTAGAAAATTGGGATTATATTTCATTCTTAACGAATTAGGTAATATAGTTTATCCTTAGTAAATTTTTTAACTTTCCTTTTCGTGAAATTATTTAATTATTTTAGTTTTATTAGGATCGATTTTTTTTTTTCAAGGTTTACTTATACACGGTGGAAATAGATTTATATTGTCATTTTAGTTAGATGTAATTGAAGATGATTATTGATTATTGTGAAACGAGTATTTACTTCAAATTTATGGGTGCGGTCAAAAATTGCTCCGCTGTGCAAAAATGAACTGAAGGAGTATTTGATTTTGCCTGCTTTTTGTATGGCCGAAAGCTCTCAATAAAGTTCCCGAAAAATTTACAGTAGTACTTGGTTGATTTCATTTTATTACTATTTTATATTTATGCTGTGTGCCTGACACCGATTTTTTCGACTAAATTTCTGACTAAACTAAATTATGCTACATTATGCTATTAACCACCAGACGGCTAACGAAAAGTCTCCTCGCGAGGTTGCTTTTCAATTTAGTTGTCATTTTTATTGAGAGAGTGCTTGGATTAAGTACTTTTCATTATCAACGAATTTAATTAGTGCCACAAGTTGGTACCGATTAATGATTATACGTACGATACGAGTTTTTATTGTATATATGCATTTGAATTTGACGGTTTTTATTCAATTTTTATTTTAAAATATTGATTTGATTAATTTGTCTTACTGTCAGTGCCGTGATCGTGGCTTGAAATGGTATAACGATTAGTAAAACGGCCAGCAAATGAACAATTTTAGGATGAAGGGACTTACCAGATTTATGCAAATAATATTCCATTGAGCTCTCTGTGATTGCGTTCTGAATCAAGAAACCTTACGACGGTTAATCTATCAGCGAAACTATTCCTAAAATAAATGAAACTTGTTCCGAATTAAAATGAACTATTTTGAATTAATTGAAACCTTTCCCGAAAGAAATGAAACCTAATTAAATAAGTTTAAAACCAGTAAGTACATAAATCACTAAAGTTTGTTTTATTATTTGTTAAATAAAACACTCATTCATTAAGAATTTATTAAAACTGAGATGAGATTTGAGTAGTCTGTGTGTGTAGCTGTGATTCTTTCAACCCTTAGGATCAGGTAAAACGGAGGAAGAAATATTTAAACGGGCTTGTGCTGCTTAGATAAAATCCTTTACCTGGATAATTTTATGACAAAATAAATCGATAAATATTTACCATAAAATAATATTGAATGTCACGTGAAGCACCTACAAATTCTGTTTATTCAATTCAGTCTGGAGCTCATAAAGGATTTTATGATGAACCATACCCGAGCTCTGTATGAGTGACGTTACTTTAAAGTTAGTTTTGGTTCGAGTTTATTTTGGTTTATTATTTTGTTTTTAACTATATTTTGAATCAAAATATTTAACCTTCTCTCTGTGTATTGGGGTCAAATTTACCCCAGTCGGTTTTAAAATGAAAAAACTGCGTTTTTTATTATTTGAATGGCTCATGCCCTAAAAGGAAGCCTCAACTAATGTCTTGTACACGCAATACAATGAAAAGCGGGTCCAAATTACTTGTACATTTGGTAATTACGATAGTCTGAAATGAACCAAGCGCATTTCTGTGTACTGGGGTCAAAATGACCCCAAATTATTTCCATGTAGGTACCTACTATTTTCTATATAAATCAAAAAATGACTTAATTTTTATCTTTATAAATGTATTGTTAAGTATGTCTGTGATGTTTTTTGCATTTTTTTGTTAATTAGTAAGTGAGACTGTCAGATGAAGGGGAAATAGCGAACGATAATATTGAAGTGGATTTTTTAAAATGCGACGAGAGTTGTACATGCTGAGCTGATAAACGTCTGTGATTACGATGAGGATGAACATATTGAGCCGATAAATTTTGATTATGATGACAATTTTGAACTTTGCGCTGACGATCGAGAAAATGAACAGGGAAATGATGAAACTGCCACTTTTGAAGATGAAGAAGCGGTTACTGGTATATGGTATTATGCCCAAAATAAAAAAAATGGTTCCGAAAGTGGAGCCTAAATATTGCAAATGTGACCAGAACATGCGACTTTCTACTACTGCGGGAAATGGAAGGCTTCACGGAGCAAACAGCAAAAAATCTAATAACTCAGTTACTAGCTTTCCAAAAAACCATCACAGAAATATTGGTGAATATTATCGTCGCTGAGACCAATAGAAAAGCGCGGCAGTTTTATATAATGAATAATAAAATAACAGAAAAACACTGTACTTTGTATGATACTAATTCGGTGGAAATGTTTGCATTGCCCTGCATTTTAATTTACGCTGGCGCTCTTAAGAACTGGGACGAGAACTGTATGGAAAATGTTCTTGGCAAACATTCGAAAACCTTATAAACCGTCATCAAATTTAACTATTGATGAACAATTGATTCTAACACGAGGGAGATGTTCTTCCCGACACACAGTGGGGCCGATTACCAGAAACCTGGCCAAAATTTGTAAAATCAAGTAATGGATCTGAAGTTCCCTATACTCGGGGGTTTTTGGGGTCGCTGATTACGAATATGTAGGCAGACTTAGAAAATTTCACCGCTTTCCCCCCTTATTAACAACCCCTATGCGTAAAATACTGTATTTAGCATATTACAGTCAAGATGCATGTCATTTTCATGGTTTTTGGGGCACCGATTACCAGTTTCCCATCACATTTACAAAACTTCACTCCTTTCATCCCTTATTAGCAACCCTTATTTGTCAAATAACCAATATTTTATGAAATTTTGATTATCGGATTGAAATTTTGTTTGTGAAACTATAAATAAATATTTATAAAACATAATAATTAAAAGAAACATTTATTAATCATTTCACGTATATTCCTCATGATGACCTTGCGAGGTCATGGAAAATACGTATTCGGACGTAAAATTTCTCATTCTTTCAGAATGCGGGTCAAAAATAGGAATTTCTATTTAAATAATTCGATTTCATTTCAAATGACCTTGAAGGTCAAAGTGAAGGTCACCATCCGATTTCTCCTTCCGCACCTAATAATTTTCATAAATTTTATTTTTGGATTAGTGTTTCCGATGACGAGATATTCAGGCACGTAATTTAAATGTCAACCTGTATATACATATATTTATACGTAGATATTCTTTTCTCTCTCTCATTGTTTCTCTCTCTTTTCTCGCTTATTCATCTTTGGCATCGTGTGAGTAAATTTTCCTTATTAAGAGGCTAGGTTGACGAAATAATAGTAAAGCCAATGTTTATTTTTAAATGTCCATAAAAAATCGAGGGGCAGCTAGGGGCAGCTGATTTTTATTTTATTTTATAGGTAATACTTTTAACTGCAACCTCTTATGCATTTGATGACCGAACACTACAGAACAATAGAACTTTTTCATTAAAAACTTACTTTATTTTAAAATATAAAGATTAAAAAAACATCAAAAATCATTGTTTAATTAATATTTATTGTTTAAAATACTAATATTTTAAACCATATTATTATATTCTACATACCTCCAGGAATTGACTCCATTTTATTTGATTAAAATCCGTTGTATTTTTAAACTTCTACGTATGTTTTTGCACTAGTGTCTTTTATTAAGAAATTTAACACAACGACTGCAGCTTGAGTAAAGGTACATTGCAAGCAAAATTCTAGAGCAGCATAATGTATTTCGACGCTCTTATGAGTGTTTTAAGACGCCTAGGGTATTATTAAAGCCAACCTAACTTTAAAAACAACCTAAATAAAACTTTTTTTTTTTAATTTTGGCCAGCTTTTTGGTAATCGGCCCCACTGTGCGACAGTACGTACCATCAAAACCAGGGAAGTATGGAATTAAAATATTTTGGCTACGCGACGCAAAGATCTCTTACCCATTGACCGTAGAAGTGTATGTTGATGGGCAACCAGGGAGGCCTCATTCGGTTAATTAGGCCTTCAATTTAGTCCATCGGATATCCGCACTTCACGTCAACAAAAGAAGAACAATTAATATGAACAACTTTTTTACTATTTATACTTTAGCCGACCAACTTTTGCAGGAAAAAACCGACACTAATTGGAACAATCCTACAAATCAAACTCGATTTGCCTAAAAAGCTTAGTACAAGTTGAAGGAATTAAAAAAAACGGAAACTAAAATCTTAAACATTTAGTTTTGATAACAACCTAACACTTGAAAGTTTTATCCTAAAGAAAATCGTTTCTAAAAGAATTGGTTATGCAACTGGTGCAAGCCAGCTCTCCAACCCTCGAAAGTTTAAAAAAAATGTAAGGACAGCAATCGATCTAATAAAAACGGAAATCAACAGGCGAAAAAGTGGCGGCTAAGACCGTTAGAAAACGACCAAGATTTTATTTGCGCCGTTTGATTATCTGATATGAAATCCAGAACAAGATGTCATTTTTGTAATGAGCTATCTTGCCCAAACCACACCAAATCTTGCCCAAACCACACTATGCATAGAACGCACTAAAGAATAGGAAATGGTTTCAGATGAACATTAAGTGGTTTTAGATGGCGTATCTGGTTAACAAATTTGACTAATTAAAGTGATTTTTTTGTGAATGTAATTACTTCTTCAATAAAAATATAAATTTGTAATAAGAAAATAAACAATTTTTATTTACTTTCCCTATGAAATATATGAAGTGATCCATGGGGTCAGATTGACCCCTATACACAGCCAACGTTATAGTAAGCTATACACAGAGTGAAGGTTAATTTTTAATCGATTCATTTTTGGATACTAAAGAAAATTAAAATACGGTTCAGGTAGCAACTGAACGTTAGTTTTAAGGGACAAATCCGATTCTCTCAGTTTGTGTTCAGTTCAGCAGGTTCAATTAATGTTTTCCCAATTTAAAATCATATTATTTAACCTTTAATTGGAAAAGGGTGATTTTAATCTGCAAATGTCCGTCCGATAGGACACGGCCTTCACAAATGTCGAAGGACATGCAAGAAACTTATTAAGGACTAAGAGAATCCGAATCTAGAAGGCGTAATCAAATACAGAATTGAAACAGGCACAGCATCAGATTGGGCCAATTTCATCTTAGACACGGAGATGACACTCCTTGCTGTTACAAGATAACCAGTACGTTTTTTTATTTAACTACTGTTATAATTTATAAGTTTTAGTGATACAATGTTTGCTTTTAAATTTATTTAATTTGGTTTCATTTAATTTGGAAAAAGTTTCATTCCACTCGAAATTAGTTTCCTTCTTTTCGTAAAAGGGTTTATTCAATTCGGAATAATTGTCATTCTTTTAGAAATAGTTTCACTTAAATTAGAGAAGATTTCGTTCATTCCGAGATTTTTCAAAAATTATCAAAATTAATCAAATTATTCAAGAAAATTAAAATTGTTGTCATATTTCATTAAAGTTTATATATTTTTGTACATAAGATTTTAATTTCAACTTTCTGTTAGGAATTATATGGTGTCAGATCGTCTGTAGGCAACACGGATTGCAGAAACTTTTGGGTCAAAAAAGAGATCATCTTTAGTTTACCAACGCTAAAGTATTCTGTCCGGTTTTATCGAACTCATCAACGACTTTGCAAGTCTTTAGATTTTCTTATAGCGCCAATAAACTAATTTAATATTTTGTAAATAATTTTGTGTACGAAATATTGAAAAATTCCAAAAAAAAAACAAATTAACTTGGTAAATCAACTTGCGCGCGAGCCAAAATGAAAAGGAACGAACATTCAAGCAGTATTCCTAGTTATTCAGTCAAACAGTAATAACATTCGGTTGACGTTCCAAAAGTCGTAATTTAGAATAATGAAAAGTCAGGCACAGCCTGTCTTATTGACCCTTATGCCATCTATGAACGACTGGTACGAACTAGTCGACAATTTAGAAAAGTCAACAATTTAGTCAAAAAAATCGGTGTCAGGCACACAGCATTAGTATGGGATGGGGATGTATATCGCAACTCTCAAGTCTCATTTTACGACCTTGCTATAGTTGCTAGTTTCTCAATCTCGCTTTGCTATTTTTTCACAAATTAAACTTTAAGTTTTGCTTGTTATTCCCCACCTTGAATGTAGCGGATCCGATTTCGGAATTGTCCCAGAAGTAGCCAATATAATCCCTTTCACTACAGCGACATTACAAATATAATCAGTAATCACCCTTGGAATTTACCTTTGTTTGATAATTTCAAATTATCCCGGAACCAAAGTTTGAGATAATTTAAGGCGGTTATTATTTCCTTGTACAGTATATATACACAGGGCCAATCAGAGGGTGGGCCAGCCGGGCCATACGGCACGGGCCCCCGATTTTTAGGGGCCCCCGAATTTTTTGTTACTATAGATTTCTCATTTGCGCTTGATCTTCGATAGTATTTTGTCTTTATAACAAGAACAAGATGTGTGACAATTTAAAATTTGACATTGAAGAGCGTTTTATTTGCTTCGATTCATTCTCTGGAAAAACCGGAGAAGAAATTGCTGCCAGAATTCTTGAAATTTTGTCGGATATGGAATTAAATTATAATTTATGTATTGCCCGAGCATATGATAATGGTGCAAATTTGGCTGGCAAGCTAAACGGTGTGCAAACCATTCTTACGAAGCGTAATCCTAATTGTATTTTTTCCAGCTGTGGGAACCACACATTAAATCTTGTTGGAGTTGATTTAGCTGAATCGTGTAAAGAAGCTGTACAATTTTTTGGAGTTATACAACAAAATTATAATTTTTTTAGCAGTAGTCCGCGGAGATGGGAGGTTTTAAAGAAACATATCCGTATGTCTCTTCATTCGATTTCCAAAACTAGATGGTCTGCTAGAATAGATGCAGTAAAACCAATAGCCAAAAATCTATTATCTATTCGAGATGCTTTAAATGAAATGCATTCCTTTAATTTATCACCACACGCAATCGTTGAATTACACTCAATTGAGAAATATTTAAATAAATTTGAATGTGTTTTGCTTTCTATCATATGGCTCGAAATTTTGACAGATTTGCATCAGACAAATTTGGTAATTGAAGCTCGAAATGCTACACTTGATATTGAGCAAAATAATATTGAAAGTCTAGTAATGAGATTTCGCAATTTAAGCGGAATGTGGAATGAAATATTTGCGAAAGCAAAAGCTAAAGCCCGTGAATATGGAGTTACATGTGATTTTGCCATTATTAGAACAATACGGACACAATCGGATGCTGAAAAATACTACAGGATAAATGTGTTTAACGTAATAGTTAATTCCGTAATAGCTGGCTTACAAAGACAATTTCAAGCTTTACAAAATATCTGCAATCTTTTCGGTTTTCTTTGGTCATTTCCAAATTTGACTGATGAAAAAATTGAAGCTGCAGTAAACCGTTTGCATTCAAAATACACGAGTGAGTTAGCAAACGAGATACTATGAGGTAAAATTCCTTAAAAAAATGTATGCAGCTAATTTCAATGCAGATCCGACACCAACAAATTTATTAGAAAATATTCTCAGTAAAACTTAGCTGGTTTATTTCCGAATCTTATCATTGTCTTAAGGATATTTTTAAGTATTCCTGCATCTGTGTCTTCAGCCGAGAGGAGTTGCAGGGTTCTTAAAAGAATAAAAAAAATTCATCGCTCAACAATGGCAGAACAACGGTTAAGTGGATTGGCAATGTTAAACATTAACCACGACATGGCAAGAAAAATTAATTTTGAGCAAATCATTAGAGAATTTTCTAATAATAAAGCGAGAAAAGCTTCAATCTAATAATTTCTAATAAATTCTAATAAATACTAAAATGAATTCATGTGATATAAACTTAAGATTGTTTTATTTTATTTTTATGGGGTCCCATTTTAATAATTTGGCCCAGGCCCCCTGCTAGCTCTGAAAGGCCCTGTATATACATATATTACTGCTTTCTTTAGATTCCTCATTAACAACAAAGTTTTTAAAGTAAGACGTTTTTAATTGTAAAAATGAATTATTTAACAATTCGAAAGAAGTTTAAGTGTCTGCTTTCTGCTAGTTAAAGTTTTTACGTAGCAATTTGTGACATATGATATTCGTTTTAAATTCAAATTTAGAAATATATCTTATGTTAATTAATGCCCGCTAATACAACATTAAATACGCGGAAATATGTAAAAAATTTGAAATAAATAATTGCGTGAGGTCTTCCGAATTGTATGAGCTGAAACTTAAGCTTAAAATTAGCCATTTATTAGATCAAGTAATTTTAACTGATATTAAGCGTACCAGGCTGTGGTAAAGAAAAGTTTTAATTTACAATTGGGCTGTTGGATAAATTAACCGGTTAGCACTCATAAAAATTGAAAAGGTATCCATTTAATTCCAGAATAAGTTTCCGTGATTTCAGTTTCATATATCTTGAGCTTAATAAAAAATATTTTGCGTCGTGCACCGGTGTTATCCGTATTGGTGAGTCGTATTGTGTTTGTCGTTTCGCCATCAATATCACATCGACCGCCAAAATTGACATTGTATTTGTCGATAAACTGCCAAGAAATTTAACAAGTAATCTAATAAAAAACTGTTTAATTTTTATGTTTAATAATTATACTGTGCTAGTTGGAAAAAGTGGCAAGCTCGGGAGGTAAACCTAATTCGAGTATAATGAATCCAATGGTACTAGCCCCATTTCAAAGTTAGCCCTCATTTTTGAGATATCGATTTCGACATGTTTTGGCTCAGAGCCAAAAATTTGTCAAAAATATACACTCATTTTCACGTTAATAGCTCTTGAACCATTAATTAAGTTTTTCGTTTTGCTTTCTTCAGCAAAGTTTCTATTATTCCGGCCAACAATTTTGCCGATCAATTAAATATGAAAAATTGCATCCAGTGGGTCTTTTTATACAAAATGTCGTAAAAAGCAATAGGGGCGAAAGGCCGAATGTCGAAAGGCTGAATGTCGAAAGGCTGAACGCCGAAAGGCCGAATGTCGAAAGGCCGAAAGGGCCGAAATGCAAAATATCGAAAAGTCGAACGTCGAAAGGCCGTTTGTGTCGAAATTGATTTTTATTTTTCATCTTTTTATGAATGAAAATTTTCAAAATTTTATTTTTATGAAAACCAAAATTTACATTTTTATCAAAATTTTTGTATACAAATGTTTAATAGTAAATCGCTTTAAATATTAAAATCTTCTTACGATTTTTTTTGTCATATAATTAAAAATTAATTAATTATAATAAAAAAAGTGAACAATTTTAAACCCAGAAAAAATAATCCCGAAAAAAGAAATCCAGAAAAATATTTCATGATATTTATTATGTATTATGTACATATGAGTACGTTGTATTCGCTTTTATAGCATTATATTTCTTGCTAAACCTTTTAAAAAGGTGATTTTGGACCACTTTTGTTTTTTTGAAAGAATTTTTTTAATTCCTAAATCTTTCAAAATATAGTTCCAGCGAATTTTAGGTTCCTCTCCCATATAGATGCCTTCCACTCTGACTTTAACAACGACTTGCTCCCATACTAAAACTTTAATAAGTTGATAAAGATTCGTGTGAGCCTTACCAACCACAACCTTTAATCGCCGGTGCCATGGCTCAACAGAATTTTGCATTCTAGGCAGACTGTCTGTTGTTAAGTCATGCACCGACCAAAATTCTGGCGCATATTTCGGTGTCCCATTCACTGCCCTTTTTTTATTAAATAATATATTTTTGGTTAAACCAGTTGGATATTTTTTCCCATCATTATCTAAATTTAGAATTAATTCCGTGAAATAATGCAGAATTTCTGCCGGCGGTAAAGAGGCTAAACTTTTAAGCATTCTCATACTTAAACTGGATTCTGTGAAAAAGAAGTTTTAATTTATAATCTTCATTATTTCTTAAAATTTATTTAAATATACACATCTTCATTATTTCCGTACTTCGAGGATAGTCTTTATGTCTGAATTCGCCTCCATAAAATTTGTCCGAAGTAGAAAAAGCAAGCTTTCGATGTTCAACCTGGAAAGAATGTCTGTGAAGCAGAAATTGCAGCTTTTTCGAAGTCAAATAGTACGTATTGTGGTTTTAAAATAATTTGATTTTCACAAGCAATTTTGCAAATTTCGTAAAATACTTCATTGTAACTTGATAAACTTTTTGACGTCATAATAATATAAAGCAGTGGTACAATTGTGTTACCAATTTTGCCATGAATTTTAAATAGCTGGTACATTATTCTGGGAGCTACTTTAAACGTGCTGTCCATCAACCACATATCGCATTTCGCTAATCCTTTTATATTATCTAACGAACCACAAAGAATATTTTTGTTTCCATTAAACTTTTTTTCGGACAAAACAAATAAGTCACCATACACATTTATGTAAATTAAATTTTCCGAAACTTCAATATCAAATACCGAAGTTGGCTCTGCCACCTTATTCAAGTTTCTTACTCGTCTAATTGTTTGTTTTTGTGCCTCCTTTCGAGGCAAATATGCGCGGTAATTTGCCTCGCACTTTGACGTTATTGTTGATATAATTTGAGTGGGGTCCTGATAAGATTCACAAGCTAACTTTTTTAATTCGTAATTGGCAAAGTAAATATTCTTGTTTGCAGCAATTGGTGTATGTGAATGGTCATTTGGAAACTATTTTACCACGTGCTTTCCATTTTCTAGAAAAGTGTTTACACGTCCCTTACAAGTTAACGATTTCCTATTTTCACATGCCCAGTAATATGCTTTTTTGTTTTATTTTATCTAACTGATAAGTCTAATATCCATTTAAATTTTTGATATATGTATGTAGGTATGTACAAAACAAAATATTTCACAAAATATTTAGAAACAGATTGTTCACTTCACAAAATGATATTTGATAGTAATCGCAATTTTATCGGAGTTACTGAATTTTACAAAAAGATTTGCTCAGATTAACAGATACAAATATTGATATCAACGGGTTAGATTACGGAAATAAGATTTTTGCAAAAATTAACAAATAAAATTCTTGTTCAACCCAACTTGTTTATGTGCCTATTTGTAAATCTGGTTTCAAGATTTATTTTTTGTATCTATTGTTTCATAAAAAACATAACACAATACACAGACACACACACACACATGCCCATACGTATGTTTTACATATTATGTGTGAATTGTATTCATTGAACTACCAAAAAAAAATCTGAAAATCTCTGAAAAGTTGTGCGCGCAACTTTTCAGAGATTTCCGAATTTGTTCTGGCAGTTTCGAGATTTTAAGTTTCGGGATTTTAAATTTCTTGATTTTTTTTTCTGAATTTTATTTTTCTGAATTTTTTTGTTTCTTGATTTTGTTTTTCTAGATTTTTTTCGGGATTTTCAGTTTCTGTATTATTTTTTTCTAGATAAGGTAGCCAACCCTTCTACCACAAATGTTTCGGGATACCAACATATTCTCGAACGGAAAAAACCCCAAAAAAATACAAAATATACTGCCCCATCGAATGGGAAGACCCCAATCAATTTTTGATAACTAAAATATGAAAACAAAAGGAATCTACATAATTTCATGTCATCCTTGCGCGGAAAGGACCAATGCTAAGCGGCTTTGAGGAGTTTTTTATTTTAGTATGTGAAATACAAACGTAAATATTTTTACAAATGTTAAAATTTTTGAAATTTTTCTGACGTTTTCCTGTCATCCTTGTGCAAAGGGTCCATTACTAAGCGGGTTTGGGGAGTTCTCTATTTTAGTATGTGAATTATTATTAAAAAATACAAATTTTTCAAAAATGGTTTAATCACTATGAATATTAGAATTTCAAAAGCCCCCATCCTCCAATGTATAAAACGAATTAAAATAATATTTCAAAAATTTGTTATTTTTAAAAAACTTGGTTTTTTGGGATTTTTGTTTTTTTTTGGGATTTTTTTATTTTGGATAACGATACCAACCCAAATGTTTCAAGTAATTTTGTGGTTAGCTTAATTCGTTGGGTTAGTATGGCATAGACGATGTGTTGGAGCGAATTGCTCATTTAATGATTCGTAAATGCTTCGTTAACCTTGCAGACAGATCAAAGGAATTGTATTGCTTGTATGGGATTAGCCCAATTAGACGAAAAAAATATATCTATTTATAAAATCATCGAACTTTTATTTTGAGTCGAAACTAAAATCATTGAAAATAAAATAATCGAAAATGTTTTCATCGAGAAAGAATTTACAACAAACAAAAATGTCGAGTAGATATTTCATAGATTTTTTGAACTGAAAATCCACATCAAAATATGAAAACCTGTCAATATTGTAAAAGGCATATGAGAAGAAACGATAAGACCATTTCACGTTAACTGATCGATTTCTCGAATGGTATACATATATGTATATAATTTTATATTTATTTAATTTTCAATTAATTTTTAATTTTATAATTTCATATTTATTTAATAATAAAATACTAATAGTAAATTATAATATTTATCATTAGGGAATTGTGTAATTCTTAAACAATAACCATATTGACTGCAACTCCTTTTAAAAATTCAACATGGTTCATGTTCAACCTTGAGGACATTATTTCGCTTAATCTATCTTCCTTACTAACAAGCCATCTTCTTCTTTTCCTTGCATGTCCAGACATAACCTTTTCGACACATATCATACTCATGATAAACTCTTTTTTGATTTCGCCTATCAAACTAGACAGACCAATATGACTTTTTCCAATTATTATCAGGAGTACAAATTGAAAATGCGGGTTTTTTTCTATTTTTGAACGTTTATTCTGAAAAAATGGTAACAAATGAATTATTCAAAGTATTGTCCATCGCTAGCCACAACTTTTTCCCATCTTTCTGGCAATTTACGGATACCGTCGCGAAAAAATTCGGCCGGCTTGGCTGCTATCCAGTCATCGACCCATTTTTGGGCTTCTTCGTAAGAATGGAAGCGCTGGTCAGCTAGGCCATGTGTCATCGATCGGAAAAGGTGGTAATCGGAAGGAGCAATGTCTGGGCTATACGGCGGGTGGGGTAAGACTTCCCATTTCAGCGTTTGTAGGTATGTTTTGACCGGCGCTGCAACATGTGGCCGAGCGTTGTCATGTTGCAAAATTACTTTGTCGTGTCTTTGCTCGTATTGTGGCCGTTTTTCTTTGAGTGCGCGGCTCAAACGCATCAATTGAGTTCGGTATAGTGCTCCTGTGATGGTTTCGTTCGATTTCAATAGCTCATAATACACCACACCCAGCTGGTCCCACCAAATACAGAGCATGAGCTTGGCGCCGTGAATATTTGGTTTGGCCGTCGATGATGATGCATGGCCGGGGTAACCATATGATTTTTTGCGCTTCGGGTTATCGTAACGGATCCACTTTTCATCACCAGTGACAATGCGATGCAAAAAACCCTTCCGTTTTTGCCGTTCGAGCAGCAGTTCGCATGCAAAAAAACGGCGCTCGACGTCTCTCGGCTTCAGCTCATACGGCACCCAATGTCCTTGCTTTTGGATCATTCCGAGGGCTTTTATACGATGGGAAATGGCTTGTTGTGTCACTCCCAATGAATCTGCGAGCTCTTGTTGAGTTTGACACGAGTCTTCATTGAGTATTGCCTCCAATTCAGCATTCTCAAACTTTTTCACTTGGCCCGGCCGCTCTTTGTCCTCAACGTCAAAATCACCACTTCTAAACCGCACAAACCATCTCTCGCACGTTGAAACCGATGGAACATGACTCGGATAAGTCTCGGAGACCAATCGATGTGCTTCAGCAGCACTTTTCTTCAAATTAAAGAAGTAAATTAAAACTTCCCGCAAATGCTGTTTTGTTGGCACGAAACTCGACATATTGAGAGCTCAAAAAAACTATGAATTTGACACTGCGACAAATTGACACATACTGAAAATTAAAGCTATAAGACGTAGCTTTGACATGAACATAGTTACAGTACTGCCTGATGCGTATAGCGTTAGTAACGCCATCTGTTATCAATCCCGCATTTTCAATTTGTACCCCTGATACTTGTAAGCGTCTATGCCAAGCTTCAACATGATTTGTCATTCCAGGTGAATTTTCGTTAAATAAATCATGGATCATCCATAGAGCTGGAGGAAATTTAGGTTTGGAGTCCTTTCGGTTTTTATTTCCTTAAAAAAAAAAATAATTTTTTTCAAACCAGATGACAAATTCAGATGACACCACTTCATTTTCTGGAACAAAAGCAAGACATTTATGCATTCTCATATTCAGAGCGAATTGTTCATTCGTTCCATAGTCCTTCATCATTTTCTCCGCAGCACTAATGCTTGCTATTTCAAAATCCGATAGTATGTAGGATTTAAATGAATATCATGGCGATAACTAATATTTAATAACTGAATAAAGCAAAAAATAAATGGTATTACTTGACCTGTTATTAATGCGTGTATCGTAAATAGTTGCCTTATTATGGATGGAACAACATTAAATGTACCATCCACTAGCCAAAGTTGGGATTTTCCTAACAACTTAAGACTTTGAAGTATACCCAATATAAACATTATTTGTTCCTCAACACTGCATTGTGCTAAATTATAAATGGTTCGCCTATGGTAAGAAAGAAGCGGATTCATTTTAAATATAAACCTATAAAGAAAATTAAATAAATTTATTACCTTCAATATAATCTGCGCTATATTGAAGGTAATAAATTTATTTAATTTTCTTTATAGGTTTATCTAGGCTCAGGAATTGAAATTTCCTATAAATTGTTTGGTTCTTTTATCATGGTTTTATGAGCATATTTAATTTTTTTTATTTGCGCAACTTGTTTTTGTTTGGCAAATAAACACGACTATCCAGTGAACATTCAACGACGTTTTGTCTAATAATTTGAAACGGTTTATTTGTTGTTTACCTTGAAGCCTCTTTTAATTGCAGGTTTGCCTTTAAAACGATTATCCGGTGAGCTGATGGTTCATGGTTGTGGATGCTGGGCAATTTAAAAATCGAATGATTATCACCAGGTTTAATTATTGTACACAAACGACCTCTACAGGAGAGTTTTAATTTAGACTCGCAAGCCCAACGAAATACATCCTTTGTTTTTTTCTCCAGATTATATGAGTACCGATCACTCACAATTTTCATTCTTCCTTTATTAGTTTTTTTGACCAGTAGTTTTATTTTCTACTGTAGGTTAAAAATTAAATATTGTACTTATATTTTTAACTGCAAACAGCTGGTATCATGGATTTTATTTTACATACTTGCATAGGTGCCTCTTCTTGAGTGTCTATATCCATCATCATGTATTTATATTTAATAAATATATTTTTTTGTTATTTATTCTGGAATTTATTTTAAATCATCAATATTTTGTTTTCGTATCACAAACAACACTGATAATGATTTAATCGAGAATTCAATAGAACATCATTCTCTAAAAATAACTTATACAAGGTATGTACCGCTATCCATATTTCACAATTGCATTAACCGCTAAATATTAAGAACAGAGCTGTATTTAAATACATACAATTAAATAGGGTTATGCAACTATATTTAACATATGTTAATGTATTATGTTAGGAATTCATTCATAATTACGTATTTCGAGATCTATATTTTGAATTAGGGATCATTTTGAATTTATGGTTGAATTTCGACTAAGATTTGACCTTTTCAAATCGGGCGCCCGATTTGAAATGATCACATCTTAGTCGAAATTCGACCATAAATTCGATTAAAAGAAAGTCGATATTTTTTCTATAAACTATATTTTTTTCGACATTTTTATTTTCGTTATTTTTTTTCGATATTTTATCATTCGATAATTTTGTTTCGATGTCTTCGGAAACGGTCAAATGACCCTAACCCTCATGTATCCCTTCTATCCTATCTCACATTGGCTACCTTATCTAGAAAAAAAAAATACAGAAACTGAAAATCCCGAAAAAAAAATCCAGAATAAAAAAATCCAGAAACAAAAAAATTTAGAAAAACAAAAATCCAGAAAACTAAAATCCAGAAGCGCAATTATCAAAGTGCGAACCAAATTAAAATTAAAATTTATAAAATGTCTATCAAATTTTATTTTTTCCGTAAAGTTCTTAATACTTACGATAATGGAAATTGCTTCGTCAACCTTGCAGACACAGATCAAAGGGATCGTATCGCTCATATCGCTTCTACTGATAGTTCTACCACAAATGTTTCAAGTTATTTTGTGGTTGGCTTAATTCGTTGGGTTAGTATAGCATCGACGAATGTATTGGAGCGAATTGCAGATTTAATGCTTCATAAATGCTTCGTCAACCTTGCAGACACATATCAAAGGAGTTGTATCGCTCGTATTGCTTCTACTGATAGATGTACCACAAATGTTTCAAGTGATGTCAAAAGTCTAAATATGCCTATAAAATTGATTTTTTTTCTTTTTTTAAACAAAATATTTTTTCTGGATTTCTTTTCCGGTAATTTCTAGATTATTTTTTTCGGGATTTTATTTTTCTGGATTTTTACTTTTCAACTATACTGGATTTTAAAATTTTTGGATTTTTTTTTTCAGGCAAATGTAGTGATCCCTACTGATAGATGTACCACAAATGTGTGTCGGCCTTTTGACCCATTCGACTTTTCGACATTCGGCATTTCGTCACATTCGGCCTTTCGGCCCATTCGGGTTTTCGACATTCGGCATTTCTACACATTCGGCCATTCGACACTCGGCCTTTCGACATTCGGCCTTTCGACCCATTCGGCCTTTCGGCGTTCGGCCTTTCGACATTCGGCCTTCCGACATTCGGCCTTTCAACATCGAACGGTAAAAACAGGCATTTTTTTCGTTGTTCACCAATAGTATCTGAACCATTATGATTTTCGTTAGGCTTTCTTCAACAAAATTGTTGCGTAAGTCATATTTTTGTGTTATTTTTTTTTCTTTTCATTTCGACGGAAAACACTTGTTTTTATCATTTTTTGACAATTTATTGAATTTAAATCGATCGAATGAACATCGCATCGACAAAATAATATAGATTCAATAGAAACTCACTACAGACAAAATCAACACCAGAACCAAGCAAATTTACGACTTAAGTTTATCCATAACTTGAAAACAAAGGAGGTACCAAACAACAGCGTATAGCAACAGTATACAAACAGCTTCAAAATAAATTAAGTAATAGTAGTAGAAACCAAAGATAAGATTATTCTCGAAATCGATATTTCTAAAAAAATTAAAAAATTGTCACAATAAGGAAGAAATACATAAAAACTACAATACAAAATTAAAAATAAAAAGTTTTTCATTTAAATGTATAAAGTGACAAAAGAACACGAAAAATAAAGTGAAAATCGGCTTGTGAAATCTGGTGAAATATGGATAAACGTTTTAAACTCAATTGCTTTTGTTATGTATGTGAGGAAAATTTAAAATAATGACCAATCGCCACAAAATAAGTGATGAAACCGCTGATTTATATCGACTATACTTTTCACAAAATGTTATTAGTGGTGTAAATTGAACGCCGTCTATTTTTTTTTATTTTTTATAAATTTTTTAATTGGGTGCAGAGCAGACTTATTAACGGTCCTAGCTCCTACTGTCAGAGCTTGTACACCCACGACTGTTCGTATAGCATGCATTTTCCATCTGCATAGATGGCAAAACAATATGTGCATATATGGAGCAATAAATCGCCATCGTCATTTTACGTGGTTTCCACAATGCATATAATTCCGAAGATTGGCGATTGTTTATCGATTCCTCCAAAATTAGTTTGAAGGCAGTTCTCCTCCACGTTACCAACTCAAAAAATTCCGTTCCAATTGCACTCAGCACAGACACAAAGGAAACTTATGCGTCAATGAAAAAAATCACTGATTTGATTAAATACAACGACCATCAGTGGGTTTGTGCAATCTTAAAAGTGATAGGTCTTTTAAGACGCATGCAATTGGGTTACACTAAAACATGTGTTTGTGGAATAAACGTTTTGAAGGCGACCAATACAACGAACGGAACTGGGCTTTACGTGAGAACATTAGATTGCGACATGACAACATCGTTGAGACTCCACTTGTGCCAATTTAAAAAAATATTGCTACCGCCGCTTCATATCAAACTTGGAATAGTTAAAAATTTTATAAAAGCGCTGAATCCAGATGGAAATGCGTTCATCGAATTGCGTGTGCCTTACGTCGATTTTTTCGACTAAACCATTGAATTTTCTAAATTGTTGACTAGTTCGTGCCAGTCATTCATAGATGGCATAAGGGTCAATAAAACAAGCTGTGCCTTGCTTTCTATTTTTCTAAATAGCGGCTATTGGAACGTTAACTGAATGTTATTATTATTTGCCGGAAATAACCAGGCACTGTTACAAATTTCAGGTTAACTAGTTAATAAAATTGTCTACAAAATATTAAATTAATTTATTGCCGGTACTAGAAAACCGACTTTCAAAGTCGTAGACGAGATCGACCAAAAATTCAAACAGACTATATTTTCAGCATTACTAAAGCAAATTGAAGACGGTCCTTCTGTTTAGCCAAAAGTTTCCTCGATACTTGTTTTGGCTACGAACGACCTGACTTATATTTCCTAATAGAGCGTGCGAAAGCAAAGTGGGGATCGTTGTTGCAGCAACATTAATTCGTATTAACCTAAGAAAGGAGGAGACGTAAATGTCTAATACACCATGAAAAATATATCTAAGATCTGTTAGTAAAAATTAAGGCGAGATGTTTTATCAAATGGTAGCTCAGATTAAGCTTAAAGTAGACCATCCTTTGAAATTTGCAAAACGGGACATTTCTAGGAAATTTTTAAGAAAAGGCGGGGATTTAGTTTTGAGAAAGAAGAAATCGTTCCTATAGTTATTAAATATTTTCTTAAGACAGATCCAACAATTTCTAACTAATCTGTAATCTGATTCCATAGAAATTAAAATGCTTTAGGTTCTGACAGATATTTAGATTAATGCTGTGTGAATCAGGTCAATTTTTTGGCTAAATTTTAGACTTTTCTTAATAGTTGGTCAACTCAACCCAGTCGTTCATAGATAGCGGCATAGTTTAAAGGACATATTACTCTTTAAATAAAATAAATGATGGAGGTTATTATTAATAAGAACGGTGCCATATTTGGGTTTGATAGTTCGATGCTGATTGATAATTACATTGATTACAAAAAATAGCTGAATAACGATATTCGAGAGACCAGTCATGTATTTGATAATTGCCCTGAATAAGAAGAAAATAGGATATTCGATTTAAAAAAAAAATCGCAGAATCGGAAATTTCACCCGAATGATGCAGAATGCAGAATACGAAATGAATGGCTTCTCGATCCTCTGAGGTACTTTTTAGTGGGTGCAGCTGCAGAGGTCACTGTAGATGGTGTTGGCTAATCTTCTTAGAGAATGCTTATCCGTATTAATAGCCCAAATTAAATGTAAACTTCAAATCTTCATTAAATTTAGAAAACTGCATATCTGCTGAAGTTGTAGGCATTTCAACTGATGGGCACAATATTCTTTACTTGAAAAACTGCCGTTACTATTGTGCCGCAATCGTTAAATGCGGGTAAAAAAGAAACCAAAAGAACATGTAAAGTCAAATTTTAACGCAACCCGAATCTTTTTCCGTTAATTCGCGATTGCAGCCTGTGGTCGAAACACTATTTTGAGTTTGGCAAAATTTATTTTTTAGATCGTTCGAAGAATTGCAAAATCACCTGAATAAATCGCTTCATCAATTTCTAACATCGCACTGCCATTGATTAGGGCTTATTAGTACTAAAGATGAGAGAATACTCATTTTAAAGGGTGACGTAAATATAATAAAGCAAAAGCTTTTCAATTTTTTTCAAAAATTGTATTTTTTGCATGAAAATGAGTGGTTAAACATATCCTTGCTGAATTGTTAGTAGAACATATGTATGTAGATAGTAGCACATTATGTATGTAGATGTAAATATTTGTTTTAATGATGTCCCATATAAAAGGCCGACTTAATTATTTCGAAAGGAAATCTTCCAATTAAAAACTAACCTTTCCAAAGGTTATATGATTTACCCTAACTTTGACCTTAACATCTGTTTTCAAGGTTATTTGAAGGTCAACTCTTATTTTTTGTATGAGAACCCTCATTTTTGACCCTGAATTCTGAAGGAGCGTACAATTTTAAATTTAGGTGGGTACTCTAGACAATTATTTTAATGATTTTCAGCGGATTGTTGGCGTCAAGACCATTGATCACTACGTCAACTGGATGTTTTCATACAAAAATCGAGCCCAGCTTGTAAACGAGCATGAAATCTTACGTTTGAATATGTATTCAGGTTAGGAGTTCATGTCAAATCGTTAACAAAAACAGAATGTTGGTTTCTACATAAGAATCCCTTAGCATGACCTGGAAATCAAAATTCATCGTGATTTATTTTTAAGATAATTGTAACAGGAGTTATTCGTCAGCAAAACAAATATTCACACAAGAGCCTGCATTTATGCATCGACATAATGAATCGATATCCATGGCCCACGGCGAGGACATAATAGGAGGGATTTTTGGGCTCCATTTTAGTCCGGCCGATGAAGGCAGGACCGTGAAAAATCCAGCCGATTAACGCAACACTGTGACGAACTCGGCCAATGAAGGCAATATTAAGAATCCGGCCGATGAAAACAAGACAGTGAATTAGTTAAAGGTTTTACCTAATTAAATGCTCAAAATTACCCCATCGTTGTTGATGGAGAGCTGAATTCTACGTTCAAAATTTTCAACAGTAGATAGAAGCACGTTCGTTGGTTTACCATATATCCATACAGGTTTCCATATCTGCCGACATCAGAGCGGTTTATTATGCGAAGTTACATAATAATGTCCTTCTTATGAGCCAATACATTTTTCTATATTTGACGTTTAATTCTTCTTTTTTTCTTTTTAACATGCCCTTTCCACTTGAGTTTATAGCATGTCGTGTTTGCGTGTGGAATTGGTTGTGAATTCAATCGAACAGGTAACCAATTAATATTTTTGTTGGTGAAGTTTACATGTATAGATTTAATTTCATTAAGTTAAAAGCGCCATTTCCTCCTCCAACCACTGAATGAATTAGCGGCGTTTTGTAATTTACTGGTTGACTCCTTTATGTGGTCTCCAACTGTCAAGATTGCAGTATCATCCACAAGTGTTGCAAGATTTGTTCCTTTTGGGTTTGCCTCTCGTGTTTATTTATATATAGTGGCTGCGGTCGAATTCTCGGGTAAATCATTTACTATGGTAAATGTTGATTTTTAGTGTTCGTTTTTCGTTAAATTCCGCATTTTTTCTAATTTATACTCGTTCAATTCTTGTAACAATAAAGAATAAAGTATCTAAAGGTGAAACATTTACGTTTTTTTATTTCTTGTACTCTCCATAAAAAAAGGTAAATGCATTTACCGAATTTAGCGGATTTACTCAAAAATCCGACCGCAGCCAATATATCGATTATTGTGGAACTCCAGTCGATATTCTCTTTAGTTCGGAGTATCCCTCTTCATGTTTTAGACGAAAATATCGATCAGCTAGATATCACTTTAAAACCAGGTAAAACTGCTTTGGCAGATCTCTGTCTAAATGCATCTTCAAACCCTAGACCCGTGTACTTGGTACTGAGTGCCCCAAGCGATTTTAAAATCGGAATATCGCCAATTTTGTACCAGGTATTGCTTTAAATGCATGATTTTCAGAAAGATAAGCTCACACTGAGCACAAAAGTTAGAAATATTTACCATTTTTTGGTATTTTAATAGCTGCCTGTATGACGTTTTCTTGTTCGGCGGTTTGTTAGGTTTTACAATCATTGTGGTAGAAGTGATTCTACCACCTTTCTCTGGTATGGAATGTATTTTATTCTGAACGCATTTCTTTAAATATTTGCCCAGTGATTAGGTCGTAACAAGGAGATTTTTTTGAACTTAAGTTGTTGTTAATTTCATCTTTTAGCTCTTGTAGTGTTTATGTCTTATGCTTTGATTATCCGCTTTGCTTACTGGAATTATATTTTCTTCAGCTGTTTGCCTTGGATAGGGTTGAAATGTGTTTGTAGGCTGTTTAAGTCCTGTAGTTGTTTTCCAGAAGGAATAATTAGTGTCCTTCTGGCCAGAGAGGCCGGATAAGTATTCCCTAAAAGATTTATTCTTGACTCCTTTGATAAACATTCTAATTGGCCTTTAAGTTGTGTGGAGTTTTAATTGGTATTTCGGACCAACTATCCCAAGAGATCGCTGTTTGTTTTTTATTTGTTAACCTAGGCAAAATTTTGTTTTTTGAAAATGATTCCACTGTCAAAGGAAGGTACCCTCGGTGTACCTCATCGCTTGTTTTAAAGTTTTGCAATATTAAAGAACACATCAAAATATGAATCACGTATTTTTTTAGTGCTAACTGGCTAATATACGGCGTAAAAAGTACCACATATTCGAACCCTAAGCCAAATATGTCGTATATCATTCAAAATTATTTGATAAACCAAAATGGAAAATTTTTGTTATAAAATTAGAAATAATCCATGGTCAACCGGACATTAAGGGTTGTATCAACTATTTTGTAGGGAATGAAAATACATATTTTCGGAGGTAGGTGTAGCCCTTATATTAGCGAGTTCGCACTGAAAAAATATGTGACTCGTAATTTTTTGTGTTCTCACCTGGACAGGTACACATGGCGTAGCTTCCTCAGTACCGTCATATAAAAAAATTAAAATTAACGAAAATATGCTAACTATCGGTTATGTCTGTAACCGGGCTGATTCTGTCATAACTACTAAACCTTTCCTGTCCTGCGATGTTGTTGTAAAACGGATGTACGGTGGCACTCAATCAATCAATAATTTTCTTTAGTCAGGTTATAACGTGGAGGGCAATATATTGAAGGTATATTGATTGCTTTTTGGTATTTAATCGAACATTAATGGCGGCTACTTGCATAATTTGTTTTTCATGTTTCCTTTCGCAAATATGTTTGAGCCACTTCTCGCTTTTCTTGGTATATAGCTGCCGTGGCAGCAGTGGTATCTTCAAATTCTAACGTATAAATCTTTTGTTAAATGACATTCTGAAATTAGGCATAACCGCATAGGTATATCTGTCTTTTCTATATTTAGAAAAATTTCTAACTCTGGAATATGTTGAAAAAGCCAAATTGGCATTCCAATTGGCGATTCTGAATGTGTTGTTCATCTTCGTAAATTAGTACATAATGGAAGTAACTTTATTCTTGTTGTATTAATTTTTATTGCTTATTAGCGTCCAAACTTCTTTGTTGTTTCAGTAGCCTTAAGTTTAAGGCACTATATTCAGTTGTACAATCTGTGAGTATGTTTTTCGGGCAGCTATTGCACTTGCCTGTGTTAGTTCTACTATTGGGTTTTTCGGCAGTGTCCTATTATTGGACATTCCATGGTTTAGCAAGCACTGTCGGTTTTTTTTGCTTTTCAGATTTTGTAGTTCCTTGCTATTTCACATCCTCTACAACTAGCGGGTTGTTGTCCGTTACAATTTACGCATTTTGGGGGCACCTAGGCTTGCTACAGGCTTAATACCTCCGCTCTTCTTAAGTTGAGGTATTAAGCCAGTGCATTTTCTTAACGTTTCTATTATAACCTTCATGTTA
This sequence comes from Tipula helvola, assembly GCA_963556165.1. NCBI lineage: Eukaryota > Metazoa > Arthropoda > Insecta > Diptera > Tipulidae > Tipula > Tipula helvola. The sequence continues at coordinate 271,628,021 of OY744482.1, forward strand.
AGAACTGCCTTAATATTGAATTTTTTTTTTCCAGTTTTTCTTTGCTATTAAAAGTAACCATAAACAATGAAAGCCCCAATTTAATAATTTTGATTCATTAATCACTAACCCATCCTCTGTTTTGAAACTCTGGTGCTTAAAGTCTTCCATTACATCCTGTTTTGTACAGGTTGGGTGAAGACCTCTGGCCATCACTTACAACATGTTATTGTTCAGTGCTACAACTCTTTATTCTTTTGTAGTCACCGATTTCATTATGGATTGAACGGTAGCATATACAGTTATGCGAATAATGTTGATTGGTGGTGGTGCCTTCTTCTTAATTTTGGTAGGTTGGTTTTCCTGATCGGTTATATTTTGCTGATTTTGATTTAATGCACCTGATTTTGAAGTTCTACTCGAAGCTACAATTCCTGAAGAAGATTCCGCGTTCCTTATTTTTGCAGGACTTTTCTTCCTCTTTTTAAGAATCCAGTAAGTTTTTCTCTTAGTTCCTCTTCGCATGGAACACTGTAGAATACTATTTGTTTAGTTTCTTGGCTTGTAAAGAATTTTTAGCTTTTCATTTTCTATCTTAAGAGTTTTTATTTCGTTAATTAACTCTGATGTAATTTTTGTAATGTTACTCAGTCGTCTACGGAATTCTTCATTTTTCATCTCAACACTGGTCTAGTTCAATATGCAAATATCAATTTCCGTCGTATTAACATCTTAGAAATAACAGGAAAACTTTTATTGAAAACGAAACGTTGAATTGAGCTAAAATCTTGCCTTCGTTCCAAAGATTTTTAACTGACATTTTTTGGATCTATGTAGAACATTTTCCAAATGGGTTTCCATAGTTCATTGCTTCTAAAGCATATTGGTTATCGACAACTGCAAGCCCGCTTGCACACATTTAAAGTCATCGGTGCATTGTTTATCCATTTCCCTGCACCATAATGTTTACTCCTTTCGGATCATCTACCCATCCATCGACAAATCGGTCAAGGTTTACCCCTATTCGCCTCTGAGGGCGCGCCCGATGGAAGGTCAGCAATTCCACACGAGACAAAACTTGTGCCTAACAATTCGCTTCGTTTAGTTTTTACTTGTAACCATAAAAGACGAACTGTACGAAAAGAATATTGATTGGTTGTTCGAATATGTTAATTCAATGTGTTACAAATAATTAGTGTGGTATGTATTAGATATTTTGGGCCACTTCAGCTCCCCACCCAGTAATTGAAACATCATGTGTGTGGTCTAAATAAGCTGAGCATATTTTATTTCACGCGTAATCTCAACTAGATGATTACTACTGCAAACAAAAATGTTGTAATCAAATCTGAATGTATGTATATTGTACATAAGAAACCGCAAGCACAAACCGTAATTTCATTATACTTATGACTTTGCGAGCTGATTCACTGTAAATATACTATGTAGCTATATGTAGTTTTGTTTATTTTTATGTTAAATTTCTTTTGCCCTTTATTACAAATTCATTCGGTTTATTAAATTTAAGTTTTAAACTTGAATGACTAACCACCATCTTACATATGGTACATAAATAAATTAATACTTGTACAGTAATTTTATTTTTATTTTACTTATCAATTTTAATTAAACACTATATAATTTTAGTGTTGTATAGTTATTGTATATAAAAAGTGTTGTAGACACTTATTATTATAGTTAAAGCGTAAAGTGAATGAATCATAATATCTTCTGTTCTTTTTTGTAAGAATACGATACTAATTCAATAAAAGAAGCACACCAATAGTATCTAACTTTTAATTTACACTTATAATTTGCAACATTCAGATTTTGTTTGTCAATCATCTTATATGTAAATGCAAATTTGTACGTACAACGTTAATTAGCAAGAAAAGTTATCCATTTGTTTGCAGGAAGGTAATATACGCGGACGACTGATACAATTTTAAATTTTTGTTATTCGTAATAATGGGTCAATGGCAGTTTATTTTTTGTATATATCTACTCAGTTTAAACTTAGCACATTATCTACAATATTTTTAGATAAGGCTGAAGTGAATCTCCGCACAAATTTTCTACTCGCAGATTTGCGGTATTGTCTAAAAATAAAATTTTAGATGATTTTTGAATTTGTGTTTTTTTTTTCTCGCTTGAAAGTTAATTTTAATTTATTACATTAGGTTACGTCAATGAAAATTTGTTATATTTTATCTGATTTATTTTGTTTTTTTTAACAAAGAACCTCAATTTTCACCAGTGATCTAAATAATGTTTTCTTTTACATTTCATTAATCAATTTTTTTTTTTACATAGCCGCATTTATTAAATTATAAATCTCGCCGTGCGTATACACATTTCAAAAACTATTAATCGAGTACATACAAGCAATGTACATACATCATACAGATGTTTATTAAATTTAAAATGATCGGGTGCATTATATATACACCATTATGCGTACATTGTTCACATATGATTCATATTCATTGTCTTATACGAGTTCGATTTAAATAATTGGACCGCCGATTTCATCTCAACATCATCGTCGCATATGAGGTGGTAATCTAATTTTAACCAAAATACAACAAACTACATTTTATTCCAAAGATGTGTGTACTCATACGTTGAATACTACATACTTGAAAGGAATATAAAATAGAAAATATTTAGGAAAAGAACAAAAACACATAAAATAAATTCTTTCTGATAACAAACATAAACCACATGTTTCAATTGCACAGTTGAACCTCGGTTGTGCATCTATTGTTGCTGCGTCGTGAATAAAATCGATCTTTATTCATTTGAACCTTTCACTTACTAGAGTTCTCATAGGTAACAGTAACCTGTTATCAATGCAGGAATATTAAGAATATGTGGGTTAGGATTCCCAGGTGTCCTTTTTTGGGAAGGACAGGCCTTCTTTTGAGGAATTTGTCCTTGCCACTTTATATGCGCGATAATATCTTTTAAATTTTGGAAATACAAATTTTATCACTTCATTAAAATCAATTGAATAAAAATTTATGAAAAGAAAATAATGAATTATTGTTGGTTGTTGTTGGGTTTAATACCACCTCATTAGAGTCAATAATTGGAAGCAGACACATTTTTGTTATTGGACGTTTCAGCAGGTTGTCATTTGGAAGCTTCACTCACACGACTCTAATTAAATTGTCCTTTCCAGGATGAACGTCATAAATTCGGGCCATTGACCATTTTGATGGTGGTAGGTTTTGATCTCGAAGAAGTGCTAATCTTCCAATGTTGATTTGACGATTCGGGGTATGCCATTTATAAAACTGGCTGAATGAAGTAACATATCCAGAATCCTTGAAGTAACGACTGGACCAACCGCCATCTGCTTAAACGGTTGATCTTAATATGGTCAACATTTAGTTCTGGCAGCCCAGTAATTGGTTGACCAGGTGTCAGGGGGTTGCAGTCATTATCATGGAAATCTCCAAGTGGCCGGGAATTTAGCAGAGACTCTATTTGTTTAATTAGGGTAAGGATTTGGAATGGAGTTTAATATGTTGGTTCGTGTTGCTTGGTTCAAATATAGAGAGTAAAATTCGAGAAGTTCTCTCTTTGTTCCAACCAGGTTGGTCCCAGTGTCGCAATATATGTCTGAAGGAACCCCTCAATTGTCTGAAGGAACTCCTAATAAAATTATCAAATGGCCGGACGCTGGGGTCGGCCATATAAATAACAAGCAATTTTGCATCCAATGCTATACGATTTTCCGCCGACGAAATTTGTTCAACAAAAATCAAAAGTTTCAAAGTCAAATAATTTTTCTCGAATGCCCGTAGTATGCACTTGATGAAAAACATATGAAATGGCCGGTCCCTGGGGTCCGCCATATAAATAACAAGCAATTCTGCATCAAATGTTGCAACGATTTTCCGCCGACGAAATTTGTTCAACAAAAATCAAAAGTCCCAAAGTCAAATGATTTTTCTCAAATGTCCGAAGTATCCATTTGATCATAAAACTATCAAATGGCCGGTCCCTAGGGTCGGCCATATAAATAACAAGCAATTCTGCATCAAATGTTGTACGATTTTCCGCCGACGAAATTTATTCAACAAAAATCAAAAGTCCCAAAGTCAAATAATTTTTCTCAAATGTCCGAAGTATCCATTTGATCATAAAATTATCAAATGGCCGGTCCCTGGGGTCCGCCATATAAATAACAAGAAATTTTTGCATCAAACGTCTTACGATTTTCCGCCGACGAAATTTGTTCAACAAAAATCAAAAGTTTTAAAGTCTAATGGATTTTTTCAAATGTCCGTAGTATCCGTTTGATGATAAAATTATGAAATGGCCGGTCCCTGGGGTCCGCCATATCAATAACAAGCAATTCTGCATCAAATGTTGCATGATTTTCCGCCGACGAAATTTGTTCAACAAAAATCAAAAGTCTCAAAGTCAAATGAATTTTCTCAAATGTCCGTAGTATACGTTTGATGATAAAATTATCAAATGGCTGGTCCCTGGGGTCCGCCATATAAATAACAAGCAATTCTGCATCAAATGTTGTACGATTTTCCGCCGACGAAATTTGTTCAACAAAAATCAAAAATCCCAAAGTCAAATAATTTTTCTCGAATGTCCGTAGTATGCACTTAATGAAAAAATTATGAAATGGTCGGACGCTGGGGTCGGCCATATAAATAACAAGCAATTTTTGCATCAAATGTCGTACGATTTTCCGCCGATGAAATTTGTTCAACAAAAATCAAAAGTCTTAAAGTCAAATAATTTTTCTCAAATGTCTGAAGTCTTCATTTGATAATAAAATTTTAAATGACCGGCCCCTAGGGTCGGCCATATAAATAACAAGCAATTTTTGCATCAAATGTCGTACGATTTTCCGCCGATGAAATTTGTTCAACAAAAATCAAAAGTCTTAAAGTCAAATAATTTTTCTCAAATGTCCGAAGTCTTCATTTGATAATAAAATTTTAAATGACCGGCCCCTAGGGTCGGCCATATAAATAACAAGCAATTTTGCATCAAATGTTGTACGATTTTCCGCCGACGAAATTTGTTCAACAAAAATCAAAAGTCTTAAAGTCAAATGATTTTTCTCAAATGTCCGTAGTATCCATTTGATAATAAAATTATCAAATGGCCTGTCCCTAGGGTCGGCCATATAAATAACAAGCAACCTCTGGTCGGCCATATAAATATCAAGCAATTTTTGCATCAAATGTCGTACGATTTTCCGCCGATGAAATTTGTTCAACAAAAATCAAAAGTCTTAAAGTCAAATAATTTTTCTCAAATGTCCGAAGTCTTCATTTGATAATAAAATTTTAAATGACCGGCCCCTAGGGTCGGCCATATAAATAACAAGCAATTCTGCATCAAATGTTGTACGATTTTCCGCCGACGAAATTTGTTCAACAAAAATCAAAAGTCTTAAAGTCCAATGAATTTTCTCAAATGTCCGTAGTATCCGTTTGATGATAAAATTATCAAATGGCCGGTCCCTGGGGTCCGCTATATAAATAACAAGCAATTCTGCATCAAATGTTGTACGATTTTCCGCCGACGACATTTGTTCAACAAAAATCAAAAGTCCCAAAGTCAAACAATTTTTCTCAAATGTCCGAATTATCTATTTGATCATAAAATTATCAAATGGCCGTTCCCTAGGGTCGGCCATATAAATAACAAGCAATTCTGCATCAAATGTTGTACGATTTTCCGCCGACGAAATTTGTTCAACAAAAGTCAAAAGTCCGATAGTCAAATGATTTTTCTCGACTGTCCTCAAAAAATCATTTGACTTTGGGATTTTTTATGTTTGTTGAACAAATTTAGTCAATTCCATCGTTTGTTCAACTATACAAAAATCGTCTAAATGCATACTATTTATTCTACTCATACTACTACATTTTTTGCTATTTGCTAAGAACTTCACTTCGGTAAAAAAGGATATAAATTAGTTTTTGTTGGTAGTGGTAATAATTTCTTACGGTAAGCGTTTCGGCTTGTCGTATTTCGATCGCTTTTAAAACAACCATGGCTGTGGAGTTCGAGAAAAAATGTTCAACTCCGGCTCCGGCCCCGACTCCGAAAATGTAGATTTATTAACGACTCCGGCTTCTGCTCCGGCTCCGGCTCCAGTCCCGACTCCGGCTCCGGCTTCAAGTCCGACTCCGACTCCAGCTCCTACTCCGACACAAAATAAATATATATCTTGCTATACTTAAAGCAAATAAGCGTTTCATTTACGTGAAACGTAAAAACATGTTATTTATGTGCTCAAAAACTATTGCTGTTTAGCAAGCAGACAGTAACTGGACGATAGCGTGTCGGCGTTAATTTGCAAAGGCCGTCGTTTCGATCGCAGTATTTTTTTATGTTGTTTATTCTTTTTTTCATACCTCCTACAACTTCTACAATTTTTTTCCCATGTAATTTGTAGAATTTGCTTGCTTACATTTTGGCGCAACAAATACCTAAATAAATGTTAGGTGAGCAATAGTCGATGATAAGATGACTTAGGTAAGAGTGCAGGGTTGGAGCTGGGATGGCCTAGGCGCACAATTGATAATTTATAAATTTAGTTTCAACGCAAGAATGACGCCTAACTTCGGCTAAGTCGATTCGGAATTCCAACATGAACTGCGCTAATGCATATAGAAGTATAAATATTTGTGCGGAATATTAATAAAAACAAAAAAAAATCCGGAGCCGGAGTCAGTCAATTCCACAAAGCTCCGGCTCCTTTAAAAATACGAAAATAAACATAAACTCCTCGGCTCTGACTCCGGCTCGGGCTCCGACTCCACAGCCCTGAAAAAAACTACTGTGCGTTGATGAGGTTCTACTCTTAAATTTATAATAAATCTAAATAGTAATGCGATTGTACGGAATTTTTGAAAATTCTCTTTGTTCTTGAACGACAATTGATTCATCGGCGGAAGTTAGTGATAAATTGAACTCTGGAATTTTCTTGTAGTTCTGAGGCACCGTTTGAGGCTCTAATAACATAGACATTTGTATGTGAATTTAAGAAGGAAATCGGGACCGTTAAACCAAAACCTATTATGCATTAAATCTTGTGATAATATACCGTGGGTTGCGCAATCTGCAGGATTTTCTTTCATCGACACATGATGTCACTGGTGACGGCTATGGCAACTAAGGATCTTAGACGTACGGTTTGCTATGTAGGATTTCCAAGCCTTGGGTGTTTTGAATAACCAATCCAATGTAATGGTTGAATCAGTATAATCTTACATTTTTGGGGAACTCAATAAACATAATGATCTCTATACTACTGTACTAATTCTGATAATCGTACAAGTAGGACAGCAGCATTCAATTCCAAACGTGGAATCGGCATAGTTTTAACTGAAGCTACTTTCATTTTTGCAGCAATTAGGTTCATTTTAACGGCCTTACCCTCTACTACGCGTCAGTATATTACCGCTGCATATGCTTCGTTAGATGTATCGGCGAATCCATGGAATTCCAACTCTGAAGTTGCGTATATCCATCGGGGTAGTTTAAGATTGGTTAACTCAATTAGTTGGTGACGGATTATACACCATTCTTGTGCAATGTTTAGAGGTAGTTCGTCATCCCAGCCAATACCATTTAACCAAAGATATTGGAACAACATTTTTAAAGAAATTGTCACAGGAGCGAGTATACCTAATGGATCGAAAATTCTTGAAGTCTCGGACAGAAATGGCCTCTTCGTTTGTTATTTCCCAGGATGTTAGCTCTCGATTTTCTGTTGGAATTTTCGCTAGTAATGCGGGATGATTCGAAGACCATTTTCGTAAATTCAATATCCCTAGTTTAAGCAAGGAAATAAGCTCTTCCTGCAGTTTAAGAGTTTCTTCTATGGTGTCTCTACCGAACATCAAATCGTCCTTGTAAAAATCTCGTTTTAAGATAGTGGATCCAAGAGGGAATTTGGAAGCAAACTTTTTGGCTAGGTAATGAAGTATTTGCGTGGCTAAATAGGGAGCCGGATGAAAATGTTTGATTTTTGAAAGTGGGCTTTCTCGCCAAATAATCCTTTGGAAATCTCTGTCACCTGGATGAACGAGAATTTGTCTGAACATCTTCTCAATGTCAGCAGATAGTATATACTTATGTTTTCGAAATCTGATAAGAATTTCGATTAAATTTTCTTGGATTGTTGAGAATTTTCAATACTTGATCATTCTAACGATTCTGGGTTTAAATAAACATGCATGGAATTTAACAATATATGGTTCATTCAACTTAAAGTTTCCTCCAATGATCCAGCCAAATCGGCTGTTGCGTGCGACTGAAATCCCGTTCATATGGGCCGTCTTGCCTGGCTTCACAGCCCAGTAAAATATCGATGAGCTTTGGTTTATTAAATTCGGGATCAGCTTGCGGCTTGAGAAATGTGAAATATGAATTACTAGACACGCCTTTGGACAATCCAGCCTGTGAATTGTTCAATGTGTTAATGGAGATATTAGCATTGGATCTTGGAATTCCTAAATAATTAATATATTTTTCTGAAACAAATGAATGAGTCGAGCCGGAGTCGAGTAGCGCTCGAAATTGAATCCACTTACCAAAATTGTCTTGAATTTTGATTCAATTGTTGGAAGGATGGATACAGAACTGCAAAATGGTTCAATGTAATTGGCGATCATATTTGTTCCTTGTTCTGCCGCCGATGAAGAAGGTCCAGTCATCTTACATTTATTTTTATTGGATTCATAAAGTTTAGCACCTTGCGGAAGATGCAATGATGTGTTATGACTTTTATGGCATTTTTGACAGCTTTTGGAGTTCTTACATTGAGTTACTATATGTTCATTGGATAAGCAATTGTAACAACGATTTAAATTCTTAATTATCCATGTTACGGAATTTGTTGCCACTAAAATTGTGGTAACCTGGAAGAATTAGGTCTAGGTTTGGAACTCGAATCCCCTAGGGCATTTATTCTTTTAGATAAATACGTCAAAAATGCATCTATGTAGGAAAATCAGTTTCGGAAGTTTCATATTTCCGAAGTTGACGAGACTCTTCATCTAATTTTTCCATGGCTAAATAAATGATCCAAGAATCGCGTTCGATAGCGCTTGGATACCAAGTGATTTTAGCTCACGGATAGTCTCATCTTTTTTATCGTAAATTTTCAATAAATTATATGCATGTATGTTTCAATAATAACCTTCTTCTTATCATACTTTCTTATGAGGCGTTTTAAAGCTTCGACATAATTAGCGTTGTCGACCCGAAAATGGCATGTATGGTATACGCGGGGCCTCTTAGTTTACCTAAATTTCTGAGCAGGTGACAAAGACCTATTTTCATAAATCGTGGAAATAAAAATATCGTAGAACGCCTGCCATTAACGTATGAGGAATAAAATATGGACAAACAAAAAAAAGTAAAAAAAAAATTATTTACTAATCAAATGATTTTAATCCATCATTTATTTAAAACTTTAATTCTTATATAAAATTTACAGAAAAATTTGCGCTCCATATCGATTCGCTTTCCTGATCCTTTCTGGCACTCTTTTCATAGCCGCCTGCGTTCCTGAGTATCAATCTTCTTGAAATCTCTTTATCTTTCTAATCAGACATTCAACATTTTTGGCACGATATCCATTGCTGTATACCATTCTCTTCAGATTTGCCCAAAAAGTTTCAATGGGCCTTAGTTGTGGAACATTTGGTGGGTTATAGTCTTTAGGTATAAATTCGATTCTGCGTTGACGTAAATCAGATAACGTTGCGTTGGCATAATGTGAGGATGCCAAATCAGGCCAAAAAATCGTTTTATCATTTTTATGATATTTATTTATAAATTTCTGAAGCACAGGTAAACATTTGTTTGTGTATGTTTGCGCATTAACCGCCAAACCACTTTTGAAAAATACTGGTCACTGACACCTCGTTCGCTAATAGCCACCCACAACATAACTTTACCTGGAAACTTGGTCTTATGAATAAACTTCTCCTTTTCTGGTGCATTGTGATCGGGAGACTCGTAGTAGTATTTTGGCTGCCATTCATTACCTTCAACAGTGAAATAACTTTCATCATCCATCACACATTTATAAGCTGAAGAAGCAGCGAAATATGTTTGGGAAAGCACTCTTAATCTAGATTTGATTGTAGCTAATTGTTTGTCTGTAGTTGCTGGTGCCGATTTTTTGGGTTTGCGTTGAATATTCTTACTTTGTAAATATTTCTTGATAGTTTTTGGGGCAACTTGATATTTTTTACCCAGTTTTCTGTACGATTTTGCAGTTCGACCCACTGTTTCACCTTTCAATTTCATTCGAACTTTGCTACCTTGTAGTTGACATTTTTTACCAGAGTCGGGTTTTCTTTCCACAGGTTCATTATTCTCAAACAGTTTAATTGTTTTGTAGATAAAGAATTTTTTGAATCCAAGATCCTTGAAGTAGTGAAAAATCTCGTTCTTTTTTTTGTCTGGATTTTCCTGACAAAATTTACAAATTAATTTACGACGATCTACTTGTAACAACGACATTTTTGTAACTAATCGTAAAATGACGCAGTTGTAATGTATTTTTTATAAAATATACGGGAACCACCTTATTTAAAAACAAGGAAATTTTTATTTTTGGTTGTACAATACAAATACAAATACATTTTACATTTGTCCATATTTCATTCCTCATACGTTATTTATATTTGGCAATGCTAGTCTCGGTAATTTAAAGCCGGATTTAAAATTATTGGCGTAGATTGGGTGGATAAACCTTCCGTTTCAGGAACGGTTTGAAGATTAGGCGAACGGATGAAATCTGGGACTTTCACGTTAGAATCTAATTAGAATATTTTATCTTCCGTCGCGATGAACTAATCGTATATTTCATTAATTTTAGATAATTGAGAATTTAATTCATTAAAATTGCCCGGGGATGTCTCGGAAATACAATACCAATTAAATGGTTTTTACCTGTTCAAAACAAGTTAGCAGTATATCGATTCTCAAAGATGTTTTAACGGCATTGTCGAAGTAAATAAGTAAATAATATTGCGGTATTTTTGAAATCGTCCAACCATTACAGGACTAAATACGAGCCAGTACCATCAAAAGCCGGTGCAACCGCACACATCTGTGCAAATCACATAGTGAAAAGTTTGGTTCACTAGATGGATATTCTGCGGAGGAACGCGTTTTAATGGTATCGTTGCAATTTTGCTTACGATTTGACGTTTTATTTTTATGAAAAATTTTGCACGATCACTATTTGTAAAGCTCCAAATATCGTATGCTCACTACTTAGTGCTACGCTAGTTTGTCGCTCGATTATGGTCAATATCCTGGCCGTTATTCGCACAAGTATCAGGATATTTCCACTTTATGTAAGTTGTTGGATAGAACGACCAGCAGAGGATTAAGATCTAGGTAAACTAGGCATGTGCCTAGGGCCGGTGAATTTTTAGGGCCCATAAATTTCGTGCAGTTACAAATTTTATACCGGCATCATTAGCAATAAAATTCTATTGTATACATAATTCTATGGTATTAAACTCATTTTCAGAAGAGATTCTAACGAATGTAATATTTCTTCAGTAGTCTTTGGAAAAGTTCAAATTATCGTTCAATGGTTTTATATAAAAACAAATTTAATTAGGTACGAATTATTGTGAAACTCAGAAACATTACTTTAAAACGAATGAGATGATTTTGAACCACCGAGGAATTAACGTGCCCTGTTACCGTTACTTTACACAATTATACAAAATTAATTATCTAAATAATTAAAAGAATGCTAATTTTGTCGTTTTTTATTTAAATGGAATGGTACACAAAAAAAAGTAAACAACAATATTTGTCAATTTGACAGAAGTTTTCAGAAATTTAATTCACAATTGCTAAGATAACAACAAAAATTCACAGTAACTCGGTTGATTTTTATATTAATGTGACAATATTTCTGAGTCGTTTCGAGGTCCGAACTAAAAACGACTCGACCAGGCAAAGTCGTGTCGATTGTTAATCGACGCGACAACCACAATATGGGTAATTAACTGTGACCTTTAAAAGCGCTTCATTTCACAATAATACCACAGATAAGAATAGACAGATGTACATCTTGTATGGGCCAAATTTACATTAGACATTTCAATACCAAATTCTAATCTAATCCTTTTAGAGCAGGACGTATATATTGTAAAATACAATTTTTTTTGAAGTTGGTTTATGTTTGCTTTGATATAATAAAAAGAGCCATACGAAAAAAAGATAAAAAGAGACAGAAATGTACGTCCTGCTCTAAAAAGATTGGATTGCAATTTGTTATTGAAATTTTGGAATGTAAATATAGCCCATACAAGAACCACATCTGTCTATACTTATCTGTGATATTACTGTACAGTTTTTTACTTGTTCCGACAGGCCGTAATTAGTTGATACCTGGTTAATGAGTAACATTTAAACGTGAAAGCAGCTCAGTACAATCGATTCGAGAACATATAAACTCCACTCTGACTACATCCTCACCATTCAGACAATAACGATGGGACAGGGGTGACTGGGTACGATAAAATGAAAGACTCTTAAACTTACTCACGTTGAGTCCCAATCTATTGCGAATAGACCAACTGCAAAATTTGTCCGGGCGAAAATTTTCATATCATCGGCAAACAGGAGGCAGCTGGCAAAATCAAAGCAGTTAACAATATCGTTGATAAATAATATAAATAATAAAGGGCCAATATGACTTCCTTGAGGTACGCCAGATGTCCCGTGAAATAGCTGTGAACTAGAATCCAAAATTCTAACGGATTGCCAATGGTGGGAAAGGTAAGACCGCAACCATTCAATTGGGATGCACTGACAATTTAAGTTCTTTAATTTAGAGATCAGGAGCGAGTGGTTAATCTTATCGAAAGCTTTCGCAAAACCAGCATAAATAACGTCCAGTTGCTGTCTGGAGTTTAAACTGCTAAATAATTTGCCACAAAAAGAAATCAGATTAGTCACTGTGAATCTGCCTGGATAAAACCCGTGCTGAGCAGAAGAAATTAATGATTTAGTATGAAAAACCAAGACCTTGTGAACCATAGATTCAAATAGTTTGGGTATAACGGAAAGAATGGCAATCACCCGATAGTTACTTACGTCGTTTCTTCTACCCGCCTTGATCTATTGTTATACCAAGGCTCCCGAAAGAGGTTTTTTTTTTAACCAACGAAACGTGTATTTCAATACCACTTCTGAGAATGTCGTTAAACATTAAAACGATAACATTTAAATTACCGCCACGTTGCAAAAAGTCCCAATCAGAATTGCTGAGGAACTCGTTTAAGGAAGCGTAGTCGGCATTTCTGAAATTAAAAAACTTGTTAGAAAAGGAATCAATTGAACAATTTATATGAAAAGACATCATTGGCAAATAACAGGTCCAGGAGTTTCCCCTGACTATTGCTAGTACGATTCAGCTGCTTGGTTGAGATGCTAGCAAAGTAGTCTATAATGTATAATGCCCTTTCGTCAGTAGAAAGCGATGTAAAGACACCATCAACTCAAGCCAAACTATGTCGGGCAGATTAAAGTCGTCCACAATTACAAATTGATCATTAGGACGCACTGATGGCATCACAACTGTGTCGATTGATTATCCTTTCAAAATATTCCAAATTCGAACCGCAGAGAGCATACACTGCGATGATGACGATAGAGGAACTGGCCACTTATACACCAATTTTTTATTCTTTTATAATGAACCAATTATGAACTAAATTCAAAATGCCGCCTAAAATCAAAATGTCACCAAGACAAATCACAAAATGTCACAAATCGTCATATACGTCATAAATCAAAATATCACCACACAAAATGTTAGTCATATTTGTTGGTGTGTGTAAAAAGGGGGGTTACTCGACCAAAAAAGCTAGAGTAGCAAAAATTGCACTAGTGCAAAACTAGTACAAAAAATGTTTATCCTTAGGCCCGTAATTTTAAATGACGATAGTGCTAAATCGGTGAATTTATCCCCTCTTTCGTATTTTTAAACGAAGATAAATCCACTGAATCAAACCTGGATTAAAATTTGTATCCTCGGATTTATACCTCGATATCGATGGCTAAAACAGCGGATTCGAAAATTCGGAAATACAAAACGTCATTTACGATCTGTCAAATTACATGTACAATACAAAATATACCTAATGAATTACAAATTTAAATTATTTAAATTAATTTTTGAACATTTTAGTTAAAAATGGAGAATATAGTTAATGAATATTCGCCTTCATCATCAGAGTCTAAGGTGAATCAGATTACGAGATTATCGATACGATCTAAACATCCTAAAGTTTCTCACAATAGGATAGACGTGCAGTTTTACAATAAGCAAGAGTAAAGGCGGATTTATGGTTGCCTTCGATCCTTCATTCTTTCAGTCTGAATTTTTTTTTAATTCAATCAAAGGAACAGGAACGAAAAATAACGTCATTTTCAAGGAATACGATTGATTCAAAAAGAATTTAGACCGAATGAACGAAGGAACGAAGGCAACCATAAATCCGCCTTTACTGCGCCAGTTTTCAGAAGAAGGATTACGTGCACCGCCCGCTTGCCATTTTATTTATTTAATCTGTAGTTTGAAACTCTATGAATATGACCTAATCCACACTAGGTCTCATGAGTCCGGTATCACTCTTTGTTTCTTCCCCCTTTACCTATAAAACCGGTTTTGTTGCGGATTCATTTTTCAACCAAAATTTTTTTGGTTTCTATAGTCTCACCACACTAACACAAACAAAAATGAAATAAAAAAAAAATTTCAAGGACATTTTTGACTTGTATTTTTTTGTTTCATATTGTGCTTCGACCAATGCCGTCTTGAATATATCTAGTAGGCATTGGTATATCTAGTAGGCATTGGTTTTCGACATACACATACATATACATTTATTGAACAATCCGGATTCATTTGAGACTGTGTGTCCGCCAATCCACACTGGATCTCATTTGATACTGGTTTCTGGTATCAAAATACCATTCGCATCCACACACAGTCTCAAATGAATCCGGTTTCTTCAATAAATGTATATGTATGTGTAAAAATTTTGTTTTAAAATTCAAGTGAAAAATGTCCTTGAGAATTTTTTTATTTCATTTTTATTTGTGTTAGTGTTGTGAGACTATAGAACCCAAAAAAAAATTTTATTTAAACCCAGTGTGTATTGGCGGTTTGAAATACAAAAAAAGACAGAAAACTTAAGGCAGAAAAAATGAATGCTTTTGTCTGTTAACGGTATATAAAACAAAAAATATTGGGAGGAAAACAAACAAAAAAAATTTGACAAATGTCCCAGCAAGCAGTTATTAATTCGAAAATTAATTTCGAAAATCGCCGATTTTAACTTCGTTCAAAATTACGACACAAAAAATCCACGAATCTATCCACGTTTAAAATTACCAAAAGTAACCTCTTCTAAATCAGTGGATTTTCGAAAACTGTGGATTAATCCGTCGATTTAGCCTTGTTTAAAAATACGAGACTTAGCGCATTTTTTTTCTTCAATGAGACAGTTTGACAGCCAATCGAGTACTCTTTTTACCCATCGAGCGTATTTACACTTGGTCTCATGAATCCGGATTCTTTCTTCGTATTTCCCCCCTTTACCTACAAATCCGGTTTTATTGCCGCGATGTTTGGGATTCATTTTTAAACCTAATTTTTTTGTATTTCTCGGGTTTCATCGCACTAACACAAACAAAAATGAAATATAAAAATTCTCAAGGACATATAATTCCCAGTTGGAAAGCATTTATTAAATGAAAAAGATTCATACACATACATACATAGAAATGTATTAAATGAAACCAGATTCATGAATCCTTGTGTAAACGGCGATGGGATTTTTGAAACCAGAGAATCCGGATTCATGAGACCAAGTGTAAATACGCTCATCGAGTGCAAAATTTTCTACAATCGAACTCGACATTAAACATTATAATTCTATTACAATTCTGCTAGTATAAATTAAATAGTAGAATTCGACTACCATTTTGACATTGCAAATGTAAAATAGAATTTTACAAATAATTATTTTTAAATATAACAATAATACAATTTTATGTTGTTTCAACGTATAAGGTTTAGTGGGTTTGTGATGACGAGATACCGCCGCTCTTGAACCAACCGGTTCAACAGATATTTGATCGCTTGATTGAGCTTGCATGTCCTGACTCGATGTATTGTTGGCGACTGGCAGGATGCATAATTTGTTTCCTAACAATTCCGAGATTTCCTAACAATTCCGTCAGATCCGGGATGAGTTTTGATAACCCTTGTCAATAGCCATTGATTTGATGGTAAATTTTCGCCTTTCACGACGACGATATCGTTGATGTTCATATTTGAACGCTTTTGATTTTCCCATTTGTGTTTCTCTTGGAGAGACGTCAAATATTCGATGGCCCATTTGCCAACGTGATAAATACGATTGTTTCAGTTGTGAGATATCGTGTTCAGGCAGCTTGTGGCGGTTTGGCCTATGAGGAAGTGAGCCGGAGTGAGAGCGTACATGTCATTTGCCGCTTCCCAAATTCCTCCGAAATTAGATGCCCATAGGTGGTCTAAAATGCCAGGTAATATTATGCCTGGAAATAAAAAGAGATCTGTCATTGGAATTCTTATGAGTTGTTAGTATATTTTGTTTTATAAGAACTGTATTTTCCAATTCCTTTAGTATATAATACTGTTACTAGAACCATTTGGTTCCCTAGTATGTAGCTGCATTACAGAATTTGCTGTCAGCATTAATTTATTTATTGAATTTGAACACTGTGTGGTCAATGGAATATCTTGAGTTGATAAATCTATAGAGGCGCGATTTTTTGGTATTTGCCGAAGCCTTGCCGATTTGTTTATCTGCTGATATATTTCTCGGCCTTGGAGTAACTATTGGTTTAGCTGGTGGAGCAGATGGTGCCTCTTCTGAACTGGAGTCATCCTGACCTATTGACCCCCCCCCCCCCCCCCCCCGCCCGCTACCTTCGCCGATTGCTAATACCAGCTGAATTTTCTATATTACTGTCTGACCGATTTGCAGCTACAAAACTACCACTAGATGAAGTTTGCTTATGACATGCTAAC
The DNA here is from genome assembly GCA_963556165.1 of Tipula helvola. NCBI lineage: Eukaryota > Metazoa > Arthropoda > Insecta > Diptera > Tipulidae > Tipula > Tipula helvola. Next base: position 271,645,119 of record OY744482.1, read on the forward strand.
ATTAATGCTGTTTTAAAACCTTTTCCCATAGTCAAATCACTAAGCGAACAAGCATGCCTAATAGATGAATCATCATCATCATGTGTAGACATAAAGCTAATTGCTTGGTTTTATTTTCGAACAATTCGACTACTTCCCCGATAGTTTAATTCCATGCTTGCTGCATGAATTAGGTCGAATATACTTTGACTAGTTCTCAAATTTGATCGCAGTAACCCACGTGTTCTAATTTTTGTTTCCTGATAGATTTACGTAGTTCCGTTTCGTTCATTTCGTTAACTTTGAATTCGGTTGGAGTACCGGGAGATACAGCAGGATAAAATAAAACACCATGTTCTGAATTAGTGCGTTCGCCATGTATCACCATATTGTTGTGAACATCTCTAGAACTGGAACTGTTGTAGTCAGATGAAAGATTATTATTAACTGGAATTCCGGTGTATTATCCACAGTATTCCTCAGATCTAAAGTATTCAGCTCAGATTGGGTCCTTTGTGCCCATCGTCCCTTTGGCTTCTCCTTATTTCTATATGTTTGCATTTGACTAGGCCTTATACCCAAAATTTGTACTGTACTTCCTTGGGATAATGTCTCATCGACTGATGGTTTTCGTTTTGCCCATTGTGGTAACTAATTTATAAGTACTTGTTGAATTTGTTTAGAATTTAGATACCTCAGAAAATGCACGAAAAATATGGTATGAATCATCATGCGCGTTAAAATACGGATATCAGCAATAATCCGTCCATAGTACCTTATATTTACCTAAATAACCTGTTTACTTGAAAATACGATATTTATCAAAATATTTGACTTGGAATTCAAAAATTTTACGAATGTTATGATGACAAATGCTCGGGATATCAAATTAACGAACCCCACAAATTTGGGTCACGAAGCCGAACTCTTACAATAGAAATGTCATTGTTTGTGTATACACAATATACTTAAATTGAACAAAGGTATTGCGTTTTACTTTAATAAATATGCGTTGAAGTGATATTGTTTACAAATATCAAAAAACCTCTTGAATGCTAATCACCGTGCAAACAAGCACAGACGTTATACCTTTATTGTATATGAACATTTTCTTGGTACATACATATATACCTACATGCATTATTTGTCATTTTTCAATGTACGTAATCAGTGTTGTTAAAATATGTAACTGATAAAGAATCAATTAAATATTCTGATTGACAATATGTCTAAACTACATAATTTTAATGTTAGTGTAACATATGTAATGGATTTATCGGCAGCCTTCAATATATGTACTATAAGTGGTTTAAGCCAAATTCTAAATTATTACAACCTATTAGTTCCGTTTGTTTTGGCTTTTAATGTTGTGTTAATTACAAACAAAATTTTAAGCTTTACGATAAATGACGTTGTACATTTTCAATGAAAATATTTTTGGTTTCATCTTAAATCATTAAGAAAAACAAACTTAGGTATAATTTTGTGTTAACTAAGATAAGATTATACGAAATGAACCAAAATAAAATGTAAACAAACAATTTAATTTATATCTTTAAAAACAGAAGCAATCCCCTGCAACTTGTTATTTTTTCATGATCACAGTTTGGAGTATATTGTTGGTAATGTTTTTTTTTTTTAAATGACGCGATAACTTATGATGTTATGTAGAGCATAAAATTTAGGTTAACATGTAAACATTATTCTCGGCATGTAATTTTAAAATTGTTTATCATTTTTTTAGTTTTATCACAAAGTCTGAGAATTGTCTTGTGTAACAATCGATTAACGATTTATTTATACTCCAGACTGTTAAGTGAAATGGATGCCGCACGATAACAATAATATGATTAGTTTATAACCGAACAAGTTTCTTTGTAGGAATAATCTCTTCGCCACCTGAAACTACTTTTAAACCTCCTATCTGGCATTAAAGACTTTTAATGAAATTGGACAATGTTTGTTGTTAGCTTATAACTCACCAAATTAATAAATCGTTAATTCATATATATAAATAACAGCTTCAATCATCATCACGCAGATCAATAAACTACATTAAAAAATGTATATAAACATAAATTCTTAGAATCTTCGCTAGTAACAATTTTTTAATTCATGGAAAATTTTAAGATTAAAGTAAAAAAGTGTATAGACACTAAATACACACTATTCCCCTGTAGCTGTAACCTATATAGGTGATCCTTAGCATTACATAATCTACTATTAGAGCGTGATCTGTTAGTAAAGAAGGTTATATACAAAGCGTGATAAACGAACTATAATACCTTGAGATGACTCCATTTTGGTACCGGAGTGAAGTTTCTAACGTTAATTTAAAGTGCAGTTTGACACTAAAAAAAGTGTAAGAAATAAGTGGTAGGAAAAGTGTTGAAAAAATTTACTAACGTTAAAAAATGTAGCTACACAAAAAAGCGTTAAATGACAAATAAAAAAAATCATTTTCTAGAATTTCAATATAAAATTAATAATGCAAAAAGGTTTTGCAAAATTTTCGAAACTTATCAAATTTGGAATAAATTTTTTTTTTTTTTTTTTTTTTTTAATGCTGCCAATGGCTTTATACTTGAATCTGTCTACATAAGAAACTAACAAGAAGTAATCAAATCTTAAGCTAAAATTATTATATATTTTAAGTCTTAACCAATGCTAATACTTATTGTTAGTGCTGGAATAATTCAAAACGAAATTATGTAATTTTAATTAATTTAATAAACCATTAAAAAGTTTTGAATGCTAAAATGAGGGCGAAAGCACAACATTAAACAAAATAACACAAATCTCAGAGATGTGCTCATATACTCACTATACTCAACGGTTTGGGAATACAATAAGCTAACTCAAATAACAAATTTTCAAAAAATGATAAATTTTCCAAACTTAACAAATTTTTCGAAAATTAGTTGGAAGCGGTACTACACTAAGTCAATTAACACAAATCTCAGAGATGTGCTCATATACTCACTATACTCATCGGTTTGGGAATACAATAAGCTAGCTGACGTGTCTATGCCATTCTGTTATGACGGGTTGGGCTCAAATAACAAATTTTCAAAAAATGATAAATTTTCAAAACTTAACAAATATTTCGAAAATTAGTTGGAAGCGGTACTACACTAAGTCAATTAACACAAATCTCAGAGATGTGCTCATATACTCACTATACTCATCGGTTTGGGAATACAATAAGCTAGTTGACGTATCTATGCCATTCTGTTATGACGGGTTGGGCTCAAATAACAAATTTTCAAAAAATGATAAATTTTCCAAACTTAACAAATTTTTCGAAAATTAGTTGGAAGCGGTACTACACTAAGTCAATTAACACAAATCTCAGAGATGTGCTCATATACTCACTATACTCATCGGTTTGGGAATACAATAAGCTAGCTGACGTGTCTATGCCATTCTGTTATGACGGGTTGGGCTCAAATAACAAATTTTCAAAAAATGATAAATTTTCAAAACTTAACAAATATTTCGAAAATTAGTTGGAAGCGGTACTACACTAAGTCAATTAACACAAATCTCAGAGATGTGCTCATATACTCACTATACTCATCGGTTTGGGAATACAATAAGCTAGTTGACGTATCTATGCCATTCTGTTATGACGGGTTGGGCTCAAATAACAAATTTTCAAAAAATGATAAATTTTCCAAACTTAACAAATTTTTCGAAAATTAGTTGGAAGCGGTACTACACTAAGTCAATTAACACAAATCTCAGAGATGTGCTCATATACTCACTATACTCATCGGTTTGGGAATACAATAAGCTAGTTGACGTGTCTATGCCATTCTGTTATGACGGGTTGGGCTCAAATAACAAATTTTCAAAAAATGATAAATTTTCCAAACTTAACAAATTTTTCGAAAATTAGTTGGAAGCGGTACTACACTAAGTCAATTAACACAAATCTCAGAGATGTGCTCATATACTCACTATACTCATTGGTTTGGGAATACAATAAGCTAGCTGACGTGTCTATGCCATTCTGTTATGACGGGTTGGGCTCAAATAACAAATTTTCACAAAATGATAAATTTTCCAAACTTAACAAATTTTTCGAAAATTAGTTGGAAGCGGTACTACACTAAGTCAATTAACACAAATCTCAGAGATGTGCTCATATACTCACTATACTCATCGGTTTGGGAATACAATAAGCTAGCTGACGTGTCTATGCCATTCTGTTATGACGGGTTGGGCTCAAATAACAAATTTTCAAAAAATGATAAATTTTCCAAACTTAACAAATTTTTCGAAAATTAGTTGGAAGCGGTACTACACTAAGTCAATTAACACAACTCTCAGAGATGTGCTCATATACTCACTATACTCATCGGTTTGGGAATACAATAAGCTAGCTGACGTGTCTATGCCATTCGGTTATGACGGGTTGGGCTCAAATAACAAATTTTCAAAAAATGATAAATTTTCCAAACTTAACAAATTTTTCGAAAATTAGTTGGAAGCGGTACTACACTAAGTCAATTAACACAAATCTCAGAGATGTGCTCATATACTCACTATACTCATCGGTTTGGGAATACAATAAGCTAGCTGACGTGTCTATGCCATTCTGTTATGACGGGTTGGGCTCAAATAACAAATTTTCAAAAAATGGTAAATTTTCAAAACTTAACAAATTTTTCGAAAATTAGTTGGAAGCATAACAAATTTTCAAAACAATTCTATTCTTTCCACAGTTACATTCTTTCATTCTTAGCACAGCATGTTCTGCTGCGTTTCAGCTAAAGAGCATAGGAATGTGAAACTCTCTTGGCTCAGTCGTGGGCCATAGAACAATCTTAAATGATTTCGTATCATTAGTACCAGGAATTGATATGGTTAATGATAGAGCGATGTCTGAATTCAATTTCTCTAAATTATATTCAGTGGTGCGACCTTCGAGGGACCAGTGGAGATCACTGGATTTTATTGAGAACTTGTATGAGTCGATAGTCTTCTTTTCTGATGGCTCTAGCTCTGATAATAGTTCGGGTTATTTAGTGTACTGCCCTACGTTTGATTTACATTTTTCAGGCTGCCTGGGCCGGTACTGCACAGTTTTTCAAGCGGAACTAATTGCCTTAACGCTCTTCGTAATTGAGGCATTGAATCTCGCTGTTACAAATAAAAATTTTGTGTTTTGTACAGATAGCTTATCTGTGCTGAATTCTTTGGACAATCCCTTGACTGCGTCAAAATTTGTTAAGGACTGTAAACACTTTTTACATACTCTCTGTTCTAGCAACAGAGTGACGATTATGTGGGTTCCTGCCCATTGTGGTATTGAGGGCAATGATGTCGCTGATTCTCTAGCGAAAGCTGGCGCTGAGTTTAAATTAATCGGTCCCGAACCAGTTGCTTCCTTACCATTTAGTTATGTTAAGAAGGCGATAAAAAACTGCGCTGTAAGTAAATTAAAACAGCAATGGCTTGCTACTCGTAGCTGTCGCATTGCCAAACTTTTTGTTAGTGGACCTAATTTGAGGGCCACTAAGTTTGCTTTATCTCTCAGTAAGAAACAGCTACGAGTCTTGATCACGACTCTTACTGGGCACGGTCATTTTAAGGTACATCTTCAGCGCATGGGGCTATCTCTTGACGCTGTATGCGAGGATTGCCTTGAAGACGATGATGATTGCATTCAGTTCGTGTGCAGTTGTCCTGCTTTCAACAGAGTTAGATTGCAATTATTTGACTCTAGATCCATTGCTGATAATCAGCTGTATTACTTGCCATGGCCTAAACTACTTCAGTTTATTAAGGCTGCAGCACGCGTTCGCGAGATAGGTTAGAATCACTGGTATGCACCATGGGCCTATCGTGGCATTGAGTGCGGAACCTCTGATGGTTCCAACCAATTTCTAATAATAATAACAATAATAGTGTAGTACCGCTTCCAACTAATTTTCGAAATATTTGTTAAGTTTTGAAAACTTATCATTTTTTGAAAATTTGTTATTTGAGCCCAACCCGTCATAACAGAATGGCATAGACACGTCAGCTAGCTTATTGTATTCCCAAACCGATGAGTATAGTGAGTATATGAGCACATCTCTGAGATTTGTGTTAATTGACTTAGTGTAGTACCGCTTCCAACTAATTTTCGAAAAATTTGTTAAGTTTGGAAAATTTATAATTTTTTGAAAATTTGTTATTTGAGCCCAACCCGTCATAACAGAATGGCATAGACACGTCAGCTAGCTTATTGTATTCCCAAACCGATGAGTATAGTGAGTATATGAGCACATCTCTGAGATTTGTGTTAATTGACTTAGTGTAGTACCGCTTCCAACTAATTTTCGAAAAATTTGTTAAGTTTGGAAAATTTATCATTTTTTGAAAATTTGTTATTTGAGCCCAACCCGTTACAGAATGGCATAGACACGTCAGCTAGCTTATTGTATTCCCAAACCGATGAGTATAGTGAGTATATGAGCACATCTCTGAGATTTGTGTTAATTGACTTAGTGTAGTACCGCTTCCAACTAATTTTCGAAAAATTTGTTAAGTTTGGAAAATTTATCATTTTTTGAAAATTTGTTATTTGAGCCCAACCCGTCATAACAGAATGGCATAGACACGTCAGCTAGCTTATTGTATTCCCAAACCGATGAGTATAGTGAGTATATGAGCACATCTCTGAGATTTGTGTTAATTGACTTAGTGTAGTACCGCTTCCAACTAATTTTCGAAAAATTTGTTAAGTTTGGAAAATTTATCATTTTTTGAAAATTTGTTATTTGAGCCCAACCCGTTACAGAATGGCATAGACACGTCAGCTAGCTTATTGTATTCCCAAACCGATGAGTATAGTGAGTATATGAGCACATCTCTGAGATTTGTGTTAATTGACTTAGTATAGTACCGCTTCCAACTAATTTTCGAAAAATTTGTTAAGTTTGGAAAATTTATCATTTTTTGAAAATTTGTTATTTGAGCCCAACCCGTCATAACAGAATGGCATAGACACGTCAGCTAGCTTATTGTATTCCCAAACCGATGAGTATAGTGAGTATATGAGCACATCTCTGAGATTTGTGTTAATTGACTTAGTGTAGTACCGCTTCCAACTAATTTTCGAAAAATTTGTTAAGTTTGGAAAATTTATCATTTTTTGAAAATTTGTTATTTGAGCCCAACCCGTCATAACAGAATGGCATAGACACGTCAGCTAGCTTATTGTATTCCCAAACCGATGAGTATAGTGAGTATATGAGCACATCTCTGAGATTTGTGTTAATTGACTTAGTGTAGTACCGCTTCCAACTAATTTTCGAAAAATTTGTTAAGTTTGGAAAATTTATCATTTTTTGAAAATTTGTTATTTGAGCCCAACCCGTTACAGAATGGCATAGACACGTCAGCTAGCTTATTGTATTCCCAAACCGATGAGTATAGTGAGTATATGAGCACATCTCTGAGATTTGTGTTAATTGACTTAGTGTAGTACCGCTTCCAACTAATTTTCGAAAAATTTGTTAAGTTTGGAAAATTTATCATTTTTTGAAAATTTGTTATTTGAGCCCAACCCGTCATAACAGAATGGCATAGACACGTCAGCTAGCTTATTGTATTCCCAAACCGATGAGTATAGTGAGTATATGAGCACATCTCTGAGATTTGTGTTAATTGACTTAGTGTAGTACCGCTTCCAACTAATTTTCGAAAAATTTGTTAAGTTTGGAAAATTTATCATTTTTTGAAAATTTGTTATTTGAGCCCAACCCGTCATAACAGAATGGCATAGGCACGTCAACTAGCTTATTGTATTCCCAAACCGTTGAGTATAGTGAGTATATGAGCACATCTCTGAGAATTGTGTTATTTTGTTTAATGTTGTGCTTTCGCCCTCATTTTAGCATTCAAAACTTTTTAATGGTTTATTAAATTAATTAAAATTACATAATTTCGTTTTGAATTATTCCAGCACTAACAATAAGTATTAGCATTCGTTAAGACTTAAAATATATAATAATTTTAGCTTAATATTTGATTACTTCTTGTTAGTTTCTTATGTAGACAGATTCAAGTATAAAGCCATTGGCAGCATTAAAAAAATAAAAAAAAAAAAAAAAATTTATTCCAAATTTGATAAGTTTCGAAAATTTTGCAAAACCTTTTTGCATTATTAATTTTATATTGAAATTCTAGAAAATGATTTTTTTTATTTGTCATTTAACGCTTTTTTGTGTAGCTACATTTTTTAACGTTAGTAAATTTTTTCAACACTTTTTCTACCACTTATTTCTTACACTTTTTTTAGTGTCAAACTGCACTTTAAATTAACGTTAGAAACTTCACTCCGGTCATTTTGGTTGTATTGTTTTTTTTCAGTGCGTATTTAGTAGACAAATTAATGAAATTACACCGCAAATGTGTGAAAATGTGATGGAGAAACCGGCGCCTTTATTATGAAGATTTAAGACATGTTCACTCCATTCCTGCTGGGTTAAAAGGATCCCGGTGGATGGTCTTGGCTATATGCCTATACTAAATATTACTATTAACTGGTGGAAAATAATAGAACAACATTTCGATTTAAGACACCTCATTTAATACTGAGTATATAATACTAAACCAACCATCAGAGACTCAAAATAGAATGATTAGAAAAAGAATACAAGGAAAATACGAAAACGAAATCTATACGCTTATGCACAGGAAGGAAAACAAAGAAATTTAAAATCAGTGAATATAATGAGAAAACTAAAAACATCGACTGAACATTGAGCCCGTCACACCGATACAGGCTAAACCTTATTCTTCAGTAGATCATAGTAGTTTCAATCCTGAAGTACGTCCAAAGAGTCTTTGACAGGCCCTGGTGGCTCTATTTTGAACTCTCAATATATGTTGTTTCCATTTCAGTTTTTGATCTAGGACGACCTCAAGACATTTAACCTCTTTTGAAAAAAGTGCGTAGTACCGTTTAACGAGGAAGTTCTAAGCGCAAGCTTTTTTCTCCTCGTAAAAGGAACAATGGCAGGTTTGCTTGGATTGATTGCATTTTGCATGAGATCAGAAATGATCCCTTCAAATTTTCCTCTGATCATGATAGCCACATTTTCTGCGTAGCCCTGGACATCTTATGGATATGGGCGCTGTCCATATCCATAGCCAATGCCATAATAGAGGATATAGTACGCCTCCTTGGGGACAGCCTTTACGGCCCTGATGGTTACTGACTCGCCAGAAATCGTAGGAGGCGGAACCCTCTTATTCAATTCATAGGAGGTATTATCAAACGCCCCCTCAATGTCCACAAAAGCGCAAAGAGCAATTTTTTATTAGCCACCGCACTTTCAACACTCGTGTCTAGACCACTAAGAGCCATCACAGGTCCCGGTGCACCTGGTTTTTGACGATGATCTCACATCTTATTTGATAATCCAAGATTTTTTCCATCGTTTTCAATAGAAACGATGTAAGGCTAATTGGCCGATATGCCTTGACTGGGGGTCCGGCCGAGCTCCCTCTGAGGTATAAAGACCACATTTACTCTCCTTCAGACGGAATTTAGTTAAAAACATAACTTGCACGAAATATCTTGATCAAGCTCGGAAGAATTTCTTCAATACCTTTTTGAAGTAATGCCGGAAAGATGCCATCTTCTCCAGCGGGTATAAAAGGTTTGAAGTAGCCCATCTCACCTTAGTGGGTGTAGACATTTTCCCAGAGAGACCCCAAACCCTGTTGTGTTGTGCTTAGGCTATCTCACTTGGATGGTCTTGCCGGTCCTGTTATACTCCTTCCACTACAGGAAAGTGGGTATCTAGTAGTACCTCTAAAGTTTCCTTCCGGTTTTCTGTGAACCTCCCGCTTGTCTTCTGAAGAAGTCCTAAACCATTTGAATGATCCCTGGAAATGACTTTCTGTAAACGAGCTGTAGAGGGCTGGCTATTCATTGATTCACTCACAGAAATTTCTTCAGGTTGCTCTTTTGAATTTTCTTAGTTCGTGATTATATTCCGTCAATCCCATCTTATACTCGTCCCATTCACCGATGCGTTTTTTTTTTCGCTGGCGCTACATCACATAGAGGGCTTTGGCTGCTTCATAATGACATACCCTTAAACCAGCCGTGATTTTTTCATCACCCGCCGGGAATCGAACCCGGAACCTCCGGAACTTAAAGCAAGCATGCTAACCACTGTGCCACCGGAGCGGACGATGCGTTTAGCCTTATTGAATTACCTTCTCGATTTTTTCGACTGTTTTAGTAGACTCTTTGCGCTTAACCATACCGCTGTTTTCGAAAGCCAAGTGTATGGCGTTATGCTTTGATATGGTTAATGATAGACTGATGTCTGAATTCAATTTCTCTAAATTATATTCAGTGGTGCGACCTTCGAGAGACCAGTGGAGATCACTGGATTTTCTTGAGAACTTGTATGAGTCGATAGTCTTCTTTTCTGATGGCTCTAGCTCTGATAATAGTTCGGGTTATGGAGTGTACTGCCCTACGTTTGATTTACATTTTTCAGGCTGCCTGGGTCGGTACTGCACAGTTTTTCAAGCGGAACTAATTGCTTTAACGCTCTGCGTAATTGAGGCATTGAATCTCGCTATTACAAATAAAAATATTGTTTTTTGTACAGACAGCTTATCTGTGCTGAATTCTTTGGATAATCCCTTGACTTCGTCAAAATTTGTTAAGGACTGTAAACACTTTTTACATATTCTCTGTTCTAGCAATAGAGTGACGATTATGTGGGCTCCTGCCCATTGTGGTATTGAGGGCAATGATGTCGCTGATTCTCTAGCGAAAGCTGGGGCTGAGTTTAAATTCATCGGTCCCGAGCCAGTTGCTTCCTTACCATTTAGCTATGTTAAGAAGGCGATAAAAAACTGCGCTGTAAGTAAATTAAAACAGCAATGGCTTGCTACTTGTAGCTGTCGCATTGCCAAACTTTTTGTTAGTGGACCTAATTTGAGGGCCACTAAGTTTGCTTTATCTCTCAGTAAGAAACAGCTGCGAGTTTTGATCGCGACTCTTACTGGGCACGGTCATTTTAAGGTACACCTTCAGCGCATGGGGCTATCTCCTGACGCTGTATGCGAGGATTGCCTTGAAGACGATGGTGATTGCATTCACTTCGTGTGCAGTTGTCCTGCTTTCAACAGAGTTAGGTTGCAATTATTTGATTCCAGATCCATTGCTGAGAATCAGCTGAATTCCTTGCCTTGGCCTAAACTACTTCAGTTTATTAAGGCTGCAGCACGCGTTCGCGAGTTAGGATAGAATCACTGGTATGCACCATGGGCCCATCGTGGCATTGAGTGCGGAACCTCTGATGGTTCCAACCAATTTTTTAATAATAATAATAATGGCGTTATCCAACTGATTTGAACAGAACTCCAATCCCTCTGGAGACTCTATGTTCCCCATACACGAGGGCATTTCTAATCCGAGTAATACTCTAAATAAGTCCCGGTTAGTCGCTTTTGGAATTCTAATTTCCTGCCCCTTGCATGGCCTCAAAGTCTCATGATGCAAGTTATTTACTAAATTACTCAAACGAGGAATAAGAAGTATCAAATTTACTACTTCTTGCCTAATCGCATTCAAAAAAGAAGGTTTTTTCCCCCTGTTGACAATTACCACATTATTTGTAATCAAAATTTGTTTCTGCTGCTCCACACAGTATGGTGTGCGTTCATATCGCATCCTATCAGGTAGTCCAGCCCACTTTGCTTGAAATGAGCTATAAACAGCCTAACTTCAAGAGAAGGCGTCGCCTCTGAGTCTCTAGTAAACTAGGCGGAGGTCATTACAGCGTCCTATTTGCCTGTTTCTCCCAGAACCACCACAATCACTGCCACCATGTCTCTGAAGATGAACTCTGGAATAGGAATAAAATTAATTTGTGAGCTTGCCAGAATGGCCGCTCTTGAACTCTCAGTACCGTTATAATAAATCATCTTACCCACTTGATTTGTTATACCTTTAATTTGGTTACCTGTCGTTCCTGAATTAGGGCCATGTCAATGTGTTGGCAGATAAACCTGCGGCAACGGCGGCCGAAGACGCCCTTGCATATGCAGTTTCACCTGTAGGCAGGCGATGCTATCTATAGGCATATGGCTGACCATTAACCTCCATCTCCATCCCACTGCCCTCAACTGACTACCTCCAGGCCTCACCTGTAGGTTACATGGAAAAACCCCTTGCGAGGCGACCATCCGTGCACCCCTGGAAGCTTCTCTCCTTCTTACCTCCCTCTTGAATAGGGTCACCACCCCAAGGGAGCGGGGCACCACTTGTCTACAGGTACCGCTACCGTAGCTCCCACAGACTCTACCATTTGATCCCGCTTAGACAAGCCGGCTTGGCACCACCCTGGTCGCCTTCGGGATGCAACTGGGCAATCGCCAATTTAAAGTTGACCCTATAGCCAACCAGTTTGAACTTACCGACTGAAGATTGGCTCACAGAGAAAGTGCAGAAGGCTGAAAAGCCTTTCGCCCCTCTTCTGACTACTCTCCACTCTATTGCCTGCATGCCCCCATTTTAGCTCTTGATAAAACCAAAAAGTCGATCTGTAGGCAATTCAGCACTATTTGGGAAGGTGCCAAACACATTCTGGACTCGAGACAGGTTGCCGAGTGTTTTGCACCTCCCCATGGCTTAATGGTTACAGTGGCCTTGTTGGCACCAGCACCATCAGCCATCCAAGTTAAAACTGGCTACCAAGGAACTTTGCCTTAAGATCCCTGGCCTCCTGCTCCAGCACCTTCTCTAGGATGCCCTCCTGAAAAGCCCAAAGCTGATCCATCGACAGGACAACCTCGGGATAGTCAGTTTTAAGATCGTCTGAGTATAAAGATTCTTGAAATTAAGATTTTTGGATTTAAGTACGGTGGATTTGCTTGGCGACCGAAGTTATTCGACGTATCGACATTATTCAACATTTCTGAGATTATTTGAAAGTTTGCATAATATTTTTCGGATTGTTACTGATCTTGATTTTTTGAAATTATTCTAGAATTCTAAAATTATTTAAACTTTTCGAGAATAGTTTAGATTCGTTATTCCCCAAATTTTACAACTTGAGTTTCGCCAAAAGGATTTTGTTTTTGTAATTTTTCATAATTGCATAAAATTGTGTTGAACAAAATTAAGTTAAATTTTCAAGGTCCCCGAAATAATTTTAAACTTATTCAGGATTAGGTTGCTCGTGATCGAGATTATTCGATATTTGCGGGATTATTATTGAAGAGTATTCAAGATTTGCGTAGGTTGATGTTACTCGCATGATATTACAGATTATTCAAAATTATTGAAGGCTTTTAGTAATGCTACAAGATTATAGCAAATTTCCAGATCAGTCGTGATTACGACTTTTTAATATTGAAATTGTTTGAATTTACTAGCTGGTCGTCAAATTAAATTTTGGTTCTCGTCATCGCTCTTGTCCTTATCGACATTGTTGACACAAAATTATATTGTCGGCTCATGGTTGGTATTGAGTCAAGTAAACGCTGGCAGAGAATACGTTTGGGAACATAAAAATGATATTCTCCCAAGGTTAGGAGGGCAGGTGCGGGCCTATTCAAATGAAAATTGGACCGACTGATTTTGACTTAAATTTGCAAAAGAATTGATGTTTTATGCCCAATGGCTATTTATAGAACTAGGAAAAGCAGTTCCATTTTCTTTTGTTTTCATTAAAAAAATAATTAAATTGACCAGTTTCTTTCATGTTTATTTTGTAATATTTATCGACACATAAATAACTTCTAATATTTTATAGGCTCATAAACATTTATAGATAATTACGAGTACATTAAATTAATCAGTAGCTTCGGTTTCATAATATATGCAGTAAATAAACCAAATAATTAAAAAAAAACCGTGTGAATTTTGTTTAGGTGTATATTTGCTGAATGGTGGTGAGTATTTTATAGTTTTGAGCATAATTACTTGTCAAATAGATGAAAAGAAGATATTTAGTAATAAAGAAAGAAATATTATATTGTAGTTGTAAAAGTCAAGATAAATTTTATTTTTTTATTTTATAAGCTAAATAAACAAGCGCAAGAATAATTTTTCTAAAAATAAAAAAAATTTATTATTCGAGATATGAAAGTAAAATTGAAAATTATTTTCTTTTGTAAATTTTGTATTCGGGTTCCTCGAAAAAGAACTGCCTTTCTTTAACTATAATTTCTATATTTTAATATTTTGTCTGTGTTTTATCATGGCGGGTCGTATGATGTATAGTTGATGTGCTTAAATGTTTTTGTTCTAAATTTATTTTTTGTAAAGTACGGTAATTAATTAATCCAAGTGATTTTTGATGAATGGCCTTTTTATATATAAAGTTAGTTTCACATTGGGCCAGAGTTTATAAAACAAATCTTTTTTGATCAAAATATGCATATCTTAAAGGTTTGCTTGATTGTTTATTTTGTATTAAATTTTTGTTGAAGAAAAAGTTTGTTTTTCTGAAAAATGTCATATTTGGTGACCTTTAACACAAGGGGTCACCAATATTTATATTTGTTTCTGAAAGCCTATTTATCTTAAAATCAAACAACAAAATAAAAAAATTGGTTATATTCCGTTTATAAACTATGATTTTTAGATCCTAATTTGGTGTTGGAGTTGTCGTGATACCTCTTTTTCCTGATCCTTTTTACTTTATTTGTTATATAATGCGACACACCGGAGTTGTATTGAATTCTAAGGACAGACCAACTTTTAAAAGGTAGTTGAAATATTTCCTTAGAGGTTCTGCTGCAATTTCTTGAAATTTTTGTTCTTTATAAGTGTCACGTCTTAATTTCTTATGCACAGAAGGAGAACTGTTAATTGATTTTAAAAGTGTCGTTGAATGAAGGAAAATGTACCTAGGTCTGCCAAATAATTTACATTACTACTAATTTTAAAGGTTCCACCCTTGTTTCGAAGAACATCTATTTTATATTAGGAATTTGTTTATGGTTGTATTATTATTATTACAAAAGACGTCAATCCAAGGGCTTACAAAAATTATTAACAGTAAAATTGTGCTGGGAAAAATTTGAGTGGATTTTCTTAATTTTTCTGTTTAAAATATTCAGATCCAGATATATTCAAAAAATCATATTTTATAAACGGAATATAACCCATTGTTTTATTTTGTTGTTTGATTTTAAGATAAATAGGCTTTCAGAAACAAATATAAATATTGGTGACCCCTTGTGTTAAAGGTCACCAAACATGGCATTTTTCAGAAAAAAAAAAAAACAGTTTTCTTCAATAAAAATAAAATATAAAAATGATGCCAATATTTAAATGAAGAGTTTATTCTCGTTTACATATGAACCATCAACCATTGAAATCGGTTAAATAGTTTTTGAGAACGAGTACTTTGAAAATTTGAATGTTTAAGTAAAACGAAAAAAAATCAGAAAACGGCCACCGTGCTTCGAAATACCGTAGAAGAAAACAAAAAATATAAGTTGAGTTATTTCTTGTAGAGAACATTTCCAGTAATTTTTGTCAAAATCGAAATGGGCCAGGACAAACTTTGATCGTTTTCGTATGGAAACACTGATATTAAATATCAGCAAATTTTGTTAGCTTAGGCGACGAATTTTAGGTTAATCCGTGTGCTTCATGTCGATTTTTTCGACTACATCGTGTACTTTTCTAAATCGTTCACTATAGTTCATACCAATTATTTATAGGTGGCACAACAGCCAATAAGAATGTTATTTCTGTTTGATGGAAATAACCAGGCATACTTCTTGAAAATTCATGGAAATGCTTTTCGTTTTGGCCTGCATGAAGATTGATTTACCGTATTAGCTTCAGCCTTATGTAATTTCTCGGTATAACAAAATCTTCAAACTTCTAATGTCGTAGATGATTTCGACGAAACCAACTTTTTAGCATTGATAAAACAAACTAAAGATGGTCCTTTTGTTAGGCCCGAAAGCTCAACCGATATATGTTTTGCGTTTAGGTATAAAAAGGCTTGATCTATATTTCATAATAAAGCGCAAGAAAAACAAAGTGAGGATCGCAGTTGCCCCATCATTAATGCGCATTAACCTAAGGAAGAAACATACAAAAACGTCTAACCCAGAACTGTCTTAACAAATTTGGGTCCTCCGGAGTAAAAAAAAAGGTAAAGAAGTTAGTGACTTAATAAAATAGAACTGTGTTTTACTGTTTATGGAAAATTTTGTTCTGAAATTGTACAGAAAGTAAGTACGCACAAAGCACCTCACCACACACACAGAAACGTGATAGCCCAGACTGTGAGGTGTTATTTAACAGATTCTCTGTGCGGCCAGTTTTCACCGGTATACTATGCAGAATTAAGAGTGGCATACTGGTGATATCATGAACGTTCCAAATATTATTAAGCCTTCATTACTGGTAGTCACCAGCGCGGCTGTTTGTTGCATTATTGAGCGTAGTATTACCAGTGGTGCACTGGATACTGGGAGTGGATTGTATCGTGACACACCAGTGGTACACCGGCGGGTAACCTGCTAATTTGCTTAGCTAAAATGTATCCATCTTATGTATAAACAATTGAGAACTTTATAGAACACTGAAAATTCGTAATAAAATTGAAAAATTAAAAAAGGTTAATAAGTTTAAATATGTATGGATCCGCAATGGAAATATTCTAGTAAGAAAACTAAAGGTTGGCTTGCAAAATTAATTAAATCACTATCTAACCTGGATTAAGTATTATTTATATTTGTAATGTTATTTGTTGATCAAAACGGTGATGGTGATTTAGTTAATAATATTTAACGAAAATGGTGTGGGTTTTTCTAAATTTTATATTATCCATTTTAATATAAGAAGTATGCGGTCAAATTTTAATTCGCTGCTGGTAAATTTGTCTCGCTATTATTCCAGACATAATATTCTTATCCGAAATCTGGATCAATAAAAGTGAGACACCTTTATATAAAATTCTTTATACGTTTTTTATTTGTGATAAGGATAACGTTAAATCGCGAGCGGGAGGTGTTGCGGCATTTGTTAAGAATAATTTCACGGTAAATTCTTTTAACTATAATACTTCAACGGCTGATTGTACGAAAATAAATATTTCTATGTGCGACATTTTGAACAATTGTTTATGTGTTTATCGACACCATTAACATTCATTGAAAACTATGTGATTGTGAATGCAATAATTCCGATTTTAAATAAGCATCGCAATTCAAAGAATTTTCTGTTGATTGGTGATATGAATATGTATAAATATATTAGCATCAAATAGTGTTATCGATAATTATATGATGACAATGTCATCATATGGGCTCAATTCTTTGATCAATGAACATACGCGTATAGACAATGTGAGTCGCTCTTGTATTGATCAGCATATTATCGTTTTCGTTCTAAAAATATTTCAATCAATGGATAATTAGTAAACCTTTAGGTGTCAGATCACATGCCTATTCTCTTATCTCTTAAAATTGACAGTTCAGATTATCAAAATCATACTGGCAATAATCCTAACTTTACATTTATTAGCCAAGTTATCTTAAATATTCTCTTACAAAATCAAGCGTGGGTTGACGTGTTTTCAATGACAAGCGTAAACGATTCGATGGACAGTTTTGTAAATACAATTTCAAACCTGTCTAGAGAGTTGTAAATCTCAAAAGAAAAATAATTCTATTTGCAATAAAATAGCACCATGGATGTCTTATGATTTATACTTAAAGTTTAATTTGAAAAAAGCTTACTACGCATCCTAAAAACTCCAAGCTAATTGCTCGTTTCAAACGTATTAAAGAAAATTGCACTACGAGAATTAAAAGTGAACGTGCAAGTTTCTATCGACGTCTTTTTAAAAATTGTTCGAAAGATATCAAGAAACAATTTGGCAATTAGTTAATGCAATAATTGGTGAGGAAACTGGTGCTAAAAAAGAAGTTTCTTCCATAATTGAAGATCAAGGAAATTTAATTACCAACCCTTTGGATATCTGCAACTTATTCTATAATCATTTCATTAATACATCCAAAGGAGCAGCACAGAAACGTATACAAGGCACTCGTTCATCTGCCGTGAACTGATATGTTAAATGGCAAAATGAATCGCTTCGATTCAATGAAATCACTCGTGAGGAATTACTTTGCACTATATCTGATTACAATAAAAAATCTGGGGGATACGACGGAATTAATTCTACTATTTTAAAACAAACGGCTTGAGTATTGTCTACATACTTTCATATACATATGTAATTATGTATATTTAATCGTAGTGTGATTTATGGTATCTTTCACGATGTTTTAAAATTTGCTAAAGTTATTCCACTCTATAAGAAAGATAATAGGTTACATATGACGAACTATCGCCCAATTTCTCAATTATCAATTTTTCAACAGTGTTTGAAAAAATAGATTTCAGCATGTACAAATAGGTGTTCATACCAGCTCATTCAATAAAATTCTCCCAGGGGTACCTCAAGGCTCTGTTCTTGGGCCTCTGCTTTTTCTAACTTATATAAATTCATTTTTTGATTTAGATTTATATGGTAAATTTATGGCATTTGCAGATGACCTTGCTTTAATTTACTGTGTAGATAGTTTGGACGAGCTTGAACGCCAAATGATTACTGATTTGGTTAAATCTTCTATCTGGTTTACAAATCATCAAATGAATTTAAGTAGTAAATCAAGAGGAATGTTATTTAATGTAGGGTTGAAGAACTTTAGAAGTTGAAACGTATATTACCATAATGAAGATTATTCTGAGTTAAGAGATTCTGCCAATTTTCTAAAATTGGAATTTGTCCAAACATTTAAATATCTTGGAATTACCATTGACTCAAAATTGAATTTTAAACCGCATATTAAAAATGTCAAAAATTACTTGAATTGGTACTAACGAAGTTGTATTTTCTTCGACCGATTTGTCCGGTGGATGTAATACTTAAGACTTATTTTGATATTTTCAACTCAAAGATTGTGTATGGTTTACTTGTTTATGGTGGAACTTACGTTACTAACTACTCGAATGAGCACAGTTTTGCCTCTTAGATAATTTTATGTATATAAGGTTTTGAAGCTTTTCTTCTTACGTAGTGGACAGGAAACGGTTAAGGTTCATTTGTGCGGCTTACGTAACAAAGTCCCTTACTATGTTCCTTTCACTCGTAAGGAATACTACAGGCATTATTATTTGTCAAGAGCTCCATCATTTTATAAAAGTTTACCACAAGCTTTACAAAATGTACAATCAATCAAGCGTTTTTGTATTTTGTTAAAGGAATGGCTTTTGTTGCAGGATGATATTGAAAGATTGTTTTAAGTTTGTCAGTAAAACTATCGGTTTTCGAAATATTAATAAATACATAATTTTGCATTAGTAGTTGTAGTAAATAATTTGTAAAAGCTAATTCGTTACTACAAAGAAGAAAAACCTTTTTTTATAAATTAATTAAAAATTGGTGAATGAAAATTTTTATTTTGTCCCCCCCCCCCCCCACTCATTATTATAATTGTTAAATTCTAGATTTGAAGATGATTCAATATAGGCAAATTCTTGTCTTATAATTACCTACTTTGATTCGACAAAAATGTTTATGTTGTTATTTTTTTATCATGTTAATGTAATAATATTTATGTATTTAAAGGAATACCATCATATTCCCGAATGGAAAAATCCCCCAAAAAAATACCGAAAAGCTAAAATAAAAAGGAATCTATACATAATTGCATGTCATCCTTGCGCGGAAAGGATGTTTTTTATTTTAATATGTGAAATACCAACGTAAATATTTTTGAAATTTTTCTGACGTTTTCCTATCATCCTTGCGCAAAGGGTCCAGTGCTAAGTGGCTTTGGGGAGTTTTTTTTTTAGTATGTGAATTATTATTAAAAACTACAAATTTTTCAAAATGGTACAATCACTATGAATATTAGAATTTCAAAAAATCGCCGGTTTGAGGGCGGCAGCTCCCATCCTTCAAGATATAAAACGAATTAAAATAATATTTCTAAAATTTATTATTTTTAAAAAACTTGGTTTTTTGGAATTTTAGTATTTTTTGGGATTTTTTTATTTTGGATAACGATTACCAACCCGTATTAAATATATTGTTATTGTGTTATAAAAATAAAAAGATGTTTAACCAAAATGTCTGACGTAAAATGAGGCGACCTTTCCTTTTTGATCTAAACCTAATTCTCTATTGATAATTAGAATAAATAAGAATAAAAATAGAATGATTATTCAGTCATTATTCATTCATTATTTAGTCACAATTCACTTAATTCACACGTTATTCGCCGGTTATACATTATTCACTCATTATTCTCTTATTATTCACTCATAACTCACTTATTATTCACTGAATATTCATCATCATTTTAGTCAAAATTTTCAGTGAGAGAATGTTGCATGAATATTGGATGAATAATAAATGACATTATCATTCATCAATGATTAATGAAGAGCACTGAATGATGGTAATGATTGAGTAACATATGAATTGAATTCTCAAGTTTCAGTGAATAATAGCTTTAGTGCTTTCGTCAAATATTTCAATTTAATATTCCCAAAGCAACAAGCCAAAACGGATTTAAATTTTTGCTTAATTTATAACTAAGCATTGGATTCGGTTTAAGTAAATTTAATTTTTTTTTTTCATTTAGCTAAATCTTTTTTGGATGTATCCAATACAATTGTTTTGAAAACTTGTTTATGTAGATTCGCGAGAGCAATCCAGTTATGACTAGCTACGTGAAATAAAAAAAAACAAATAAGACTTTTTTAATTCTGTCAAGGCACAGCGGAAAATTGTATGTAATTTAAAAAAGAGGAATACAACCTTAACCAGTTGAGGAATCATAAATGCGTTGCTCGTAATGTAGTGCGATGAGATATCGCGAAACAGATAGTGGATATAACATCCATTGAATAGTCCATTCCATAGTCTCCGCTTCGGTTATGGTGAAGCAAATTTCGAGTTGATTAGAAAATACAATTATTGCATCAGCATCCACGAGGAAAATAATGAGACCTTTTCAAAAATAACACGGCTAGCCATATTTGTACCAATTGCCAGGGTAATCACCCGGAAATCTCTATTGTGTACCCTAGTCCTGCAACAAAAGCGAGCGGTAACCAAATGCGACAATTTCATCACACTGTTGTGTGATTGTTACACTAGGTGTCACACAAAGCGTTCGAACTAAAAACATGAGTTACATTTTTTCTTTCGACAAAGTATAAAATAGATATTACGTTATTGACTGGAGCACATTTAAAACTGCACTTAAATAGAATTAACAGATCATTTGGAGGTGTTGGGATCTTAATAAAATGTAACATTCAGCATTCACTTTGGATCAAAATATTTCAACTATTGAAAATCTAGCAATATTAGTTAAACTTATAAATGGAACTTAGGTTCGAAATATCGCATGTTATTGTCCAAAAACTAATGGGCCTAATTTTAAAAATGAAATACAAAAATACATTTTCGCAAGAGGCGCTAGCCCAAAATTGTTTGTTTACATTTTTTTATATGTATTTTCGGTAAAAACATGTCCAATTAAATCGCAAAATTGTTAATTAAAACTATCTTAAAGAAACGTTGATGGCTATAATAAAACTGTCAAATACTATTTAACATATTTTATTTAAATTAAATAAACCGTTGACGCTTTAACATCCGAGAAAATTACAAATAAATATGAGGTCATTTTTGGTATTTTATGAGGTTATGTTCGTTGTTTTAGAAATTTATTAGCCAACAAAATATGAGATTTGAGCAATATTTTGTATTTAAGAATAGAAAATAAAGAGAAATTTGGTTAATCGAATCCCATTGAAAAATATAAATGTAACAATAAGTTTTGTTGATAAATCAGCTATAAATATGTATATCAAAATTAGCTGTTTTAATTTATCGTTTTCCTGGATATTAAAGAGTTATGGATTATTAACATTTCAAAATACATGTATTAATCTATTGTAAATTATTATTATTACTTTAAACTTCACGTCGTGGCATTTTTCATTCAATTTATTTCAATTTTATTATAGCTGTTTTTAGCAATACTCCATATAAAAGAAACGTAAACAAACGTTTTTGTACACGGACTAGCGAAACTAGTGAACAATTTATGAACTAATTTCACAATCTATAATCTTCTCAATAGCTCTCAAAATTGTTCTGTATGTGAGACCCAATACTACTCCCAGTCGTTTGTGCTTACAACTACAATGTATCATATAAAAACCCTAATTTACTACCGATTTAATCACTCCGGCGGTGATTGGTCTAATTGTAAACAGCACATAGAGAGTTCCCTAAATTGTTTTGATCACAATAATCCGTTAAACAGTTCTCCTGAAATTGACTTGGACCATTGATTTATTTTAAAACCCATTAAAAAGGCTAGAGATAATTCAATTCCTATTACCCCACTGACTAACATTAACAAAAAATTTTAACAGAACATAAATTGGTCAAATCAAGCTCAGAAATAGTTTTAGACTCATACGCCTAAGGAGCAGAAGTAGAATTGTCAAAAATTTTGTTAATACGCTAACCAGAATAATAAAACATAAGATTCTAGATTTATTGAACAAGTTCTGGCAAGCCCTTAAAAAAGGATCCAAAAATATTGGACTGCTGCTAAATTTGTGAAAACGAAAAGAAAACCAATAAGGAGAAAGGAACTAGGAGAGGCGAAAGCACGCTAAAACTCTATTGTGGAACTCAGATAAGTGTACGACACTTGCAAATATCATTCATAATGTACATCAATCCACCCATAATTTCGGCTCCGTTCATGATTGTGATGCCAATATAAGCTGTCAATAAATAATATCCCACTATTATCCACAGGAATTTAACGAAATCCGTTTAGATGAACTATGTAACATTATTGAAACCCTGCGGCCGTATAAAATATCTGGAATGGATAATATTCTTAACATTTGGTAAAAACATTTGCCAGACTGCGATGTTAAAACTATTTTGCTGATTTTTAATAGCTGTTTACTCCTGGAAAATGTCAAAAGTTACCCCAATTCTAATACCCAACAAGGAATTCAACAATCCAGAACACTACAGGGTACAGGCCTATAAGTTTTCTAAGCTCTATAAGTAAGGTTTTCTAGAAACTTTAATACATAAGTGAAAATCGTGTAGGATCAATGGGCTTATTCACAAAATGGCAAATTTTATGTACAAATATATAATGTAAACGCCAATCTAATGAATATCCTTGCTGGTCTCCCACAAGGTTCCGTGTATTAGCTTCTCTCTTATTTAATATATTTATTTATTAATAATATTCCTAGATTAGAAGACTCAATAACTCGATCAACTTCAATGGAAATGGGAAGTGCGCTATCTAGGTATTATTCTTGAGCCAAAGTTGACCTTTAGAAATCAACTTAATCATATTAAGAAAAATGTCATAAATTGTTAAAAGTTCTATGTCCACTTTTAAATCAGAACAGTCAACTCTTTATAAAGTAATCGTCTTATAGCATTGCCAGACTGCGGTTTAATAAATTCGATTTAGCTAAACTGGTTCAGGTATTCTGTGAAACAAAATTAGAGTTGACAAATTTACTGTTGACACAGTACGGCTAAACTCGAAAAATTCACTAAATCCGATTTATTAAATCGCAGTGTGTCAATGCTATTAAGCATTTTTTAATAGGGCCCATATGGTCTAATACAAAAACCACAAATAGAAACAAAACCCAGATTCTTCAAAACAAATTTGTAAAATTGATATTAAAAGTACCTAATCGATACGGAACGATGAGATCATCGTGAAAACGATATGTGGCTTATTCAAGATTTGGTTGCTGCAGCTAGGCTGAGGTATTATCGCCATCTGACAAAATGAATTGGTCAATAATTTAAATTAAATTTGTTTGTTTAAATTTTGCATAGTTTAAGTATTTAGGTTAAAGTAGAATAAATAGGTTCGTAAATTCGTAACTTAGCTTTTTTATATACAAAATTTATGAACAAAATTAATTTTTGATTGTTTTCTGGGGCTCAAGCCACTCTCGTGTTTATCGTGATCATCGATCATAATCAGATGATGAAGAATCCCTTTAGCATCCCGCCCCTATCGAGATTCGGACCCACTATCTCCTGATCCCAATTCCGCAGCTTTAACTACTGCGCCGTTTGGTCAGTAAAATTTTTGATTACAGATACATACATAATACTATAACTTTATGCCATAATATAATCATAACTTTTGATAGCAAACAAAATAAAAAGTCGTGAAGTAATTTTATAGCTTACTTTTTATCAAATTCCCACAATAAAACAGAAATTCAATTTAAATCGGTATAACAACTTTATAAAATAATATAAATTCTAATTGTATATAATATATATATATGTATACATACTTGTAAATGCTGTGTGGGTGATTTTAGTATAAGTAATTTATAAGAATACGAAATACATCTCAATATCGCTAATGCGGTTACGATTTACATACTAAAGTTATGGCAATCAGTATGACAAGTATGTATACATAGAGGTCAGACCTCAGACATATGTACGTATAAATTACCTAATTCTATTTATTTTTTTCTGAGAAACTTTACATAAAAACAAAATTAAATTATGAATATTTACAATCCGCGTGTTGATAGTCATCACAATTTACTTGTTTGTTTTGATATTTAGGTACAAGGATTCCGAGTTGTGTAATAATTCGATTAGTTTGCAGTAAGGTTGGGAAGTAATTTGTTATTGTATTATTAAAATTGGTAAAATGTAATTGTTATACCGATAATTGATTTTTATTTAAGATTTTGGTGTAATCGCACAATGAACCAAATGCAAATAATTTTTTTCCTTATTCTCAATAGAAGATATTTTTACTCTTTATAGTTGATTGATTGATTGATTAAAGTGTACGATCAAGAGTAGGCAAGATTACCGATAAGACGCCGCGCCGGCTCCACCGTACAACCTTTTATACATAATAAAACCGAAGGATAGCAAAAGGTTTATTAATATTAAAGAATCGACCCGATGCCAGACACCGAAGTAGTTAATAGTTGTATTGTTTTGTTAGTAATATGAACGATAAAATGTTATTGTTAGCACATGACAATACAATTTCTAAACTACATGTCTGCTGGAAAAACCTGGTAAACCGAAAATACACCTGTTTTACAACTTAAATGTATCAACTGAATTCAATAGCCCTTGTCATTTAGTTTTGACAGTTTTATCGCAAACTACATTTTTAAGGTGAGGCAAGCGTAATAAGGAATCATTTATTATATCCTGATTTAAACCTCCTTAATAAAGCTGAACTACATATCAATGAAAGAAAGTTTAACCAATCTATTATGTATCAGACTAAGCTTTATAGAAAAACTCTACTGCGATATATTTATCTAGGGTCTCAGAAATCCAATATCGGCCTGCCTAACGGTCAAATACATAGAGAGGAGGTATTTCCTGAGATCAGCGATGCTATAAACTAAAGGAGGAAGTTATTGATAATCATCAGATTAGAAAACTATTCCTAGGTAAGACTTTTTTTAATAAAATGACAATAAAAGATAAAAATGCCTGAACAAGCTTTCAAGAAATTGGCATCAAAAGTTGTCATTTTCTATCCAAAAATGTCCGTATTGCTCGGAAATTAATACATAATATGATTTTTCGGCTTCGTTTATAGACAAATTATTATTTTTAATAGTATTCAAATATTTACGATTTGGTGAGCCAGTGAAATAAAGAAGCCTACATACATACCTACTCTAACAAAAAGTATAAATATCACCTCCCCCATATGCCCTTTAAAATAAACCAAGAATTTTTCTTAACTTTTTTTCTTTGGTAGTTTGGTTTCGTACTGAAAAGTTATACATACTACTCATCAGGTAGCTAAAGTGTTGCCATTTGAAAAAATCCGTTCCAATCAGTTTTGACTCATCAATTTAGGGCAAACGTATTCGTAAATACGTTTCGTAAATTTAGGTTTAACTTCTAAGTCTAGTCTAACTTTATCTCTCTCTAACTATATTTTTCACCACGTAATTCGCTTGAATTACTGTTACAACTTAGAATTGCGTATGAATCGCTGCTTGAAATTAGTGTACATTTTGGTTTATCGCTAGCGCTACCAATATGTGCTTATTTAACGGCAGGTTGAGTATTTGAGCTCGACCTCGAACTAATTGTACTAAAATATCTGAAAATTAGACATAAAATGTATAATCCGATTTAATTTTGAGTAGCAAATATTACCTTTTCATTAATTTCATTTGTTTAATTTTCTAGGATCAGAAAATATTAAAATAAGTATAAAAATAATATAAAAACGCAATACCGTTAGAAACCTAATAAACCAAATATTATCTTGTACATACATACTTTTAACGTTGTCAAATTGAAATAAAATAAATGATCATAGAGTATCTAATATTAAGTGGAAGACTATTTAGTCACGAAATAATAATCATAGAATGATATCAAATAAAAGTTATAGTAGAAGAGTTGTTGCTTGTTGGTTCCCAATAAACAAATGAAATAGATTTCATCATATGAATACATTTAAACAATAAAGCATTGACCAGCGAGTTTTTATAAGCATATGTAATAAAACCTTACAGAATTTAACGAAAGTGTATTTTTAAGGAAATTTTGACAGATCGCCCGCAGCGAATCAATCCGTAACACGATTTGACAAGAAAAAACTAAGAATATTTGAATTTGTATTTTATTTTTTTTAATACATAGATATAGTACATATATGTATGTGTGTATTAGAGCGGATTAAATTGTATGGAGAAAAAATTTTTAGTCTGGAGACTCCACTTTTCTGTAAATTCATTGTATTTGAAGCAAAACTGTCCACTACACCATATGGCTACGATGAATTTCGAGCCTGCATAATTTCATTTGAAGATTTTTTTATATAGAGTGAGTTTTTTAAAATGCCAGGCTTTTATCTCGAGAACGGTGCTGGATAGGAGAAAATTACTTTTAATGAAATTTGTTAAGGGTCGAGGGGACATCAGATGGTGTCCTTTAATTCGACCTTGACTACGACCTTCAAGGTCATTTGATGATCAAATTGATTGTTTTAAATAAAAAGCCCTATTTTTGGACCTCTGATTCGGAAAGGGCACACAATTTTACGTTCAGATAGGAAGTTTATTCTCTTCTTTTGAATGACTTTCAGATGTTAGTTCAAGGACAAACTACTAAATAATATGAAATAATCAGCAAATAATGAATTTTAATGAGGAGTGACTTAATTTAAATTTGTTGGCACCATGACCAAAGGTACCAAGTTAATACTGTGTTAGTATATTCCCCATTTCATTATTTGCAGATCATTTCTAATTATTTAGTAATTTGCCCTTGAACTAACACCTGAAAGTCATCCAAAGGAAGAACCTAAAATGCCTATCTGAACGTGAAATTTTGCGTTTTTTATGAATCTGGGGTCAAAAATAGGGATTTATATTTAACAAATTCAATTTAACCTTCAAATAACCTTGAAGGTCGTAGTCAAGGTTGAATTGAAGGTCGCCATCCGATGTCCCCCTCGACCCTTAACAAATTTTATTAAAAGTAATTTTCTCCTATCCAGCATCGTTCTCGAGATAAAAGCCTGGCATTTTAAAAAACTCACTCTTTATAAAAAAAAATCTTCAAATGAAATTATGCAGGCTTGAAATTCATCGTAGCCATATGGTGTAGTGGACATTTTTGCTTCAAATACAATTATAATTAATTATAGTGAATTTACAGAAAGGTGGAGTCTCCAGACCACTTAAAAATTTAATCCGCCCTAGTGTGTATGCAATAATTGTTTTGTCACATTACACTACATACATAACATATTATTGTACATATTTGAAATATAATATAAAATATTATTTTAAGTAATAAAACATAAATAAACAATGTTTCACAGTTTGACGTTTCTTCCTTCAGTTTGGGCGATATTTTCGCTCTTGTTAAAGAATGTTAAATGACAATTCAAATGTAACCAAACTGAACGAAAAGTTCTTAGTCCTAGTTTCCACCGACAATTCCGTTGTATTTTTTACAATGGGAAATATTATTTTTTTGCGGTTGTATCGATGTTTCTTTTGTAAATGTATTTGTAATACAATTATAATTGTAATTGTATTAAACCTCAAAACTTATAAATACATACATATACAAACGAAATACCGACACAATCGTAAAAATAAAAAAAATTCCCTTTGTAAAATTTACAACGAAATGTTCGGTGGAAACCAGGACTTAAAGTTTCGCTGATCAGTAACATACGCCGATTGTTGCCAGATTGAGGGAAATTGTCCCTTTTGCGGGATTAATACAATACAACAAGCGTGGGGCAAAAAGATAAGATGGGAAAATGCAGTAAAATCATTAAATTCCCTATTTAATTCAAATATTAAAATCTGCATAGGAACCAAGCGCAAATTTTAGCGAAAAAAAAATCTCGGTATAAATTTTTTGTAGTTGGCTAGAAAAACGTACGTTCAATTTGAAATTTTTCATTTTGCCATTTTTATTCATTTTGCTATGTTTACAAAACATTTTGACGTTTTGACAAAATTGTTGTGGTGAGACGCGGATACATTTAGTTGGCGCGATTTTAATTTATTTACAATTAAAAATAAATAGAATAAATTATATTTAATATGAGCGTTTAAAAATCGTTTGGCCAATGTTCACCAATTTTTGTTAATACTTTTGCAGATAATAAAGTTAATTTAAGATATGCAGCCCAATTTTTTAATGAAATGCAACATAAATTGTATATAAATTGTAATTGTAAAGTCCCAGTCTTGGTAAAACGTTGTTTGATTTTAATTTTGACTTTTTAAAGATTCATAGTGTTTTAAATTCTCAAACTCTATATGAAAGATTAGCGTTTGTCCCAGCGGATCCACCAATAATTTTTTTTATCCACGAAAGTGAAAAGTGTCCAATGGAATTCTAATTTGCTGTCTATTTCCCTATAAGTAAGACTTATTATTATGAAATTACAAAGAAAAGTGGGACATTTGTTTACCTCGAAAAAACAAAAAATGCTCCTCAATTAATTGACTAAATTAATTCAGCAAACATGTACCATTTTGGGTTTGAAATATGTAATCACAAATAATCCAGTCGTATATACTTATTATTATTACTACTGTAGGACCATGTGGGCGTTCAAGACACCTCGCACTGCGAAATACTTAAATTATATATGAATGTAGGCGTCTTCTTTGGTAGCTAACATAAAAATAGAAATGCAAATTTTGCTCGCATAACTTATATGTATTTGTCAAAATGCATAAAAGGATAATTTATTTTGGTTTACAAATTATAAATGACTTTTTAATTTTTTATAAGTACCCTCCTCATACGTACTAATGAGATTTTTGCTAATATATCGAGTTTTTTAATTTGGTTTCATACACAAAATTATTTTACAGTAGTTTTGGTTGCGTTCAATTTTTTTTTTTTTTTAAATAAAATTTTATATCGAGTTTTGTTTTTCTCTAAAATTTGCGCTTGGTTCCTATGCAGAGGTTTTAAAATTCTTACATCTTTCACGTTTTTGTCACAAACTCACAAATATAATATGATAGTGTAATACGGCCTTATCTCCCTTAACATATGTCGTATTTCCATGAGAAAAATGAATTCAAATTATTTTTGAATTATCCTTTTCTCATGGAAACAAGTCGCGAATTATTTTTTCGAATTGAAATAAAACAACAAGTAGAAAGACCAAGTTGGCGTCTGGTGTCGGGTGGTATAACTAAAATTAGGAATGAATTAAATAATTCAAACTTTTGGTTTGAATTATTTAATTCGTATCGCGAGCAATTGTTGTTGTAAAATTCTCATGGAAATACGACTATAAAAAAGGATTTAGGGAAAAAGGATTATTGTGCGCTACTACTTGTGTTGTTAAATGTCAAATTTGTTAAACGTTAATTCTTTTTCTTCCTTTGTCAAGAACTCAAGACCACATTAAAAAATAATTTGTACATTTAATCATTGGTGTAGAGATGCGTAAATCGCTAAATATTCTGACTTTTCGACAATTTTGTCAAAAATAGGCCAAAAGCCTTAAATTATGGTCAAAAACTGTCGAAAAGTATGAAAAACTGTTGGAAAGTGTCAAAAACTGTCGAAAAGCGTCAAAAACTGACGAAAAGTGTCAAAAACTGTCGAATGACGAAAAGTGTCAACAAACAAAAAAGGCTTTTGAAAATGGACTCGAAGTGAGTACGAAAGCTCAAGTTATTTTAAAAAATAAAAACAGTATAGAGCCCTAATCCATTAAATAATTTTAATTGTATAAAATTGTGGCTCAATAATATTTAAATAAGGAAACAAAATATTCTTTTTGTTTCGTGAGCAAATTTTTGAAAAATACTGGTAAATTTTGAAACTGAAATTATCGAAACGTAAATGAAGCCAACAATTTTACATTTTTCGGGATTTTTCGCTCCAAAATACCTGTCAAAAAGTGTCGAAAACACAGATTTTGAAAGTCTGTCAAGAACTCGTGTCAACAACTGTCGAAAACTGTGTCATAATTACTAATTTTCGACACTATCCTTCTCTGAATATGCATTGGTGAAACATTTAATTAAAAAAGAGATCTACTGGAAAATTAAACAATTAATTACAATTAACAATTCATATGCCTATTTATTTACATAAAAAATTAAAAAAAAAAAATCTAAAGCTAGTCAACATGCGTCCAAGTAAAATGTTTCAATCAATTGAATTTATCGTTTCGAGTATCGTTTTATTTTTCTTCAAAATTTCTTACACCTTCTGTTTGTGTTTATTATATCTAGATTCTAATTGCAGCCTTAAGTTCAATTTGGAGCGATAATTTAAAATTGTTTTCGAAAAAGAACGTAAAAGTAGAACCCTGCTTAAAAATCTAGGAGATATTTTGTATATCTAGCCCTACCCTAACATACGTTGTAGTCAGCCTACACAGAATTTATTATGATCTACCTCTCGGGACTTCTTCACGAAACACCAACTGCTTTCACGAAAAGCTCAATTCAAGCCAAGGATTCTTAGCAGATCACTAATTGGTCAATTTATATAACCATTTACCAATAAAGATTCTCTTTCAGTGGGAAAAAGAGGGAAATTGATTATTGACGGAGAAAATTAAGTGAAAATTCAAATTTTGCGTCGTAGAAAAAATGCGGGAAATTTTGCTTTCATTTGAGGGAAAAAAAGAGAAATTAAAGATGGAATGTGGGAATTTGGGTTTGAAAAATCTGGCAACATTTAACATGTATGTTCATAGTCACATTCTTACTTCAATTTTTTAAAGACTCGCTGGTCAATGCTTAAGTTGATGATTAAGAAAATAGCTATATTTCACCTTTTACTATCAAATGAAACCAAAATCCAGTCAAAAAAACTGTTGACAGGATTTCATAAATTTTCCGGTTAAACACAATGAAATCCAATCAAATTTGACCAGAAAACAGCCAAAAAGGCAACACTGGGTGGCTACGACCAAACTACAAAAATACAATTCGAACTTTATACGTTCAGTATAAGTAAGAACGTAATGATTTAGCGAATTATTATATTCGCCAAAAATAAAAAAAATCAAGGAAACTCTCTTTGTGTGTATTAAAGGCCACACTAATATTTTAGAAATTTTGAAAAATTTGTCTGTTTTTAAATATGTTATTTTTTCTCGGAAACTAATGTATTGATAACAAATTAGAGAGATAATAAGTTATTGCACAATTCGAACAGCATAATAAAAAATTGTGAATATAGGGAAATATTTTTCAAATAAATGTCAAAAATTAGTATTAAAAATATTTATCACTAATTTTGGACACAGTCCATTAAAGTTTTTATTGTATTGGCAAGATATCAACCAGTGGGTATAGTTTATGTATTTATTCCGTAATCACTAAATCAAGCCGAGAGTAATAAATTCCTCGTGAATTTTGCCTTGTTTCCTCCACGAACAAAATCATACTTAATAAACTTTTTACTAACGAGGCATTTTTAAAGTTTAATGAACGAAATTGTCGCCTAGAAGCATTATCCAAAACTACAAGATCATGTGGAAATGAAATTTAAATATTTTTCTTCAAATTTTGTATATATTTTATTGATTTTTACCACAAAAAAAAAAAAAACATGACAAAAGACGACTCAAACATTTTAAAAAAAGATGCCTGAAGAGGACACAGTTTCTGGAAGATGACGAACGACTAAAATAGAGGAATGTCGTCTATAAAAGAGGACGGATGGTCTCAAAATTATTGAAAAAATTTAAAATACAACCGATTAAAACTTAAATTTGAATGTATCTAAATCATTGTGAACATAAGTATTTATAAGAAAAGGGGACAATGCAAATTTTGGTTAAAAGGCGTAAAAACTTCATTTATTTGTATAACTGCCAAAAATAAGTTTGCAAGAGGCATTTTAGAGTCAAATGCCAAGATTACGACAAATAAATGTGTTATTACATAAGTATTATCTGTGAAACCAATAGATTTAATTATATGATGAAAAACAAAATTATTGAATTCATTAATTAAATTAAATAAATACATACATGAATATTAAAATTAATAATTAAGCTTGATTTCAATGTCATTTTAAATTAAGGTTAAACAAACTTTATAGATTTTTTGAAATTTATTTGTATTGCTAAATAATAACTAACTCACTTCCGCGATTTCAATAAATATATGAAATAGGCTTGTGTGAAATAGGCAATGATTAATTTATATTTTTTCTATTTCCAGGTAAATATTTGCATATATGGCTACAAATTGGTAAATATAAAAAAATCGAGTAACCCTAACAAAATTATCAAAATGGAAAAATATTGTATTTATTTTGTACAAAGTTTGTATTAATTTTGTTACCCACGTCTACTTAGAATTATGTTAACGCAGTAATATTTAATCGAAAAATAGTTCAAAAATATTTAATAATTAACCACTTTAATTATCTGGACAACATAATTTTTACATATGTGTATTGTGTTAGTTATATATATGTATGTATGTATATAAATGAATATGTTTGCAAGTCATAGACCGACATTTTTTTGGATTATCTCACATAAACAATTTCAATCTTTCTTATTTAAATGTAAATGCTTAATTAAAACTAAATAAATAAATAAAAATGTACGTGCATATTTCGTTTGGAATTATGTCACTTGATATCCTTGTAATAGTTTCTTAACGAACTTTTCTAGACGGCACAGCTGTACATACATATAATAATCTATACCTAGACATATCGACAATAAATAAACTTGATACTTATGTATATAATACATCGGTAGTGCTAACAACTAATTAAAGTGAAACTATCTCCTCTTTAATATCTGACTAATGAAACACTGTGTGTGTTTAGCGCAATTATAAAAGAAATAAATAGTTTTTTTTTTATGCATTTTCTGATAAAAAGTGGGAAAAAAACTGTTAATTTAATTATTATTATTTTCAGTTTACATTTTTTTTAACGATCATGACCTTTGTGAGTTTATTTTTATTTTATAATTGTTTAGTTAGTTAATGAATTGAAAAATGCTTATGCATTATTTAATCTGAATTAGCTAAAGTTATTGTTTTTTTGTGCAATTAAAAAGATATTAAGGCTATAGGGAAATGCGGTCAATCCGCCTTTTTTTTTTGTGATTTTGCAATTTGACCGCAGTGAATCATTTTTAAAAATTAAAATCGTGCTTCCAGATGATTTAACAGATTATGATATTATAGAAACTTGAACACATTTTGGATGAAAGATTGCTTACCCGGGTTAAACCAAAGCAACCTTGATTATACAAGCCATAATGTAAAAAATGAAGCTTTTATAAGGGAATTACAAACGAGGAAAAAACCAAATTTTTCATAGTAAAACACACAAAACATATGGGAAATTACTTTTTTTCCTAAGACAAATTTTTAAATGAAAACGTTACAAATTCTTAATTATGATTTCTGAAATATTTTCATTAATGTTTGAATTTCAACATACGAGTATATAAATGTCGTTTAAGTAAATCGTTTTCATTTTCTTGTAATAATTGATTTATTTAAACCAAAATATAAAAAAAAAAATCATAACAACAGCATCCTGGCCAAATTAAAAAGAAAAGCTTACTACAAATCTTATGCATTAAGTCAATATACATTACATAGATGGCAGTAAACATTTTGTAAAATTATACCAAAAATTACCGCCTGGGGAAGTTTCAAGTTGAAAAATTGTAGGAAGAGCAAAACAAAGTCACAAAATATTAAGAACGTGTCATAACTTTGTGATTAAATAATTTTTTTTCGTATTTTTCTGTACAAATCTTAGACATCTAACGTACACTAGTAAAACTACAGATAAATTTAGCAAGTATTATTTTAATTCGTCAAAGCCAACTTTGATGTATTTTTAAAAATGAAAGTTCGACAAATATATTTTAGAAATAATTTAATTTTAATATTTCTACAATTAATATTTACTTATTGCCAATTTAGCCTTCTGGTATATTGTTGTTAAAGATATATAGAAAGCTTTTATCTAAACCTTTTATAATATTTTTGCTTTTTTCATTGAACAACTTGAAACTAAAAAACACTATTTTTACTATGGATTCCTATGGAAGTCAGTGAAAAGTTGTATCACTAAAAAAGCTTCTAAAAAATACGTCATAATGATTATGGCTCTATACCCTAGAAGGCTCTGGTTAAACACCAAATAAACTTTGCATTTGATAAAATTTTTTTTAATTAAAAATCATTATTAAGTGCCACATAAAATTAACGGAGATTATCTTCGAGATTATTAACTTCGAATTAATATCTAGGATGACCAGGCGTTCTGGTTTCTCCGGGCATTTTCTGGTTTTCCAAACATCTGCAGGTGTCCTCAACATTGTCCTGGTTTTTAGATAATATCCGTGCAATGCAAAATTCTGGAAGAACCAGGAAAATAATAATTAAAAAAAAATTTAAATATTTCATTTGACAAGTAGATCTCCAGCCGGAGCCGAATCGGCCTAATGTCTCAGATATATGATATAATTTTACTAAAATACGAGAATGAAGATTTTACTAATTTTTACTAAATAAAAATGGCTACTCAAACGCATACATTCAGGGGTATTTATTAAAAAATAGAATTATCAAAACATCTATGTATTTTGGGTTAGATTAGGTTAGGGTGGCTGCCCCAAGCACCGGCATAGACACAAATATGGTCCGTACCATATCACATAAACAATTTTTCTCAACTCTACTCATAGAACCATCCAGAGCTTACAATGAAACATATTGAATACACCTGACGTCCATCCTATTGAGATCTGCCAGATTGCTGAAGAGAGGAGCTCCTAAAAATCTGCTTTGCGCTATACTCTTCTACATCCTCGCAGCTTCTATAGTACTTATTCGGGGAGTTTCCAAATCTGCACACATGCTTACCTATCAGACGCTGTCCTGTAATAATCCCTACGATCACACTAATATGGCGACGCCGAAGTGTAACAGCTGTCCAGTTCTTACCTGATCTAGTTTTGGCCGAGCATTTCATCATCTGGCTTTACGTTCCCCTGAACACTGAAATGCCATGGCATCCACTTTAAGTGGATGTTGAAATATTCTGCCATCTCGTTAAGAGATGATAGACAGCTCTGGGCTACATTCGACGTAAGAAAGTAAATCGTAGCGTTTTAATAGCGGCTTGACCGTCCGTAAAAATGTGAATATTCCTTACAGATACTATATTATTCTTCAACCAATCTTCGGCTTCCATTATAGTCTGAAAAACACTGCAAAAGTTGGGGAAACGAAATGAGAAATGGTTCACAGTCAATTTCTCACAGAAAATACCACCACCAACCCTATGCCATCCAATTTTTAAACCATCCGTGAAGAAGTTCAAAACTTCAGGTTTCAACATCTCTTTAGTCAGCCAGTCCTCTCTAGAGGGAATATCAGTACGAAACCTTCCTCCAAAGTGGTAATGAAATCATGTGATCGGTGGTACCAGGGATATCTCTGTTACACAAAATGGATGAGGGTCCTTATAGCTGGGCTCGCTGTAATTTGAATAGCCCTGACAAATATTTTATTTTTATTAAAATCAAATGAACTGTAGTCCCACGATTTCAGGGCTTGAAAATAGATAGTATGCCCCTACCTTGATGATTGATACGTCTAGCAATAGTGGTTGATGCCAGTAACTGTAATGCCATCTGCCATTTGGATCTTGGACACCTCGAGTGCCTGAGGTGGATGTGCTCCTAAGTACACCACTAATTCATAAGGTCTGAATTTTCATCAGCAACTAGTGGTTAGCTCGTTTAAGGCTGGCACCAAACAACAATTTCATGAAATAGTATGAGCCTTATCATTGAGGTATACGATGTGGGGTTCAAGACCAAAAAACATCTATTTTACTTTCTTCTAAATAATCTCGTCAAACATTTTATAGAATATCCAATTTAGTTGCTTAAATAAAATTAGACGGAAATAAATTTAGATTTATTGTACTACATGTACATCCCAATTATAAAATTAGAGGTTTAGATTCAGCTATATCTCTGCAAAAACTTATCAAATTCTATTGGACTTTGATATTCTTACTTAGTATTAAAAACTGAAAATCTTGATGATTTTCCGTTAGTCCAGTGGGTTCAACATCATTTATTGTATTTTTTAGAAAATTTTCTTGGATTTTGCAACCCCTTTGATATTTGAAGTAAAAGTTGGACCAATTTGAGGTTAATTTTTAAATTTTTAATTCAACACATAAATTATTTGATAAAGGTTCCGGTTTAGTAATGAAAAATAATATCTTGTAAGTGACTTCCTGTTGCTGTACGACAAGCTACCATTCTTTTACCAACATTTTCGATGACATTCTGGCATAACTGTGGCTTAATTTGTTGAATACAATTAATAATATTCTTTTTTATACCATCAATTGTTTATGCAGGCCCGGCTCGAGGGGTGGTAAGGCTGTGCGGCCACACAGGGCGCAAAACTTTTAGTTAAAACTAATTTTTTAATGTGTTTCTGCTAACATGTTAGTAGCTAACTTGTAAAAGGCAATTTTAATATTTAACAAGCAACACCAATCAATGACATTCAGTGGGTTAAATAAACGAAAACAAAAATACATACAGGGTGAGGAAAAAGTATGGAAACCCCTAAATATTTCGCGGAGGTCGGTTAAAAAAAAATGAGCAAGGTTTATTCTTAGGTAATTTTCAACAAGGAATTTAATGGTGAGCTTGGTTGTGACCTAGGCCGTCATCTTCAAGGTCATTTTGAGGTCAAGGTAATTTTTTTAGGGAAACCCTTGTTTTGACATCGGATTCGAAAAGAGCGATCAATTGTATGTCCAAATATGTATTTTCCATGACCTCCCAAGGTCATCTGAAGCTCATGATTTGCTACGAAAATTAAAACAAAATAAAAATTAAAAATTTTTTTTCTTTATTTTTAAAAATTATTATTTTTTATTTATTTTATAATTTTCATAGCAACATTTTCATAGCAACATGTTACAATGTTCTGTTATTTATGATTTTTTTTATTTTTTATTTTTAATTTTCATAACAAATCATAAGCTTTACAAATAAAATATATTCCTTCAGGTGACCTTGGGAGGTCATGGAAAATACATATTCGTATGTACAATTGATCACTCTTTTAGAATTCAATGTCAAAAATAGGGGTTTCTCTATAAAAAAATGACCTTGGCCTCAAAATGACCTAGAAGATGACGGCCAAGGTCACAACCAAGCTCATCATTAAATTCCTTGTTGAAAATTACCTAAGAATAAACCTTGCTCACTTTTTTTAAATACTCCGCGAGATTTCTAATTATGAGGGTAGAGACGAGCCCTTTTTAACACCTAAAAAACAATTTGAAATAGAATTTTTCAACATATTGCTTGATACTGTAATGATGTCGATTCAAGAAAGATTTGAACTAATTAACCAGCATGCCGAAACCTGGGGATTCCTCTACGACCTAAAAAATCTGCCAAACCGAGAAGAACTTCAAAAGCATTATAGCGATCTTCAGTTGATTTTAACAGTGATGAACTCATCAGTATTAAACAATTTGTTCTTGATGATTCGTCCCCAATCAATATCCTTAATTTCATTAGAATAAAATATTATTAACTACACCTGTTTCGGTTGCCAGTGGTGAAAGAAGTTTTTCAAGATTAAAATTAATTAAAACATATTTGAGGTCAACTATGTCGCAAGAAAAGTTGAGTTCATTAGCAATTCTTTCAATTGAAAATGATGTAGCCCAAAGTATCGATTTCTCCGAAGTACTAAAATCTTTCGCAAGTAAGAAAGCGCGAAAAGTTTATTTTTAAAAGAAAACTGTGTTTAATGACTCATTATTAAATTAATATTAACATAATATATTCTTTATGCCTAAACCTGTACCTATAAATACAATAAAATAAATAAAATGAATAAATAAAATTATTCCTTGCAAATATTTTTATTAAATAAAATATTTATGAAATACTATACTATTTGACTCTTATTGTCCCTACATATTATTATTAACTAAAAGCAACAAAATAAAATTATAGTGTTTACTATTAATCTCAAATTAATCTAACCTCCTTCTAACCAATTCCCTACTTTAAAGCCTATGCAGTTTTAAAACTAGATAGTTCCAATAAAACGTCAGATTGCAACTTGCTCTAAATTTGACTTCTTACTTTTTTACCAAACTGTCAATTTTATAATTCATTTTTTATCAATTAAAAAAATAACAGGGGCGCTTCAACAATTCTCGCACAGGGCGCTCAAATGTCTGGAGCCGGCGCTAGTTTATGGGCCGTAGGCATAGCCGTTTGGCTTTAGATACCCCTATAAAATCTTAGGCTGTTAGAAAGAACGAAAGATCAAACAAAAAATTCGTAATTATATTCCGATATTGAAGTCCATTTACAGTAACAGCACATCTGCATAACTTTCTCCAAATTTAAAATAATTTTTCCCTATTAATAAATACGCGTTGTTCAATCACATATCTCTCCATTTTTAATAACCGGAACGTTTCTACTTGTCATCTGTCAAATAATATATGGCACTCTAATCAGTGGCGTAGCCAGAAATTTGTTAAGGAGGGGAGGGGGGGGGGGGGGGGGGTTCTTAAATAAAAATAATTTCTGTAAGGAAATACGACTATTTATTTAAATTCAATTTACAAAAAATTAGATTCAAAAAATTCTTAAGATTCAAAAGATTCATAAGATTCGTAAGATACACAAGTTTCATAAGGTTCATGGGATTCATAAAATTAATAAAATTTTTAAGATTCCTATTCTGTGGCAATAACCCAAAACGACATAACTCGAGTTATGTATTTTTTCAAATTTATAATAACTGAATCAAAAGGAACAGTTTGATATAGGCGAAGCGATTTTAATGATAACTAACAGTGTCGTTAAGATTGTTTTTGTTTCCCCTATATCAAATTGTTCCTTTTGATGCAGTTATTCGAAATTTTAATAAATTTGAAAAAAAAAATACATAACTCGAGTTATGTCGTTTTGGGTTATTGCCACAGTATTATTCATAAGATTCGTTTAAGTTCATAGAATTAAAAACAATTCATAACATTCAAAATATTCTTGAGATTATTTAAGATTCGTAAGACGAAGATTACTGAGATCAATAAGATTGATGAGATTCATAATTTTCGTGAGATTCATAAGATTCATAAAATTAATCAAATTAATAAAACTAGTAAGTTCATAAGGTTTTAAGGTTCATAAGATTCTTAAGATTCATAAGATTAATACAATTCATAAGATTCATATTAATAAATGTTTTATAAGATTCTTAAGGTTTGTAAGATTGATAAGATTGGAAAGATTCATAAGATTCATAAAATTCATAAGATTAAGGATCCTAAGATTTTTAAGGTACATAGGATTTATAAGAATCGTTAAACTTGATTCATAAGATTTGAAGATAAATAGGATTCATAAGGTACGTAAGACTCGCGATATTCATAAGATTTGTAAGATTTATAAATTCGTTTTAATTCACGAAATTAAAAAAAACCGTAATATTCATAAGATTATTAAGATTTAAGAAATTCATAAGATTCATAAGGTTCATGAGATTCATAAGATTCATAAGGTTAAGGAGGTTACAGTCTATTCCTTCTCAAATTGAAGAGATTATCCAGGTTGTGCTTCTAAAAATCTGACAAACATTTTGTGCTAATTTTGATGTTATAGGTAGAAGCATTCAAGATCTACCTGAACATCTTTTAAACATTTTAATTAACAACGCTTAGGTAAACTATTTTCGGCTTGTTCTGGATAAAAGATCTAAACAAATCTACACAAATACAGCTAATATTATAATAACAGGTATTGATTAAGTAACCTCAAATTGGAACACCCTTTAATATACAAAGTCTTATTTTCAATTAACTGAGGCTTGAAGATCCAATAGCATTTAAAAAATTTCAAAAGTATAGAAGCTAAAGGTTTGGTATTCCTGTGAAGTATGTTGCACATACATTTTCACGTAACATATGATTTTCTGACGTTTACACTATTGATTTCCATGCAGCAAAATATTGTTCAACAAATATTGCATGCAAATCGCATAGTGTAAAGCAGAGATGTCCATAAAGTCGATCTAATACTTTTAAATCAAAAAGTACATCGCGAAAAAATATTATCATATCATAATATGTATAACATTAATATCGCTTAAGATTGTAAAAATGATTAGGCTATACAACGATAACGATGAAATTCATTATTAATGTACGAATTTATTTACTTAAGGAATAGCCTACACAGTTTCATTCCAGTTTTTCATATTCCAGAATTGTGTTCACAAATCTTTTAGAATCACACTTCTATCATACTCTGCTAAGACGTAAAATATCTTATTGAAATACATATACTGTTTCGTTTGGGACATACTTGTACTTCTTGGTAAATACGGGTGGA
Organism: Tipula helvola; assembly: GCA_963556165.1. NCBI lineage: Eukaryota > Metazoa > Arthropoda > Insecta > Diptera > Tipulidae > Tipula > Tipula helvola. The sequence goes on from OY744482.1 coordinate 271,686,117, forward strand.
TCGCTTCAATCAGTTTGTCAAAAAATTTAAAAATTGAATGTTTTCGGTTTTCTATTATATATGTATGTGCGCGTTTATTTTATTTTGCAGGCTCAAACATTCACTGATTAGAAATAAATAAAACTATTTGGTTTCATCTTTTCTTGATTTTTTGGTTTGTTAATATTTTTCAAATACAAATTAGAAAGCTTTACAAATTCGCATTTGGTTTCGACCGCAAATCTCGTTGTAATTTTAACAACGGGAAATATTTTTTTTTGTATGGTTGTGTGGGTATTTCATTTGGATATGTATTTCTACTTTTTGACGTTTGATACAATTTTGAAACTGGTTGTAAATTAATGACACAAGTTTAAGGTTGAGTAGACCGACCAATCGGCTCAGTGGTTAAAGCTGTGGCGTTTGGATCGGGAGGTAGCGGGTTCGAATCCCGATAGGGTAGGAGCGAGGGATGCAATAGGGATTTTTCATCATCTGGTTACGATCGGTGATGACGATGAACACAACTATGACCCCCTGTTGAGAGTGCAGAATCCATGGGCCGACCACTATAGGCTGGCATGAAGCAATGCAATGTGCAGGTGGTTTATACAAAACGGATCTATAGCCGTACGTCCTCGATTTGGCAACTACTGCGTAAAGTAGGACGGTAAAAGGTAACTGCGAAAGAGTTGGGAGTGCCTTGAGCCTCAGAAAAGATTGTATGGAATAAAACGAAAAAAAAAAAGGTTGAGTAGGATTGCTGCTTGAAAATTCTTGAGATTCGCATGAAGAAAGAGAGTTAGTTAAGAGAGTTGTCTCAAGGTCGTGATTTCCGACTATATTCCGAATTTATTAATTCAAACTTGATTAGAATACATTAAAAATATACATCTATAATTAATATTTTATTTTATAACTTTGAGCCGCCATTTTGATATATATGCATTTGGCATCATCAGCCGCCATGTTGGAATTTTGTAATATTTTCGATCTAGGCATTTGGGTAATCACCACAAAATTTGGCGCGCAGCTACCAAAATTCGATTTAATTATCACGAATCACATTTTATCTGTTACAGATGGTCATGCTCAATCCTAAAATTTCTTAAACCTGTTCAAAATAGACAAATAATATTCTACATGTCGTATTAATCAATACATTCAATACACGTCAAAATAAAAATGTATTTACAATATAGGGTGGTTCAATAATTTTGTAGGGGAAATTTTGTATTTTAGTACTTTACTTGACAAAAACGCACACACCCAAATTATTACAGTCAAATCCTATGATAATTTTTGACATACATATACAAAATAATTCTTTGCTTAATTGGTGTAGTCACCTTAGTACTTTATGGCAAAGGATTGATTTTCCTCTTTCGCTGTTTTCAGATGCATGTTTTCAACTGCGATTTGATTTTAGTTGTCTTGCTGGATTTTTTGATGGATTTAAATCGTGTAATTCAGTGTTATTGACAGTTTAAAAGTGTCGTGAACATCCGATATCCAGAAATCGGAAATTATTCAATGATTCGAATAGATGCCAACTTCATATTTCTGTGGTTGTTTATATCGCATTCGCATATCTGCATGTTCTATTCTCATTTCATACACTTATTCAGAACCGCAATCCAATTTTCAAAAATATTACCTTTGTTTGCCGAGTATTGTTCCGGCAACTCCGTGTTATATGTATTAACAATGAGCGAAGATGTCTTTCCGACCAACTCCTAACAAATCCATAGCATAGATTTGAAATTTAGAATTATTTAATAAACGTTAATTTTATATAAAAATAAACAACAACCACTCTTATTATCCTGCACATAGGCCACTACCTACCCACAATATAAGAAGGTATAGTGAAGTAATCTTGATGTTACTTGCGTTGTGGGTATCATTAATTAACGTCATTTTCTCTCAAAAAATCTTCCCATTTCTCGGAAATTATTGTATTTACACAGAGATAATAAATATATGAGAAGGAGAAATAAGTCCAAAAATTATTACACTATTCGGACAGCATAATAAAAAATTGTGAATGTTGGGGAATATTTTTCAAATAAATGTCAAAAATTAGTACTAAAAAATATTTATCACAGGTTTCGGTCACAGTCTAAGTGTACATTTCGACAGCAAAGTTCTCTGTTATTTTTGCAACGCTCCTCACACGGATAGTATACATATACAAGAAAACTGTGTATCGACACAAAATTTGTAACCCACACAAATAAGAAAAACATTCAAAATAACAACCAAAAAGTACTAATGCCTAGATGTTTTTTGGTTGCTATTTTTACATTAGTACTAAAATACAAAATTTCCCCTACGAAATTATTGAATCACCCTATATTGTAAATACATTTTTATTTTGACGTTTATTAAATGTTTTAATATATACGACATGTAGAATATTATTTGTCCATTTTGAACAGGTTTAGGGAATTTTAGGATTGAGCATGACGATCTGTTACTGATAAAATGTGATTCGTGATAATTAAATCGCATTTTGGCGAGCTGCGCGCCAAAATTTGTGGTGATTACCCAAATGCCTTGGCCCTTGATCGAAAATATTACAAAATGCCAACATGGCGGCTGATGATGCCAAATGCATATATGCCAAAATGGCGGCTCAAAGTTATAAATAAAATATTAATTATAGATGTAGGTATATTTTTAAATTCAAAAGTATTTTAATCAATTTTGAATTAATAAATTCAGAATATGTGTAGTCAGAAATCACGTCCTTGACACAGCATGACTGTGTTCATAAACTCTACATTGTAACAATATTGTTAACAATGACAGTTCTAAAGCGTTCATAAACCTCGGTTGTAACCACAGCAACGTGCTTTGTATTGTTCATAAACCTAAACCAAAATTTCCCCTTATTGTTACAAACGTCATTTACAACTCTACTCAATACTGCCTTTCCAGCTGTCATTAAAAGAAACAATTATGGATTCTGATCAATACGATCAATTTACGGATGAAAATAATTTATTCGATACAAATGAATACGTGAAATGAATATTGGTTCTTGTTAATTAAATAATTATTTTTTTTTATTATATGTATTTATGATAACAAAGAAACAAAATTTTGCTGAACAAAGTTTGTTTTGGTAGCAAATTTGATGTTTGTAACAATATCGTTGTTAACTGCTATGTCATTTGTACAATGACAGTTGTAACAATTTGTTACAATGTAGAGTTCGTGAACGCACTCCATACATGCACTGATATATATACATGGATACAACATAGGCAAAAACTCGTGGTACAAGGAAAAAAAACGAAGAAGAAGAAAAAAAGATTGCGTCTGTGTGACAGAGAAAGTATATTTTTCCTTGTCTTGAATTCATTTCGAATTTTCGGAAATGGAATTATTTAAACTTAACCTACGTACCGTTATAAGTAGACATGTTTTTAAATCCACGCTCAATTGTACAATTTGAAAGAGCTTTAAACGAGTAGTTTCAAAAAGCATTCACAATCCTAAAACTGTTACTTTTTACTTACAAGTTTCAATGATTTTCCAATATAAAGAACAAAAATTGTTGTTAGTTATGTCGGGAATTCATAAAAACCTGTAAGTAAAAAGGTTTTGAATCGTGAAAAAGTTACATTCGCTACTACTTACACCATCCAATAGAACATGAGTAAGATGAGTCATAGCCAATTATGCCATTACAACAAAGTCATCAATCTTCAGATTCAGGCTTCAATTAGTTAATCAGTCTCCAAATCTTTGTATGTTTAATGAGTTTAGCGCAAGTTTAATGTAAAAAAAATTATTTTCGTATCCAGTACGGCTCTTTTTCGGAATTAGCTTTTTAGAGTGTGAGGCATATATAAAATGAGCGGTACAACTAGAAAAAAACTTGTACCATTCGTTTTTGCTGTTTACTACGGTAAATATTTTGCATGCCGTCTCCATGTATATATCTCAGTGCATACATGTAACGTTAACACTGATGGCCGGTCTCCACTTGTATATTTTTCTCTTGACAAAAAATAAATGACATTCGGCTCATGACATTTTTTGTACAACTACTAACATAAAGAATATAACAAATTTCTCTCTTTGAGAATAAGAAAAAAATTTGAATTTGTTGCCTTTTTCGATTAATATAATTTTTGGAATATTATATTTATATTCCACTATTTATTGTTTAAGTTTTAATTTGATAACACAATTTTTATTTTATTTTATTTTATTTTCACCTAAAATTTATTAAAATGCTAAAAATTTCCCCAAAAACACGAAAATTTCATTTTGGTTGTCAAAATTTTCAACATAAAATGACAAGAAATTGAGCATAAAATATAAATTATGCTCAATTGGCACAACGTCATGACAAAAATATTGAATATTCTAATCTTTTCCTCTCTTGACAAAATTTCAATGCGCATGCTCAAAACCATTTTGTGTATGTATTTTGCAAAATGTACAAAAAGTTGTCACGAGAAAAATAATATACTAGATTTTTTTTTTGGCAAGAGAAAAATACACAAGTGGAGACCGGCCATCAAAGTACTCTCGCTATGTTTTTTATCGTTTTTGTTTCTTTAATGTGATAAATAAAAAGAGACGAAATATTTTTATTTAATATAACATTTTACACGACACGCAACATTTTAACGCAACATTTAACATAACATTCTAACGCAGCGTGTAACATGAACCCAAAACTAGTACCCTAAATGTTTTACCAAACATAAAATATTTCCCGTTGTTAAAATAACAACGAGATTTGCGGTCGAAACCAAGACTAAGTGTACGTTTCGACAACAAAGTTCGTTGTTATTTTTGCAACGCTTCTCACACGGATAGTATACATATACAAAAAAAATGTGTATCGACACAAAATTTGTAACCCACACAAATAAGAAAAACATTCAAAATAACAACCAAAAAGTACTAATGCCTAGATGTTTTTTGTTTGTTATTTTTACATTAGTACTAAAATACAAAATTTCCCCTACGAAATTATTGAACCACCCTATATTGGGCCCGATTCTGGAACGATAAAATTCATGTTATGTTATTTTATTTCCCCGCTTCCTATATGAATTTGTATTGAAAAACCAAAAATAATATAACATAATTTAAAATTTTGGAAGGCAGAATCGGGCCCATTGTTCACAACCGTTTTATTGTTTTGATTGAGACGACATATTATAGTTTATTATTTATCTTATTATTTGTCGATTATGAATAGGTTTGAGGAATTTTAGGACTGAGGCTTGCCATAATGACCATCTCTAATAGTAAAAAAGTTATTCGTGATCATAATCCGAATTTTGGCGAGCTGCGACCTATAATTTACAGTAATGACCCAAATCCCTAACTTGTCCGCGAAAATATTACCAATGGCATACATGCCAAACAAGGGGGGGTAATATAATACAAAAGGGCCTCTTTGAGATCAATTTACCTATTGTGTATGTCACCAGCGATTTTTGATCATCCTTTATTAGAAATGCTTGACTGATCATATGACATGAGTTATTTATAATGTTATCAGTATCACATTTCGGGACCTCCGACAGGTATAAACTGTTTAAAGTCTTATCAATAAAACGTGTCGTTCATTCACGAGATTTGATAAAATTTAGACTTTTAAAGTTTTTTACTTGAAAACAGTTTTACTATAATGTTTGTTCGATATTGACAAATTTTCAGATTTTTTTTAAATAAAAAAATTGGTTTATCTAATCGGAACACTCATATTTGTGTGTTACAGTGCGTGTGATATTTGGCACTAAATACCACAGGAATTTGATTCGAATGATGAAGTACATAAAATATGAAGTTAAAAAAAAACTAATACGCTCCGATCATTCGGTTGTGTGAGGGACCTTCTTTGCGATCTCCTCATCTTCCATTGAGCCAACAATAACTTGTAAAAACTTGTGAATTATTATTGTTATTAGAGCTAAAGATACGAGGCTTTACTCATCACAATACAGAACTTGCTACAGTAAAATTACACGGGGAAAAAATTATAGGAGACATTTCAATAATTTATAGGAGCCCACAGGATTGTGGCCTAATACAGGAAAGCATTGTACTATAACATATAGTTAATTTAAAGAGATGCGAATACAAATTGTTTCCATAAAAATAGTAAAATGTACTATTGTTTATAGAAAACGAAAACTATTTTAATAATAAGAGCTTCCTATTTAGTAAAGGAAAATATGCATTTCAAGTTAGTATTTATTGCCATAAAATTGGTATTTTCCCCAGTTTCCTCAGTATATTTTTGTAGCGATTGCAATTTGCAATTGCAATGTTTAATGGTGCAGCAAAAATAACAAATTGATTTTTTGGCTTTATTATAGACAATATAATGACATTCACAGTATTTTCGATTTGTCAAATAAATCATAAAAATGACAATCACTTCATCATAAAGTATCTACTGGAAAAAAGTAGAAATATCAAGTTCGATCTACTCATTAGGTAGCTAAGATCAAACTAAAAAAATACAATTCTCGCGATACCTTAAGTATCAAGTAGAACGCACTGACTTAGCGAATTATATTCATGAAATGAAAATAACATGAATATGTTTCAGAGAATACTTATGCAATTATAACAGCTAACAGCTATATTTTGTGGTAAATATTGCTTTTTATATAGTGGTGGTCCCTATTTTAGACACACACAGTCTTTCTCAAGGAGAGGAATCAATTTATTTTTAATGATTTTATGTTCAAAATAAAGAGAATCGAATAAAACAAAGGAAATTGGAATTATTTCTATAATAAATTGGATTTGCAGAAATGCCATTTCAATTGCTTTCAGAAAATATTCCTTTATGGCATTATAAATTAGATCTTATTATAGTAGCAATTCCAATATTGCATTTCATGCTATGCAGAGTGGAAAGTCAGCTACGTACTATATGTGTTACGAAAAATATAGTACGGTCAAATTAAATTTTTATAAATATACAGGAAATAAATTAGAAACATTTTTTCTCCGTGTAATAACAAAAGTAGTACGTAGTTTCAAAACGCTCAAATTCTGCAAATCTGAACACGTGATTTTGACACATACACGAAATAAAATTGCCCTAATTCAAAGTCATACCTGTAATCTTATCACAATTTCTAATATAATTGGAGATAAATAAATTTATGTAATAATGTGGGTGTGTCTGACAAAATGACCCAAATATTTCCTTTTGAATATACATGTACTATATACTAATTTTTCTTATTACTTTTACTCTAGCAGATAAGTAATTCTGACAATATTGTGTTAATTTTTCTTTGTTATTTTTTGCAAAATAAATTTACTTTTGGTCAAACGTCATTTACACAATAAAATATACGAATCATCGATGAGTGCGACTTGATTTCACACCATACTAATTGAAAATAATTACGAAACAAACAAAGTGCGATAACACTTGTTTTTATGAACACGGCGCGGGAATGTCATTATTCCAAAAAAAGTATTTTGATCGTGAACAATTTATTAATCTATGATACTAATTAAATAATTAAATCGTTCTTTATTATTTACAATCAACTAGATTAAAGTAGTGGTATTTAGTATTTGCTGCTCATGATCACTTAATTAGCGGCATTTTAAATTTTTGTTAAAAAAAAAAAAATAATAAACATTTCTTTACAATCAAAGGTAAATCAACACCATAATATTTTGTCACTTTAGGTTTCCAGATTTTATTAAATTTATCTAGATTTGGTAAAACTAAACTAGATTTGAGTTTTTTTTTTTTTTGTTGGTAATTAGAAAACATTGTTTAATTTCTAATAAAATTAGGACCAATTAAAATTAATTTGTACTACATAGGAAGTAAGGTGAAAATAAGAAGTGTGCAGTAAAATCCTTTAAGTATCTTTATTTTAGATAAGTAATGTCACAATGTGTATGTAATCATATTAGTAATGTTATGCTATAATATTTCACCTTGGTGAGCAATTTTACGATCACTGGTTAAATTTTTTTTTATTTTGCTTGTTTAACAATATCATTATAAGTAACAAACAAATTTTATTTTTTATTATATTAGCATGATCATAATAAACACATACCTCATACGTAAAAAAAAATTGAAAATAGTTTTTATTTCATATACTACACCGAAAATCAATGTTTACGTGATTGATTTCAGTCCGGGAAATGAATCATTACGTCAGAGAACAAAAGTGTCCGGAAAACGAGCTATTACAGTAGAGTAGACTGTAAAACCAAACAAAAAAAAATAACTAGGGTAACTTGATAATTTGAAAATCATTTGGATTGATTTTCTCTAAATTTTAAACTCATGTTTTTACTTTAAAATTTAATTTTAAATGAAAAAATCGAATTAATGTCCCATGTAGTATGAAATACAACGTTATACGTTACACGTACATTAAATGATCGTAACAGTACTCGTTCAAAATTCTGGACTCGGCTCCTGCGTCGCCCCGTCCATAAACGTCGAACTCGTACTGTAACAACTCATTTACCGCCCTGGTGACGTAAATAGCTATTGTGATGAGTCGATTTTACGAAAAATATTCGATTTTGTAGTATAAAATAAATGACGTTGGAAACGATAAGAAAGCTTATAAGAATCCTAATCCTGTAAAAGGTGTATAAAACATTGTAATTTAATAGTTATTTACGTCCTAAGTGAGTGTAAGTATTTTTTGCTTTTCAAGGTGGAGTTTATAGTCCGAGGTAAAGCCGAGGGCAAAGAACAAAAAACTTACCCGCACATTGCGTATAACATCTTTTTTCACAAACAACAGAAAATTCTTGGATGTAGAACATTCGAAGCATTTATATAAGTAAACAAAATTAGAAATTTGTGCAAGTCTCAAAATAATTGTTTGCTCAATTTATTTATGTCAAATACCAAACAAATAAATTGATTTCATTTTAGTTACGCTTTGATAGCGTATTGAATTTTTGTTTATAGCTTTTAGATTGTTAGGTGATATATTACGCATTTTATATTATTATTGATCCATGCTAATTAATAGTAATATTCAGTTGTTAAAACCGGGTTTTTTATCGGAATTGTTTTTAAATTATTCTGATTAGTGCTTTGAGGACATGATTCGGCATGATTTTGAAAAATGAAACGTAAAAAACATAATGTATGTCATACCAATTCAGCATTTGCTATATTTCCGAATAAATCTCTTCCTAAATCCTCCCGTAAATTTATTTATAGTTTATTTTTATTTTAAATAATTTGTGAAATCAAATTTAAATAAATTAAAAAACAATATTTATTTATAAAAATACTAATATATTTTCTCCGCGTATATAATACCCCTATTATGATTCTCACCTCACCGAGTGAGTACTATGCGCAGCGCTGTGAGTCATTTCAGGTATTCTCTAGTTGGTATAATTGATTTTTGACAATCTTGGCGTTTAAATTTTTTCTGCGGTTATGAACAAGAATATTTTTATGTACATATTTATTAAGTCTAAATATTAATTTAATGTTGAGTTTTTTTTAAATAATTAGTTGTATAGATGTGAAAATAATATCTTAGCGAAATTCTGGCAGATCTCGTGCATATATAAAAAAAACAAATGGGGTAAACACAGCGATGTATTTAGGCTAGTACAGGGGCGTCCAAGCCAAATCAGTATTTTTGACAAATTTTCAAAATAACTAGACCATTAAAACTGTGATTAGAATAAAAACCCAACTGGACAACGCGGTAATTATTTATGTATCCAGGGCCAAAGAATTTATCACTCTGGAATAGATGTGAAGATCCGCGGGCCGCATGCCTCAAAATGGAATAAAAATTCCAGTGGTCTTCACACTCACCCCAAAGTAATAAATTCTGTGGCTATGGATACATAAATAGTTACCGCGTTGTCCAGTTGGCTTTTTTTTCTAATCGCAGTTTGATTGCTCTAGTTATTTTGAAAATTTGTCAAAAATACTCATTTGGCTTGGACGCCACTGGGCTAGAATAATAAATTTTAAGGTTAGAATTTACCTATTTTGATTAATGTTTTTCCTCAAATTTATTCAAAATAATTAATTGCTGCACTTTTGGTAACATTTAAGATAATTTTAATGTCATTAGCTTGCCTCAAACAAATTGAAATTTAAAATCGAGTTTTTTTAGGATTCAGTTCCTCTAAAGAAAAAGTCCAATGTTGTCTACCAGATCTAATGCGAATGTAATGTAACGTATACTGGACAAACGAAACAATTTATTGAAAAACGGTTATATCAACATAAAAGTGCAGTTTATCGAGATTTAAACCAAAATAGTGCTCTCACTCAAGATTTAAAAACACAAATCATCATATAACCATAGACAATCATAATAGATCTCTCATTTGACTAAAAACAGAAAATAAAAACAAAAATTTTCCATTCAAATGTTATCGATGTATTGCATATACGTATTATATTTGCAACGCATTCTAAAATCATTGCCTTATAAAATACACAACACAACGATACATTGGAATTATCAGAAGTTTTTGTTTTTTTCCTTTAGTTACTATGAAATGAGAAATCTAGTATGAATGTCTATGATATATAACTATAGATAACGTTAAAATTTTGAAACAGCAAAAAAATTTTAGGAAAAGATCGTTTTTAGAAATGTTACACATAAAATCCAGTGATAACTCAATAAACATTGTTGGAGATTATGCTTATATTGGTTAATTATATCGGTAAATTTGGTTGTTTGTCTTATACTTATAATTGATTCATTATATTTTTGTAAAATGTTTCAAATTTTATTCATAGTTTGTAAAAGCTTTTTTCGTAAAATTTACCACAAGTATTTTTGTCACAGTTGGGAAAAATATTTTTCTAGTCTAGACACAGGAATTTTGGTTTCTACGAAAAAACTTTCAATTTTTTGGTTTTGGATTTGTTTAAAAAAATTATATTGGAAAAAATTTTAAAACGCTTTTGAAAATGGAGTCGAAGTGAGAGTCCGAAAGCTCAAGTTAATTTTTAAAAAAATAAAAACAGTTTAGATCCCTAAACCATTAAATAATTTTAATTATAAAATTTAACTCATTTTAAAAATAAATGGATAAGGATTATAAAATAATTATAAAAATGCTACCATGTTTCATTTCGTCCTTTTCAAAATGGAAACGAAATTTTTATTTTATTATCTTTTTCCTTACTTAGTTCTATTATACGTACTAAGAAAATAGCAAACCTTTCGTTTTCTTGAAAAATACGTTTTAATAAGGCAATCTACAAATTGTTTGTATCTCAAAATAAAATTTAAAATAAAAGTTATTGATAAAAAATATTTTAATACAAAATAAAAACAAAAAGAAAATATTGACAATTATAATTTAAATTTTACATAATCTTTAAGTACCCGTCTGTTAATTTTCACTTTATTATCCAAGTCGTAAATTTGGACAAGCGATAAATTACAATATTTATGCAGCTAAAGAACTTGCCAATGTAGGGGAACTTTAGCTGAGAATGAATCAAAATGTTTGAATGCTTAATTTTAACTATTTTTATTACCCAAAATGTAAGTGTTTGTAAACAAAAATAATTTGCCAACAAAGCAAAAATTATGTGAAACAAGTTGTATAATTCAGAAATTGGATTCTATATCCGTACATAACAATTTTACAGACTATAATAGAATAATTTGCCGCAATAGCAAAAATTATGTGAAATAATTTGTATAAACCAGAAATTGGATTCTATAAATAATAATTTTACTTAAAGACGCTTAGTTGACAATTATTGCATCGCTAGTTGTTGTAGTTGTAACGTGCCATGATTAGTGCAATGTATTTGGGGCCGACAGAGTTAGAGACCTCGGCCGTGGAATTTGTTGTTGCGAGATAGTGTCCCTTAAAGCTGGTTGTCGTTTTTTCCTACATAACGATGGGTATGATGTCCGAAACTTGGTGCATCTATTGATTCTGGCAAGGCTGCTTCATTGATATTTTGCTGAGCGACGGTTCCCTCAAGATCAACTATTTTCTTAGTCAACCTGATGTGGTGTACTCTTCGTTTTTAACTTCTCGGTCAGGTTGAACACGTGGTTGAAGCGTTGGTTGCATTACTTGGTTATCTGGCATCTGTGTTGGTGTTGTGTCATTTTTATTCTCGGGTTCTACTGATACTACTCGAATCTTTTGATCTAAACCTGGATGTACTTCCATCACACGTCCAGTCAGCCATTTTAAAGGTGGAGTGTTGTCGTCTTTGATAAGCACTAGGTCACCTATTTTTATGTTTGGTTGTAATCGATTTAAGTACTCTGAATGCCATCTTTTCCAAAAATCTTGTTTGATTTTTTCTACCAGTTTCCATCGTGATATCCCATGAATATTTGTATCTGTCATAGCATCATGTAGAACTGATAGCAATGGTGCACGAATTAAGAAGTGTCCAGGAGTTAAAAAAGTTATGTCTGTGGGATCGCCTGTCATAGATGAAAGTGGTCTTGAATTAAGACAAGCCTCTACTTGTGAAGTGACCGTTGATAGTTCTTCAAATGTAACTGTTGCTTCTCCTATGACCTTAATTAGGTGTTTTTTACTGACTTTACAGCAGCCTCCCAAAGTCCACCAAAATGTGGTGAAGCTGGTGGTATGAAATGCCATGTTGTCCCATCGTTTATCAATAGTTGAGCGATTTCTTTAGATGACTTACGAAGTAATGTAGCCATTTCTCGTTCAAGCTGGTTTTTTGGCCCGACAAAATTAGATCCGTTATCGCTATATAAATCACTGCACAATCCTCTTCGTGCAGTGAATCGTTTGTAAGCTGCGATGAATGATTCAGTGGTTAAACTGACTGGCTCAATATGTATGGCCTTAGTTGTCATGCAAACAAAGATTGATAAATAACCCTTGTGTACTTTATGACCTCTTCCCTTTGTTGTACGAATAAGTAGAGGTATTGCATAATCGACTCCGGTTCTTAAGAATGGTCTTCCGGGTGTGACACGTACTTCTGGTAAATTTCCCATTAACTGTGTTCCGGATTTAGCATTAAACCGATGACACTTCATACATTTCGATATTAAATTTCGTGTTAGATTTCGACCGTGTATGATCCAGTATTTTGTTCGAAGATGAGCTAATGTCAATTGTGTTCCTCCATGCAATGTTTGTTCATGGGCTTCTTGAATTAGTAGTTTAGCTATTGGATGGTTCCTTGGAATGATAACTGGATGTTTCTCATCATAGCTCCAAGTTGTTGTATTTTCAACTCGACCGCCGACTCGTAATATATCTTGGTCTAGGAATGGAGACAAAGATTTTACCTTACTTCTATTTGATATTCCTTTTTGGTTCATAAGGTCGTGAATTTCAGTTTTGAAATGTTGTCTTTGCGATATTTTGATCAACAATTGCGTGGATTTTCGTATTTCTTCCGCCGTAGGAGCTTTTTGGTTAGTTACAACCTTTTTTCGGCATTTGTTGATGAATCTCGCAACATATGCTATAATCCTTTTTATGGCATTGAAGTTGGAGTATTTTAGATATAATGGATCGATAACGTTGTCTGATGTTACCGTAGCTGTCTCAATACTCGTTGTTTAAGTTCCAATTGGTCTGGTATTTCCTCTATTATCATTGGCGTCAGCTGGATTGCTTTCTCAAAGATAACCTCAGGCCCGTTCCACCATAAATTATGTGTTATTAATTCTGTTGCTTCGATACCTCTGGATGCACAATCCGCTGGGTTGTTGGTTGATTTGACATAAAACCACTGAGACGGAGAACTTAAATTCTGGATTTCCGATATTTTATTTGCCACGAATGTTTTAAATTTGTAGGGCTTATTTCTCACCCACCCTAACACGATCATTGAATCCGTCCAAAAGTATGTTGTTGTATGGCCAAACTGCATGTCTTGCTGCACTCTATTCATTAAATTTGCAAGCAAACTTGCTCCGCATAACTCTAGCTTTGGCAATGTTAGCTTGGTTGCTATTGGTTCTACCCGTGTTTTTGATGTTAATAAATTTGCTTTATTTGATGCCCTGTCATAGAAGTATACCACTGCTGCATAAGCCACTTCGGAAGCATCAAAAAATCCATGCAATTCTCCTTGTAGAAATTGATCAAATTCAATCCACCTCGGAATTTTTATCTCCTCCAACCTTGAGAGGGATTTGTAATATTGCTGACATGTGTTTTGCTGACATGGATCAAATAATTTTGACGACTCAGATAACATTTTGCGTTTGGTCATTTCTCCAATTTTGACGTTGATATTCACCTTAAATTCAAACGTATCGGTGCCTGAATTCAAAATTAAACCCAATGTTTTTACTGACTCTGATTCGTCGTTGTTGTGAAATATGATAGGCTCGAAGGCTCTCGAGTCCGGATTTACACCTTCTAAGAGATTTAAACAGTTGGAGGTCCATTTTCTCAAGTTAAATCCTCCAGATTGTAGCAATTTTATCAGTTCGGTTTGTGCTGTCTGAGCTTCCTCTATATTGTGACTTCCTGATAATAAATCATCTACGTAGAAATCTTTCTTAATTATCCTTGCCACTATTGGGTAGTTTTTCTCCTCATCGGCCGCTAGCTGTTGTAGTGTCTTGATGGCCAAATATGGTGCCGAAGCCATTCCAAATGTCACGGTTGTCAGCTGGTACGACTTTATCATTTTGTCGGATGATGTTCTCCATAATATTTTCTGATATTTTTGATCCTCCGGATGTATTCTTATTTGTCGATACATTTGCTCTATGTCCGCTGTGTATGCTACTTTGTATTTTCTCCAACGTAGTAGAATTGACATCAGGTCCTCTTGTAACTTGGGCCCGACGAGTTGTATTTGATTCAAACTGATATTGTTGCTTGTCTTAGCTGATGCGTCAAATACGACCCTTAATTTTGTTGTGGTACTGGTTGATTTGAGCACCGCGTGATGAGGAATATACCCTTCAATACACTCCTGATACTGCTTGAAAAATTCCTTTGCCACTGAAAAACGTCGTTCCAATTGAATGAATCTTGCTACGGCCCTTTGTTTGGATGATCCAAGAGATGGTACATTTTGGATAAAAGGAATTCGTACCGTGTAACGACCGTTCGTATCTCGACAATAATTCTGATGATAATGGTATTCACATAGAGTTTCTTCCTCTGTCATCAGCTTCTTGGGTTGCATCTCTTCTACTTCCCAGAATTTCTTTAATTGCTGGTCGATGTCTGTTAAGGTAACCAATGACGTTATCTTGGAAGGTTTATTGTTGTTGGGGGTATTACCAAATATAATCCATCCTAATTCTGTTTGTTGGGCAATTGGTTCTCCTTGTTTTCCTTTGACCATACCTGGTTGCTGGTTCATCACAATGTTTGGATAATAATCGGCACCTAATAAGATGTCGATTTTGTTTGGTTGATTATAATTTGGATCGGCCCACATCAAGGTGTTTAAGTGACGCCATCTTCTACTGTCAAAATGTTGGTCAGGCAGTGGTCGTGTTATATACGGTAACTCTACTGCCTCCATTTCCATGGAGAATTTCGATGAAAATCGCGGTTGTACACGGAAGGTGACTGATCTTGTGGCAGTTATGATTTCGCTTTCATTTATACCTCCTATTTCCATATATGTTTTCTTCGTTCGTTGTTTAATTAGCTTGGATGCCTCCTTGGTAATGACTGAAATTTGTGAGCCAGGATCTATTAACATCCGTAAGAATTTTGGTTCTTGGTTTCCAGTCTGTATTTCAACCAATGCCGTGGCCAATAATGTGGACGTTAACTGCTCGTACTGGTTTACTAGATGGTTCGTTATCTTTAACTGAACGGTTGTCTCACTTTTTGGAGTGTCATCTGTCTTCGTGGTGAGCATCGTGCGTTGTGGTGGGTTATTGGAGTGTAATAAAGTGTTGTGACGTCCCATACAAACTAAACATCGTATATAATATGGACAGGGGTGGTGGTGGTGGATCTCCTTTAAACACATATTGCAAAGCTGCTCTTGAGCGATGAATTTGGAACGTTCTAAGGTAGACTGTTGTTGGAAATTGATACAGTCCTTTAATTCGTGCTCTTGTTTACACAATACACATGTTCTTTTAGTTTGTGTTCTACATGTGCTGACCCTTGCTGTCTGTGGAGCGGATGCTCCAAAACTGCGACTTATTGTTTTTGATTTTGTTGCTTCTAAGGCTTGGAATCTCCGTTCTATAGGAAATTGAGAAATTCTTCTAGTGTTGGCATTTCTCTAGGATCCGCTATTGACATCTCGAATAGTTTTGAAGTTTCATTATCCAACATTTTTATTATTATTGGAATTATAATGTAATTGCAAGACAATGTAATTACGCCTAAGTTTTTAATGGCATGTTGAGAGCCTGGTTAATAAATCATGTAATGATTTAATTGATTTTGCTGATTCCGCGTGTATTGCTGGAAAATTCAGCATCGCGTTCACATGGCTCGACGCCATTTGCCTTTTATTTTGGTATCGGTTTACCAACAGCTGCCATGCGTCTCTGTAATTATCACCAGTGGTTTCAAGGTGGCTTATTAGTCTGCCCACGCTCCCAAGTACCGTAGACCGTAGTTTTGAGTTGGTGCATTTTTATGGTGTCACTTATGCCGTCGTTTTCATGAATAATCCTTCTAAATAGGTCATAAAAGGATGCCCATTTTAAGGGGTCCCCATGAAAATGTGGAATTTCAATCGGCCTTAGTTTGACTTCATGTTCCATTGATATTTGTTTGTTCAGCACGTTGGTGATTCTGGATCTTAGTATCTCGAATTTGTTGATTAATGTTGAGTAGTAATCCTCGATGAAGTACGGCATCGTATCTTCTTCATCAGCAGTAGCGTCCAATAATAGTTCCTCATGAAGTTGCTCGATTTTTGCTATCCTGGCATCGAGATGAGTTAGCTTGTGTTTAAGTTGATCTTTGCAACCATCAGCTTCTAACAATTGTGCAGCGTCTGCCATTAATCTATAGCACAAACGCATTTTGACCTTCTGCTCTTTATATTTGCGTATGTGCTCGCTGTCTTGATCGTCGAATTTTGTACATCGTTGTTTTTTGTAGTCTCGTTGGAATTAGAGTTGCGTGCCATGTTGATGTTGGCTGGTGTGGTAGAAAGGCTTGCTAGACTATTTGTTGTCGTCCGGATATTGGTTGAGGGTTTGATGGATAGATAATTATCATCATTTGCCGGCATTTCCGTTTTTTTTTTTTTTTTCTCGCTGGCGCTACATCACATAGAGAGATTTGGCCGCTTCAAGATGAAGTTTCGTAATCGTTTTTTTCAATGGATAATGAGTGATTAATTCATTGATCCTACATTAACCAGCCGTGATTTTTTCATCACCCACCGGGAATCGAACCCGGGACCTCCGGAGCTTAAAGCAAGCATGCTAACAACTGTGCCACCGGGGCGGCATTTCCGTTACTGCTTTTAATTTCTCATTTAAATGTTGTTGAAAGTTATTGAAGAATGTCTCAAACGACTTTCGTTCCACCCAGTAATTACGAGATGGATTGTCATCATGGTATGTATCTCTTCCCAGATGGTTTTAATGGTGTTAAGTTTTTTCTGCTCTCGCCATCTTTGTTGTAATTCGTTTTGATTTTTTGTATCTCATTAAAACGAGCAGTCTGTTGTTTGTAAAGTTGCTCCATTGCCTATTGTTTTTATGCGGCGTTAATGTGACGAACTTTAATTTTCCAGAATTGTTTTGAATAATCTCGCACTTTTCTGGATTCAACTGGTAGCCGTTTGTTGCTTGGCTCGAAAGACCAATGTTAATTTTCACTTTATTATCCAAGTCGTAAATTTGGACAAGCGATAAATTACAATATTTATGCAGCTAAAGAACTTGCCAATGTAGGGGAACTTTATCTGAGACTGAATCAAAATGTTTGAATGCTTAATTTTAACTATTTTTATTACCCAAAATGTAAGTGTTTATATACAAAAATAATTTGCCGCAATAGCAAAAATTATGTGAAATAATATATATAAACCAGAAATTGGATTCTATACCCATAAATAATAATTTTACTTAAAGACACTTAGTTGACAATAATTGCATCGCTAGTTGTTGTAGTTGTAACGTGCCATGATTAGTGCAATGTATTTGGTTTGCATGATAAACGTAATCTATTCATTTGAATAATTCTTCCCTTAATACCAACATTTTATTTTTATTTTACTAATTTAAGTTTAAAAGCTTAAGGTCGGTACGCAGCTCGAGCTAAGCTAAAATTTCCAAATAAATTTGACGTAAAATTTAGCCAGCTAAAGTCAAAATCAAAAATTTTGCTCACGATTTTGCTAAACTTTACGCAGTTCACACGAAAACATTCTTTAAAATAATGTCTTACGGATTATAATATAAATGTCACCACTATAAAGTCTCCACAATTTTTCGCAGTATGGGTTGGTATGCATCTCGAGCTAAGCTAAATTTTAACGCGATCTCCAATTAGATAGAGAGAAATACGAGGTAAACAAAATGTGTAGAGATAAATTTTGACACTTCTCAAATTTGGTATTTTTTTTAATAGCGGCTAGTTTTTTAATATCAAATAGCTTTTTGTAAAATGTTGGTGTTTTTTTAATTAATAGAGAGTTTTGTGTTATTTTTGTATTTTGTGTTTTGAAATAAATATTGATTGCTCTTTATCAATTTCCAGTATCTCTGATTCTTTTTCAATATAGTCGAAATCTTCAATTAAGTATTGAAGTTGCTGCGAACAATTGTGGAGACTTTATAGACGTGACATTTATATTACAATCCGCAAGACAATATTTTAAAGAATTTTTTCGTGTGAACTCCGTACCGGTTAACGAAATCGTGAGCGAAATTTTTTATTTTGATTTTAGCTAGCTAAATTTTACGTCAATTGTATATAGAAATTTTACCTTAGCTCCAGCTGCGTACCGGCCTTAAATTAAATGCACGGAACATTAATTGTGCTCTAAATTTTAACATTTATCATTTCTGTTGTAATTTGATTAATAGTAGACCTGTGATTATTTAAATTTTATATAGAATGGTTTATACTGACACTCAAAACTTAATTGAAGATTTCGAAATTGAGTATATTGAAAAAGGATCAGAGATAGTGGAAATTGATAAAGAGCAATCAATATCAAGTGCCCAAAACACAAAATTCAAAAATAACACAAAACTCTCTATTTAACACACAAAAAACATAAAACTCTTAATTAATTAAAAAAACACGAACATTTTACAAATAATTATTTGATATTCAAAAGCCATTAAAAAAAAAACAAATTTGAGAAATGTCAAAATTTATCTCTACACATTTGTTTAACTCGTTTTTTATCTGTATAACTCACAGCTCAGTATGCAGCTCGAGCTAAGATAAATATTACCGCGGTCTCCACAAGTCTTCATTTAATTACAGATAAATCGTCAAGCTAATAATTTGTGTAGAGATAAATGTTGTTGATTTTGTTTGACTTTTATTCGTTTGTTTTTGAATGAAATATCCATCCAAATAATCCTCTAAATACTCGATTTCGTAATGTTGGTCGGCCATTTTGACTTCTGTCTTCTTTATATAAAAATTTGATTAATTTTACTTCGTGGCTATTTCGATTATAAAATTAATCAAAATTCAAAATCGTCAAAATTTATCTTCAAATTATTGTCCTTGTGAGATAAATTGCGGCTAAAATGTTTGGAGAATTTTTATAGTGGCGCAATCTAGATTTGAATGAAACAATTGATGTTTTTCAAATTTTTCACGCAAAGGTGCATACCGCTCAGCGAAATTGACAGCTAAAAAAAAAATTTTTTTATTTAGCTAGCTAAATTTTACGTCAAATTTG
The DNA here is from genome assembly GCA_963556165.1 of Tipula helvola. NCBI lineage: Eukaryota > Metazoa > Arthropoda > Insecta > Diptera > Tipulidae > Tipula > Tipula helvola. Next base: position 271,705,921 of record OY744482.1, read on the forward strand.
TATGGAAAATTTATCTTAGCTCGAGCTGCATACTGAGCCTAAAGAGTTAAATTTTGACACTTCTCAAATTTGTTATTTCTTTTTAATGGCGCCTACTTAGTTTTTGAATATCAAATAATTTTTTTGTTGGGTGTTTTTTTAATTAATGAAGAGTTTTGTGTTTTTTGTGTGTTAATTGTTAGTTTTGTGTTATTTTTGTAGTTTTGGCAGTTGATGTTGATCACAGGTCTACTATTAATCAAATTACAACAGAAATGATTACTTTGAAATTGATAAATATCAAAATTTAGCGTACAATTATTGTTCCGTGCATTTAATTTGCTGCGAAAAATTGTGGAGACTTTACAGTGGTGAGAAAAATATTAACATGGGAAAAAACTCGAAAATAACATTTCGGTGGCCATTTTGAAAGAGAAGAAATTAAAAATGGTACAATTTTTATATTATTTATCTTTAAAATAAGCCCAATTTTATAATAATTTTTAGATTAAGTGCATGAAATTTTTAAATATTTGATATTCTGTACCTTAAAAAATAACAACCACAACAAAATCATGTTGCATAATTTTTTTAATTAGTAAAGTAAAGTAAGTTTTTTTAAAACATGACTTCCAAAAAAAATGTGATTTGACGTATTTTTCACCATATTGTATAATTATGTATGTATAACAGATCCCTGAAATATACAAAAAAATACTTCCTTCCTTCATATGATAATATCGTTAATTTACAAGAAAGTTTTGCATGCCAAATTTACGTCGAATTCTTTCGGGCACAAAACTTAATCAAACGAATTAAACATTTTTGATCCCCAATACCCAATTAGGCTCTTTTGAAAAAAAATGTTGATCTTTTTTCTTGATCTGGGATCAATTTTAAAATCCGAGTTTTTTGACAGATTTTATTTTAGATTTTTATAAATACATTGAAAATTAAAACATAAAAAATTGGAGGTGTAGCCAACACCCCACTTTCTTTTACCAACATTTTGAGGAACTTACATATTATGTAAATTTCCTACAAATTTATTCTTTTCTATATTTTGGGAAGATTTTGTATATTACTAGCTGAGCCCGGTCCGCCTTGCTGGTCCTAAGTAAACCGTTTCTTTTGTATTGTCTCTCGATTTAAATAGATGTCACAGCATTTAGTTATTGAAAATTCGTTTTCGTATATCTGTACAATAAGTACATTGTATTAGAGTGTAAACATTATTACGGGAAATTGATTTGGCAATATTGTTAATGAGCTATTGGAATGCAAACTGTTGTTAAATTATGATAATGGAAAGATAAATGTAGATGATTCGTATTATATGCCGCACAGTGATACCTGATGGAAGAATATTATTAAAAAATGTAATAAATATTTTATGTGAAATGAAATTCGTATAAATTTATTGTAACGTTCTTTATTTGAAAATTTGTTTGGTTTAAAATTTGGTAATTAAATTAGTAAAATGTTAATTGATAAAAATTATATTATATAGCGGACCCCGATGCACTTCGTTGCAACCAACCAAAAAAAGAAATGAAATATTCTAGATTTTTTCTTTATAAAATGGATGCATTGTATTTAAAAATTATTAATGTCAATCAAAAACATTGGGATATACAATATTTTTCGTTTGCCCATTTGAATCGAGCACAAACAAACAATTTGGAGTTCCAACTCTTGAGCAGGCCACGTATAGCATGTGAAAAGCACGGCTCTTCCAAATTTAATCCGCATATTTGAAGCGTTTGTCCTTGCGCCTTATTGATGGACATGGCAAATGATAAACGCACTGGGAATTGCAAACGCTTAAATTCAAATGGCATGTCTGTTGGAATCAGTGGAATACGTGGTATGAGCACAATTTCACCTTTCGCTGTTCTGGTCAATATTGTGGCTTCAATTAAATTCGCCATCAATTTTTTTACTGCCAATCTTGTGCCATTGCACAGTTTTGATGCATTTAAATTCCGCAGTAAAATAATTGATGAGCCAACCTTTAAATTCAAATAATGCGGTGGCATACCAGGTAGTTCCAATGAATTCAAAAATTCAATTGGATAATTCACTGCATCATCTGCATTCATTGCGCTATCAACAGATTTATATGATGTCAATGCACCTGGTAATTTTTCTTGAATCTGATAATTGATTGCATTGACGAGTACATTTTTTGGTGCCAGTATTGCGCGTTCTCTCAACCAATTGTGATTCCTGCAATTTTGAACAATATTTGGGAACACACTTTCAATCAACTCTTCTGTTAATTGGAGAATGGTACAAAAATTGTTCGGCAATGTAATCAATCCATTTGTATTATCGACTCGAACATTGCCATTTCCAATATCTAACAATTGCTTCGAGAACCGATCTGCAGAATGGTCGTTGTGCAATTGAACGCGCATATTTATGTTCAATGTCAATTTTTGCACATGTCGCCACAGAAGAGAAGACTTTAAGCATGCATTGATCTCATCCGCCGGTGTTGATCGTGGAACCACAGGCAATATTTGACGAAAATCGTCGGACAATAATAGCAATGCACCACCAAAAATTTCTTGATTCTGACGTAGATCTTGCATTGTACGGTGTAATGCTTCCACCGATTTTTTATGCGTCATTGTACATTCATCCAAAAGAATAATTGCTGCTTGTTGCAAAACTTTTGCCATCGCAGAATTTCTTGAAATATTGCACGTGGGATGTTCAATCACCTGTTAATTTGAGAATAATTATATTTTACAATAATATCGATTAAATTTTAAAGTGATCAATCAATAAATATAAGCTGCAGGTGTGCAGCATTCAACGGCAATTTTAATGCAGAGTGCGCTGTTCGTCCACCATCCAATAGAGTAGCAACGATTCCCGACGAAGCAAATGCCAATGCAATTTTTCGTTGCGATCGAATGGCTGCCAAAATCAGTGATATCACAAATGTTTTTCCCGTACCACCAGGCGCATCCAAAAAATATAATCCACCGACTTCATTTTGTACAGCTTGCATGATGGTATCATAGACATGTTTTTGATGGTCATTTAATTTGGGAACATTCAAATTAAAAAATGTTTGCAATTCATTGGGATCATACTGTTGTTCACGTTGGACGATTGGGTGGTATACCTAATTACCCTAATGCTTTATTTGCAATCGTTAGGCACATATCTTCAATCGCTATCAATGCCTCATTATACATTTCCAATGAAATCAGCAAATCAGCGTTTCTTGTGTGATGACGCATTCCAAGCAAATAGTCTACTGCCATAGAATCTTTGTATTTATTCCACAATTCAAGTGGATTTGATGGAAAATATGTTGATATGATTATGGCATATAACATACGTATTTGATGTGGAGAAGAAGCAATCGATGCATCATGAAGCGTTAAATCCCAATGCGCATCATTTTCAAGTAAACATAATTGCTCACATGCTTCACGATACGTCACACATAAATCTCTTCGCAAATGTTGAAATGAACGTGATCCAACAACATTTACTAACAACAACCGCAAATAATAACATTCTGCATTGTTTGGATGAACTGTGTATAATCTTCACATGGTATCTGCAAAAAAAAACACCCGGATGGCCATCAACAGGTGTTCCTTGTTTACGTTGTTGCCATTTCTTTGCAGTCCAAGTGAAATAATGCGTTACATCTGAATACAGCAACGTTCTGGCAAATTCATCGCTTTCACACAATTGAAAGAATGCAGTTAATGTTGTTGCTGGTGGCTGTGCTGCTCTCTGCTGTACATTTGCATCGATAAAATACACACGCTGACCATTTTCAAGATGAACAGCCAAATGAACAACAGCAGGATATCGCTCATGAATTGGAAATGAATAAATTCTCCAAAGAGAGATTCTCCAGTATTAGTGCTAATGTAGCGCCCCATTTGATATTGGGAGATTTCATCATTGCTATTGCCACCAGCTACTCCAAAAACAGCCATATCACTGCCTTTATTCACATATTTGCAAATGTATTTAATCGACTTCATAGAATTACAGTACTCGACATTTATGTGAGCCTGAAATACTTTTGACAATAGTGGAGAATAAGGCACAATCCAACGATTATCAACTTCAATGTCTTGATTGCGTATTTTAATTGTTGTTGTATGGCCATTATCCTCCGGTGACCGACGTCGGTACAACGGGTATCCGTCGTCACCTGTAATTGTATCCGAAGTTAATGCTCTTGGATACCGTTTTGTACATTTTCCATCGATCATGCATGGTGAATTCATATTTATTTGACCGCAAGGGCCATGGATCATATTTTTCGTGACAACTTCAAATAATTCTGGATCGCTGATTTCATCTGGAATTTCAGCTGATATAATGTTATCAATTTGATCGGGTGTTACTTTACGAACCAGCCATATCAACATTCAATCGAATACATCCAGCAACGCACCACTTCAAAAATTCTCAATTTGATAATCAAATCCATCAGTGCTTTTACTTTCTTTCGAAATACACGTGTTGTTATATCATGTCGATCTGTTGGATTCTGACCATCAAATAAATTGTTTTTTATGTCAGCCCACTGTGGATTGCATGTGAATGTTATGAATAGGTCGGTACGACCATATTTGCGAACGTATGACATTGCATCTTGCGTATATTCGTGCATGTGGTGCGGACTGCCAACATATGTCGATGGTAATATTGTTAAACATCCGATATCATTAACATTACCATCATTCACTATTGCACCTCTCAAGTGTATGTATTCTTTCGATCGCAATTTGCCTTGATTGAATCGAAGGTAATTAAGGCGTTCTGCTTCAATTTTCGCATACATGTCAACAGCGTATTGGTGGAAAAGTTTGCCACATCGCATAATAAAGTTGTCTTCTTGTGGGCGAATCTCGAATCTATACGAATAATAATTCATCCCACTAACTTGTTTGTCTACATCATTCACGACCTATGATGAATACATTATCAGAAAATTAAAATCATGTCTTCTTGTTTTGAAATAAATAAATTGAATTCATAATATATATTTTACCGGTTCGTGGATCTATCATTCGTATATTGATATGATAGCCGTCGACACCTTTCCAGTGCAATAATGGATATTGTAATGCATCATAGCTGCGGTGAAGCTCTGAAACTCGCCGTAATTCTTCATTTCTTCGATGTAGCACAATATCGCGAGATTGAAACTGGTCTCCAACAACTGGTCTATTACAATGGCCACTTCATCAATTGTTGGTGCATTAAATCGTCTCGCATGCTCTCCAAAGGACGTTTTGTCAGCCCTGATAACGATTCTGTGATCATCAGATGGCATACGATCGAGAGCGGTTTTAAACAATCGAATTAATTCATTGTGCTGATGTAAGAATGTTTGAAGTTCAGAAACAATTTGTCGCCTTGCACGCGCAGCAATTGTACAACGCCGATCCAATTCACGATTTGCATCTCCGATAAAATAGATTTGCAAAAATTGATGATCAGCATCAGGATATGGCAATAAGCAACCAGTTCGATGATAAATCTGACCTTGAATTTGTAATATTTGTGAAATGTAATTAGCTGCTGGGTCAGAATTCTTGAACACATCAAAAAAATTGCTGCTCAGATCGCATTTTTGATTTTTCTTATGATATTCCGCATGAAGTAATCACCTTAAACGTCGGCATGAAATTGGCTCTTACAATTTTGGTCGCACCAAAAGAAGTCATTTGAAATGCCGCATTGTATTCTTGAATGTGAGACAAAAAATGCTTAGACGTTTGCGACGTTCCAAAAATGAATGAATGAAGAGGATCGGGGGGAGATTCAAATGCTGGCAATCTCACTTTGCCATTAGCACAACACATGCCAGGCGTTTCAACTTGAAATTTGGCTGCATCACAATGTGGACATCTCACCGTCGTTCCACCAATATTGGCATGTTCACTATAATCATTTTCGCTATTGTAAGCGAAAGCACATATTCCATCTCTTGCACAGCACGACGTGAAAGTCGTGTCGTTCGTCTCGATGCTGGATTTAATGGATTTGGATCTGCCGATCTATGACGACGTGCGTTTCGTACTTGTTGTACTTGATTTTGTTGTGAGTGTTCCTCTACACTTTGCGCTCTCCTTTGATTAAATCTATAGGTAGAATTACGCGTACGTCGACCTATAGTTGATCGTCTTGTTGGTGGCATTTTTTTCTAAATCAATGAAATTAATTCAATATGAATTAAGGATTGTTTATTTAAGAATAATTCAAAAAAGTATTGTTGTTGTGTGAGTGCTGTTATGCGTTGCATCCAATTAAACTTTCCCAAAAAATCATTAAAGTAAAACAAATTTGTTTTGTTTATTTGGAAAATATTTTGCACTGAACACACTTAAAATCACTTTTTATTTTGTTAATACTTACCAATATTTATGAAACTCAAAAAAAATCACTTGTAATAAAATTCCAATTGGAAAGCAGCGAATGTATGACCGGCTGTATCAGAATCCAAGAGTGAAAGAAAGTGATTGGCAAACATGTGCATTTTGACAGGTTCATTTGTTTGTCATTTGTATGCTGTCAAGCAAATGAATGTGTGTATTTATGAGTTTGTGTATTAGTTTGGATCGATTTTTTTCGTTAGGTCGGACCGAAATTTAAACTTTTTTTTTTCAAATTTGAATTAAAATTTTTTCAAGAAGGGGACTGAGACCATACCCAATCGATCACAAAGTGTGTGCATGAGGTGTGGGGGGAAAGTGACCTTATTTTTTCGCTCAGACGCACCCTTTTCGAGATATTTGCAATTTTTCGATTTTACGTGTATTTGTTGTTGTTTTACAAAGAGCGAGTTCATTTCAGGAAAAAAATTATAACTCGAGAATGGCTGGACCGATTTTGGATTTCAAAATCAACTAACCATCATCACTCCTCCCTGCACCTTCCCTTAAAAATGTTATGGCAATCGGTTGAGCCGTTCTCGAGTTATGGAGTGACAATCAAAATGTACACTTCTTTTTATATATGTATATCATATGTATAGATAGTTTTTCTGTAAATTTTTTGAGGAGCTCCCAATTTATGAAAAAACTTAAATATAAAGTTTCAGTCCGATTGGTTAAACCATCTGGTCTGTAGATAGCACACAGACAGGTAGAAAGGCACCACTTCGAAACTCACTTTTTCGGACTCAGGATTGAGGTCTCCACAAATAAATCTCCAAAAATCTCAAGGTCGAAAATTTCCATGATTACGATACTTTATTTTACTAGGGTAAAAAAAAATAAAAGGCATTTTCATGATTCATTTTTGTATATTTGGGTGTGAATGTGTAGTTGTTATATTATAAATTTACGACTTTATTATATTTATATCGTATTATATTGTTTATAATTACAATGACTTTATAATTATTCACATTGACCTCCCTCCATCTTGAATGTAAATGATATAATTGTATAAACAAGGTTTTAACGACAAAATCCCAAATTTTTTATTTTAATTTTTTTTGAAGTGACCTTTAATTATTTTAGTCCATCTGTTTGGGCTTATTTGATAGGTTATCGATTACTTTATATTTATAGTATGTATGTACTATTAAGTATTCAACAGAAACATAGAATAAGTGTGTCACATGGAGATAAATAAAAACCGTAAGACTAGACATAATTCTGCATGATACAATTTAAATAGTTTAAGCTTTCATAGAGATATTTAAATATAATAAGTATTATGCTTTATGCGTATCGTATTCTAGACTTTTAGAGCTAAAGGAGAATAAAATATTTTATATATAAAAAAACATTAATTATCTCATAAAACCATTTATATGAATTTCATGATTTGTATAACAATGTGACGAGGCCTGTTTATTATTGTAAATTGCACGTATTCTGAATTATGTAAATTATTATGTTCATGTTATTGATTATTCAGAAAAATAGTAGGTGCTCATTATTTTTAATTTTAATTTATTTGAAGTTCATATTTTCTGAAAATTTTACGAGAATTTAATCCAGTTTCGAACCAATGAGCCTATACATATGATTATGATAAAATCAATCCTCTCATCAGACCATGTCAACTGGACTGATTGTACCACAATTTACATTGTATTAGGGAATAGCGGTTTTAATATCGAATTATACTAATATTCCCAGATAGGACCTGGTGCAATATAGATGTAAAAATACGATGACAACAACATGCCAACGAAAGCATTTTTCAAGATTATACGGAGCAAATATGGTGAATCAATAATCCGAGATATGAAGCAGCTTATCAAACTAAAATTTAAACTATCAAAGGCAGTCAATAAGAAGTTATTGCGTTTTTATTGCGTTGTCAGAAACAACGAGTGTTTACCAACACTAGACGTCTAAAGAATGCTTCTAATATAAGTGCTAAAGTTTTCAACAGACTACAACAATATTTTATTCATGGAATAATTACCCAGGAAATTGTAGAAACATTTATCCACATAAAACATGTACTATAAAAAGCAACATTTCGAGATATTATTTTAATAAGTTCAGTGTTAACGTAGATATATATTTTAATAACTGTTTCGAATCCATTAAGATATAGAAGGAAAATGGAAATCTTAATGAACGAATTTAATCCGAATGAGATTTGTGAGAGTGTTGGAAATACTACTTCGAACAACAATTCCAATAAGTGATTGGTTAATTTGTCAAATTGTGAGATCCCAAATGTTATTAGTGACGTTTTGAAATTAGACGAAAAATTTTATCCACCAGTATAAAGCATAAATTTATTCCATACACTCAAATAGTAGCTGATGTCGAAGGTCGCCTATCTGATCGGAATGTTACGGATATAGATAAATCGCGTATTAGAGGTGAATTCGTGAATATATTAACCACTTTTAAGCACCGTTCGAATAATAGAAATTTCCTTAATCCAGATGAGTCTCGTTTGATCAAACAGGTGATAGAAACAAGGCCATCTTTACCATGGGGCTATTAGGGCTGCAGTCCTAGGGCGCCGCATTAATAGGGCGCCACCAAATGTCCAAAACCTAGCCAATTTTAGAGAGCATAATTTTATTTTAATTTCATTTTTCACTTCAAATGAAATGCAAACCGTTTTATTATAATAAGTTTATTCTATTCGTCGCTTGGAATGCACGAGTCACGATAGTTATTTTATGCATTGCAAACCATCCCAAATTTAAAAACTTGTTTTCTGCTAGTACGCATTTTCACAATCATACGGTGTTCTCATTTTATTCATTGTATCGTCCCCATCGTAGAAAATGTAAAAAACAAAAAGGAAAAATATATTCGTACATATTGTACTTGTGTTGGCCTTGGTATGAAACACTACACAAAACACCATATTGGTGTCCAAAATAGAAAATATACAGTTTCACTTGTCTCTCCAAGCTTAGTTTGTTGGAGGTAAAAAAGAGCAGAAAGTAGAAAAGACAAATAAATGCTACAAAATGTTTTTTTTTCGTTTCTGGAATTAATTGCCTCCCTTTCTAAATGCTGTTTGAACTTCATGTCTTGTATTTTCTCTAGAATTTCATGGTGTCGAATGTACTGGTTTTAAAACAGAAGATGATTCTGCACTGGAAAAACTTTTTTTGCTCCGACAAAGGCGCCTAATATTTTTAGCCCAGGGCGCCTAAATATATAAGAACGGCCCTGGATAGAAATCAAAAAATTTGTTAAAGAACACCCCAAGATTTTAGTTACTAACGCTGATAAAGGCAATATCACGGTAATAGTGAATTGAGTTGACTATGTGACAAAAATTGAGTCTATGCTTGAAGATGGTAATACATACAAACTCATCACAAGAGATACCACATTACCCTTCAAAAATAAGTTGAATAGAATGATTACCATTTGGGTAAAACAAGGAAGAATTACTGCATATAAAGGAGGTTGTTTAAAAAAGGCATAACGAAGTGTTAGCGCGGTTGTATGGTTTGCCTAAGGTGCATAAAGTTGGAGTGCCTTATAGACCTTTAGTAAGATCCATTGGGTACTCCTTTGTATGCTCTTTTCTCTTTTGTTTCCGACATACTAAATTGTACCGTTGATAAATCATCTACTGCTATCAATAACTCACTAGACTTTTGTGAAAGAATTAACCCGATAGTAGTTCCTTCTGGATATAAAATCATTTCTTTGGACGTGTTGTCTCTGTTTACCAGTATTGATAGTAAAGTAAGATGGCTTTGGAGCTAGTGAGCAAGAAATGGCGTGAAATTAAAACTAATTCCAAAATCAAGTTGACGAATTCTCCTTTAATTCAAAGAAATACAAACAGTTGCTCGGATCACCAATGGGTTTACCAGTTAGTGATGAGAGTACTGCCGTGTCATCTGCAAATATTGCGACAGTTACTTGATTGCTTATAGGTATATCCGCGGTATATAGCAGATATAATATTCAGATATAATTGGGCGGACATTTGTATACCCAATTGATGTTTTATTATAAAATATCTGTCCAGTAGATATGATGTTAATATTCTGTAGAAATCATGTGGCAACTATCGCTTAATTTTGTATCGTAATCCCACGTGCCACACCTGGTCAAAAGCTTGTGCTTTTGTGCATAATTGGTAGCAAGCTTATAGTTTTGTACGACGTACATAACTTCTTCTGGAAGCTTGCCTGGTTTTGGTATTAATATTACTTGTGAAATCTTCCATTGTATCGGGAAATATCCTGTCCTAAGTATATCGTTGAATAAGTAGGTTATAAATCGAATACCCTTATCTGGCAACTGTTGCAAAATGTTTCCTGTAATAAGATCATATCCTGGCGCCTTTTTAGGATTTAACGCTCTCTGTATCACCGTTGTTACTTCTAATATAGAAAGCTTCGTGATAGTATGATTCATTTGCAATGATGCTTCCATGTTGTTGTTCTGTTCAACCGAACTTTCTGACGGATATGGTTGAAATACCCTTTCAAAATGGTTCGCAAATACTTCAGCCTTTTCTTGGTTATTTCTCGCCCAGTGACCCTCACTTTTACGTATCGGAGAAATATGCTGTTGTGGTTGTTTCAGCTTCTTAGTCGATTTCCACAGTGAATAATCTGTGTTTTCTGTTGGTGAGAGTCGTGCTAAATATTCTTGAATTGACTGCGTGAACAACTCTTCAGTGGAAATATTCTCATTATCACATTCCAAGGGTTTAAAAATTTCTACGATATTTACGGGCATTGTCAACAATTAAGAGAGCCCTGTTTGAAATATTTTGATCAGTGTTGGATTTTGTAACTGAATTTGCAAAATCATTATTTAACGACTCCTGAAAAATTCGTGTATAGTCATCCAGCCGTTTTTATTTGAGTACCAAATAATTCCAAGTTGTGACTTATTAATATTTTTGAAGGCAGGTTTTAATTTTTGATGACCCACAATATTTCCTCCAATCAAAATTGTAATTCGATCTTTAGTTGCCTTAAATCTTGAAGCTGCTTTCTTCGTCTTTAGCGTTACCCGTCTCATCGATATTATACACCGGCTGTAATGTGTATCTACCGGCTTGTACAATTTTTAAAACTCCTCTGGAAAGTTTTAGGCTTTTTTGAAATCTGCACTAGCTGCTTCTCCTACAATTGTTATATGCTTGCTAGTTAAAAACGGCTCCATACGATTTGATTCATCATGTTTAGCTATCAAATCTATGTAAAGGTGCTTTGCTTTGTATCATGGTCCTTAATGGTGGGGGACTACTCTATTCGCGCAAAAATTATTAGAGTTTGCGTTAACTTTTGGGTTCCTTCGAGTCTAGAATAGCGGAGATTGCAGTGGAATAGAAAACTGCCAAACTGATTTTCTCAATTATGGGGCCGACGATTTTTTTATGTTAATGATGTATGTGACAATCCATCATCTATCTTGTCCATCAAATAAAAGCAGTAAAAATATTTTGTTGTTTCCGAGATATTATTAAACTTTCCGAATAAAAATTTTTCTACGATTAATACACCTTTCAAATTCAAAGACAAAGTGAATAGGTTACCGTGTAATATGGAATTTAAATTCCTAAATTTACTTAAAATATTTTGCTATATATCTAGGAAGCTTTAAATCTAAATTCTTTCTGTGACGTTTTATTGACATTTTATAACATTTTAATGATTGAAATTTCAACGACATGTTGATGAATTTATTATTTGTGAATAGCTTTCACAAAGCAGGTCTTTAAAAGTATGATTTCTGAGTAATAAATTCTCTTGGTATTAATGGTCATATATCAATCGTAATAGCAAATTACTAAGGCATGCGTTTAAATAATATCACGTTATTTAGGCGGAGGAGGTTGAGGAGGGAGGCGATAGAAAATATAGAAAATGTAATACAATGTGACAATGAGATGGGGTTTCACAAAAGATAATTGACATTAATTCTGATTTTTCATTTGTTTGTATTGCTCGAAAGGTCCACGTCCAGATTGAAACACTGAGTGGTGAATGCTCTCGGAACGAAATACTTTAAATTATCAAGGATTTTCAACATTATACTAGTGATGTATAACTGAAGCTAATTCTTAAAGGTCGAATGCGATTTTGATTGCCATTCAACACGTCACAGTTCCAAATAATCTAACATTAATTGTAAGTGTGTGGTTTGGTGGCTTGGGGTAGAGGATTTATATTGTCGTGACCAATTGTGATATTGGGGAAGGGGTCTCCAAATTTGAAAAAAATCACTTACATCTTTTAAGACTTTTAATAAATGCGCAACCCATTATTTCGACGGGTTATAGTTCTAGTGTTAACAATTTACAGGGTTTAAAGGGTTTTACTTAAAGGTACTTGTCCTCAATGGAAAAATCAAAGATCGTGGTTACAATATGCTATTACGTTATTCACACTTAAACGCTGTACATAATATTTAATTATTGTCACTGATAAAAAAATAAACAAAAAAGATTTGAATCTGTTTTAAAAACCTTCAGACATGAATGAATTAATTTACGCTACTGTGTACGATGATATTATATCTTGTTTTTGTTTCATTTGTAATGACATTTAATTACCGGTCAAATTATTACAATTTAATTTTTTTTTTATAATTTAATTGCGTTAACTCAAATCATAATTAATTATAAAACCACAAACATAAAACGTTTTTCGTATGACTTATTTGCGTTGTTGAAAGAAATGAAATTAAAATGTAAATCACGTAAAAGAAATTAAATTGAAACAATTTGGTCTACCTAGTCGGAACTTTAATTGTTTGTACAATATTAATTCAAAATAAACATTAAACCTCTTATTAAATTATTTTTTTTTTATATTTTCCACTGGCTTAACGACACAGCAAGAGCTAGCTAGTGTTTAGCAATTATTATAGTTATTATTACTAATTGTACTTATGTACTTCAGACAAGGTTAAGCGTACTTGTAACTTTATAAATATATACAACTTTGAGAATTATAGGCAAATCGAAATTGTGTGAAGATTCAGTAATTAAAATCGTATTTTTTACAAGCTGTTTCGACTATTTTCAATTAATAGTTTTTGTAAAGCATAAGAAGGAAAGAGAAATAGAGGGTACACAAGTAAAGAAAAGTGAAAATTTTCCAGTGAGTGTAATTATTTAAATGTGAAGCAGTGTAATTATTTAATTGAAAGTAGGTGCGTTACATTACGTTGACATTACAATCGGAGTAACCAAATATAATAAATAAAGCCCATGAGGAAAATTGACTCAAAGTAAAAAAAAAAAGTAAAAAGAGAAAAAAAAATCGAATGCTCCATATAAGAGACAAATACAACGTTTTTCACTAGGTTTGGTTCGGTTTAGGTGGCGGTCCACTACGACCAGGCATAAACACAAAATGGTCCGTTGTCATACCACGATTTATTGCTTATCCTCCAACTCATTGAAATCATTTCGAGCTGTTAACGAAATGCTGGATACTCCTGACATCCATCCTGCTGATGTCCGTCAGGTCACTGAAGAGAGGTGACCCTAAAAATTTTAGTCTGTTTCGTACCAGACGAGGGCAGTTGCAAAGAAAATGAAGTACTGTTTCTTCCTACTCTTCGTCCTCGCAACTACGACAGTAGTATTGGTGCTAATTGACCATCTGTCGTTCGTCAACTTACTATTTTCTTCCTGAAGTAGAAGTTTACAAAACGCGATAGGCATTTCAATATCCTTTCTGCTTATTTAAATGTGGTCCATTGTACCACGTCGAGCCAGTTCATCGGCTTTTACATTCCCTGTGCTAATGAAATGTTCTGGCACCCATATAATATGGATGTTGAACTGATCTGTCATCTCGTTAAGAGATGAGAAACAGTTCTAGAGTACTTTCGACGTGAGGAGGTGCGTGATTGAAGCACTTTAACGGCAGCCTGACTGTCCGTATATATGCGAATATCACAAGTCGATATTTTATTATACCTCAACCAGTCCACGACTTCCTTCATCGCAGTTGCTTCAGCTTGAAAAATTGAAAAATGCTACAGTAGTCGCGGAGGCAGAAGGAGAGGTTAAAACAGTGACTTTTTCATCCCGTTTTGAACCATCAGTGAAGAAATTTATAATTCCTGGTTCCAAAATTGCATTCATCATCCAGTCCTCTCAGTGCCTGAGTATATGTGCACCTCACTGCACCACTGTTCCACAGAGAAATTGTTCTCTGAACTTTCGTCAACTTTTGGTTGACAGTTTAGTCCAGAACAGGCCACTAGACTGTTACTCCATACAAAAGAATGGGTCTAACTACTGCGATATAAAGCAAATGTACCATGGAGCATTGGTAATACTGCGAAGTATTTTCGCTTGGGTTCGTTACAGGAGCTCTTTGTTTGAAGCTCTGGTGGATCTCCATAACTGAATACCATATGTCCATATGGGTTTGATTAACGCTTTGTACAGTAAAACTTTGTTGTCTAATGACAGCTGAGATTTTCTTCCCATCAGCCAATACATTTTGGAAAACGTCATTTTTATTTGGTTGCGCTTTGTTTCAATATGATTTGCCACGTTAACCTTCTATTCAGGTGCAAACCTAAGTATTTAATCTTCGTTTGTTAAGGAATATTTTTATCGTTTAGATTCACTGGTAGGCAGCTGCGTTTGTTCAGCGTGAATGTGATGTGAGTTATGCAATAATTAATTGTATTCTTAACTTTCTTCCAGTTATATTTTATAGGTTTGCAGGAAAAACCATCATCCATTTGCTGGGATAGCACCAAATAATTATCTTCTTCGTGTGGTGCGAATACTGTTGTTAGATGAGCAACAAAATCGTTGGCTTTTTCTTCGTCACTTCTCTCCCAATTTCGAGTTGGTAGTCTAACTGGTGGATTCGAATTTGTTGGCCTTTTTAAATTTTTTGTTGCTTTCCACAAAGAATAATCTGTCCTGTCGGTTGCCGAGAGATCACTTAAATAGTTCTGGACGTTCCTATTTTCTTCTTCTCGCAAAGCAAACCTTAGGCCTTAATAGCTCGATTTAATTGCCATTTCAATAACGGTGATTTTGTTTGCTGCCATTGACGGTGAGTTTTTCGCCTTTCCTTGATTAGTTCCTGTATATTATGTGACAATTTATTAACTTTTTCAGAACTACTTATGGTGGGTGTAGCGCTGGCTGGTGTAACCAGAGGAATATTAAGTAGACAGTTCTCCTATATTGATCCCAATTAGTTCTCTTGTTTGTAAGACGGTTCGGCATTTCGTTCCTTAGGGCATCGGTACTTACTGTTACTATTACCAGTTAGTGATCAGAAGACAGATCATAACAATCGGTGGCCTTAGCAAAAGTATGTGGAGTTTCCCTTAGTTACACAACAGTTAATTAAATCAGGATTTTTTTTTTTATCCGAGGGCCGGTCAGTTAGATTACCGGCAGATAAATAATCCAGCGACTGTTAATCTATAGCTTCATAAAGTTATTTGCCTTTCGGTGATGTTAATCTAGAACCCCAATGAGTATGTTTGGCGTTGTAATCACCACCCGCAAGAAATTTGTTACCCAGCTGGCTAAAATAATCCAAGAACTGTAGGTTATAGAATGTTTTGGAGGACAGTACACTGCCGATATGACACAGTCAGCCGCTTTATGTTATACTAGACCGTTTGCATTCCATATGGCTATTTTGATGATGGTCATTTTTGGCTTTTAACGACTATCTGCATCAGCGTGTTGATATTCTACATTTTTAGATCCATAGTTCTCTCTATCATCGCCATGAAGCTTTGCATCATATTAGTTAATTTATTTAAAGTTTTTGAGATGCTTCCCTCTTCACTTGCTTGCACTTTAGGAGTGGTACCTTTTGGAATACTTGCGTAAAAAATCCCTTGGTGCAGACTACCATTGACAGTTACGTACTGGCTTCTAGATGAAAAATGAAGATTAAGCATTCGTTGCTCTGCTCGCTGCATGGGATTGATTCTCCTTGCCTTTCCCGGCCTATTTCTTTTCTTGTGTTCCTCGATGGTAACCCTTCTGTGCAGTAGATATTTTAGGTAGTATATTGCATGTTTGGCTTTGACCTAGATTTGCATTGGAAACCTTTCTCAGCAAGAGCAGCTTGTATTTCGTTTGCATCCACGTAGCTCTTTATTCCTTTTAACACAGCAACAATCCTTTTTGGCTCTTTAGTTGGTACGTGTAGTAATGTTTACCAACTTGGTCAAAATGTTTAATTAACGCTCTGTGTTTTATATCTCCTCGTTTGATCCTGAAAATATAAAATGCACCTTCAGTAATAAACTCGATTGTTTTTGCAAGTTCGTTATTTGATTCTTCCCTCAAATGGATTGGTGGCGGCTTGTCAGTTTTTGGAGTTTATTCGGGTGGCGGGTCTTCAAGAACCAAGCAAAAGTACCTATAATCATGCGTTAATTCAACGCTAGCTAGCTTAGTGAATTTATTCTCGCTTGCACTGGCCGCTGATCTAGGGCTTCTCCTTCGTTTTGATCGGACAATAATATACCGGTCTATTGCCGTTTGCACTAAACACAGACCTACATCACTGTGTATTTTATTGTCAAAAGATTTAATTTAATTTGAAAAGCCTATATTTGAATTTAGTTGCAATTTCTATAAATCTTGGAAGACGGAGGTTTAGTGCGCGGCCCACTCTAAAATGTACACAACGAATTAAAACAATCTTTAAAAAACTGGCAATTTAATAAACTTGTCTATTATTAATTTACACCATAAAATAGTTTGAATATACTGGTTGAAATATTTATGATATTTTTATGTATGTTGCAGATGAATTGATTTTTCGTATGTTTCGTAATTTCGTTGTAGTCACATTGTATTAGATCAAAAGTCCGCAAATCATTTAACACTTTATTTAAATATTCAGATGACGTTGGCTTCCCAAAATACACACACATTAACTCGCAGTATTTTTCACAGAAACTGCGTTGTGTTGTGTCGCACATTGCTAAGAGAGACGTGAGACAAAGTAATTTTTTTCATTTTGCAAATTGACAGCGCAAAAAAAAAAATCATTTCATTCAATCAATTCTTATATTATAAATTCGACAAACAATTTTGAAATTATCAAAAATTTTGGGCCATTTTTTTTTAGCAACAATTTGTTAAATTAGTAAAATTGATTAAAAACTTATTCTGGTTTTTACGTAAACGTAATGTTTATGTTATGCTGCATAAGGGCATAACATATGAATTACTTAATAAATTTATGCAAGGTTATACATTTACAAAATCAAACAATAAAAACTATATTTAACTACCACGAGCCGGATTGTTCATATCTGATTACATAATTTATACACAGACTGTCTTTTGAGTCGTTTAAGAATTATTATGTTCTCAAGCTATAGAGTTCCCAGACCCACGGTAAGTTCTCTAGGTTTCAACAAGAACAATGAAACATTGGTTCTTCGAGTAAATAAATTAACTAGTCCTTTAGAGAAAGAGGATATGTGATATTGGTCAATAAGCATTCGACCCAGTACAAACGTGGTCAAGGTAAACAACACTCTAGCAGATACGAGGATAATTAACGAAGTACATCAAAACGGAAGATTTATTAAACAACAGATCGAATAAATAAATAAGCTCATAACAAACTACAAATTGGACTCTCAAACCAGAAAAACTAAGAGCTATTTGGAAAAGAAGAAACATGATATAAAAGAGTTGTACAATCAATATAAAGCAAACAAAACTGCAAAGCAAAGAAACTGGAGCAACAACTTTAACAGTGCTGATACCAAACGGCACCGGATGGAGAAATTAGACAATGGTGACTAGACAGATGAAGAATTTAGACAATGATTCAATATTAAGAATCGCGTCAAAGGAAACCGTACCAACAACCACAATCCCTATGATATCATTCAACAATAGCGGTGCAAAGAAAAAATTAGTTAAGAAACAGATGATAAGAATAAATCATCTTGGGAATATCATCGTGGAAGCCTACAACTATATACAACAAAATAAGCTGAAGAATATTTAAAACAAAAGATAAAGCAGCTAAACACAGCAATGTCAAAAATAGATGAGTTACATGAGGAAATCCTACTGGAAATAACAGAAGATGATCTGGAAACCTGAGAATATTTGACAAACAACATATACTTCAAAATTGGTAACCAAACAGAAGATTGTACAACAGCCAATTAATAAGGCCATTATGTCTGGTTTCCAATGGAAAACCTGCATAAGTGTCAATGAATTTAATATATGCAAGCTAGTGAAGCCTATTCTACAAAATCAAGCAGATAGTATCACATGTGAATTACAATTACTGCGACAAGAAGGGATAAAACAAGTGTGAGATAGTTGAAAGGAATACAAACTACAGTCCTGATACATGAATTCAACTACAAGATTTCCGATGGCTTTTTTTAGTTCAAGCTGAACGTATAGTTTGCATCGTATGTAAGCAGCCACACTCAGCAAAATTCTCAAATACCGGCATATTAGGTTTAGGCTCTAGCTGTAATCTAACGAAACAACAATAACGATACCGCCTCCATATCAAATGGGATAGCAATCTGACAACAGTAAAAATTCCCATATAAATTTCACGATCTACCAAAAACCCAAGATATTGAAAAGTTACAGCAGAAATACGGGAAAAACTGAGGAATGAACAAAGAACATTACCATACCACTACATACACCATTATACATAAACATACGGAATCAACATAAGGATCAGAAAGAAAAAGAAGAAGACAGCAATTCCACCACTAAGGGAAATCGAACCATAAAAGCACACCGCCACAACTGCAGACGATTACCGGATTGTTTATATCCGATTAGATAATTTATACCCAGGTCAAAAAATTGTAAATATCGTCCCTTTAGTAATGAAATGGCGTATATGAAAAAGGCTCCGGGAATTCCAGTCAAAAACATTTCAGTCATAAAATTTCCCATACAAATATTATGACTAAAACGCTTTTTAAAAAGGAACTTCAGTCCAAAAAAAAAAATGTATTCCGGTCACAAAACAGTTTGACTGAAATGCCCTTTGTGTATTAACTGAACAACCCTTTTGAAAGGTATTTCAGTCACAAATATTTTAACTGAAATACCTTGTGATCGGTTGGCTTTTTTGACTGAAATGCCTTCGCAGACCTCTATACGTTGGCACCGGGGCCCCAATCAAAAGCAGTTCAGTCAAAAATTAAAAGGCAACTCAGTCAAAATAGTTGTTGACTTAAATGCCTTTTCAGAAGGAAGTTCAATCAAAACACTAAAAAGTCATTCAAGTCAATTTTTTTTAACTGGAATTCTTTTTGAATTTGTGACAGAAATTCCTGTTGAAAAAGAGATTCAGTCAAACAGCTAAAAAGGAATTATGTACAAGCAAACTTGTTCTTCGAGAATATAGTACATATAGTCAAAAACAATTCAGTCGAAAAACGAAAGGAGTTTGTCAATAATTTTTTTTTTTTGAAATAAGTTGTTTCGGTCAGAAAACAGTTTGACTGAAATACCTTTTGTTTATTTGGACTGAACAATCTTCTTGAAAGGTACTTCGTTCACATATATTTGGACTGGAATAACATTTGGTAGGTTTGCTTCCATTTCCAGAAATTTCCTCTGGAAAATGAACATTTAATTTTCATATATTCTGGAAAATAGAGTTTTATCCTTAATATTAGACTGGAAATCTGCATTTTGCAGAATATTTTAAAACCGTTCCGGACGTACTCATAGGCTGGACAAACCATAACATCAATTTGACATTCAGGCATAGAAACATAAAGGTCCGTAGCCGTACCACAATTTAAAAATTTTCCTCCAACTCATTGAAACCACTTTGAGCTTACTATAAAGCGCTGGATACTCCTGACGTTCATCCTGCTGAGTTCCGTCAGGTCGTTGAAAAGGGGTGCTCCTAGAAAATTCAGTCTGTTTCGTGCCAGACGAGGACAGGTGCAAAGAAGATGAAGTACTGTCTCTTCCTCCTCTTCGTCCTCGCAACTACGACAGTAGTCATGTGAGAAGAAACCAAGTCTACTCGAATATCTGCCTATGAGACAGTGCCCCGTAATCACTCCAACAACCACACTGATCTGACTCCGCTGAAGTGAGATCAGCTGTTTGGATCTCGCCGAGTTCAACTTTGGCCAGATCTGCCGAGTTATTACGCATGAGGTACTATTTGACCATCTGTCATTCGTCAACTTACTAGCTTCCTCCTGAAGCAGCAGTTTGCATACCGCAAGAGGCATTTCAATATCCGTTTTGCTGTTTGGGATATGGTCCGTTCTCCGTTGTACCACGTCGAGCCAGTTCATCGGTTTTTATATTCCCCGTACTAACGAAATGTCCTGGCCCCCATATATTATGGATGTTGAACTGATCTGTCATTTCTTTAAGAGATGAGAGACAGTTCTGGACTACTATCGACGTGAGAAGGTGTGATTGAAGCGCTTTAATGGCATCCTGACTGTCCGTATATATGCGAATATCACAAGCCGATATTACATTATACCTCAACCAGTCCACGACTTCCTTTATCGCAGTTACTTCAGCTTGAAAAATGCTACAGTAGTCAGGGAGACAGAAGGAGAGGTTTAACATAAGTTCCTCGCAGAACACCCCAGCCCCTACTCTTCCATCCCGTTTTGAACCATCAGTGAAGTAGTTTAAAACTCCTGGCTCCAAAACTGCATCCAACATCCAGTCCTCTCTGGATGGGATAACAGTCCGGAACTTTCCATCAAAAGATAGTGACGGGACAGTATAGTCAGTGGTCTTGGGAAGCCCTTTGTTACAAAGTATAGATGAGTGCCCTGTATTATTGCAGGTCCACATTAACGTGGATTTCAGTCATATGGCAGTGCAAGCTGCCCACTGTTTTCCCAAGACATCTAGAGGAGTCAGAAATAGCAGAGTCTCCAGTGCCTGAGTGGATGTGCTCCTCAGTGCACCATAAATAATCTTAACTAGAAACTTAAATTTAAATCACTAAATTAATTTAGTATTAGCACTATAGTTAAACATTTACCAATTACTGTAGAGCCAATAGTACAATAACCTACTCTTTGTTCTGGGAATATCTGCTACAAATAAATATATTGGGGACTCGGGTTGAATTTAATTTTCTCTCTCCAGTCTATTCTGATAACACCTGGCCAAATCGGCTATAGGTGCACGGAATGAAATCCTTTGCTAATCCAATAGAAATTGCGAGATCCTATACCCCGCCGTCCCCTAACGGGTTTATTTAGTTCTGGGTTGAACACTTCAAGAATCTAACTAAAAATTTCAAAAATAAAACAAAGAAAATTCTTAAATTTACCACTACCGATAATAATAAAAAAAACGAAGACTAGCTTACCATATAAATGTTAAAGAATTCCAAAAAAAAATGTATTCAATAATAAAACTACTTCGAAAAAATAAAATTGAAAAGCAGTAGTAAAAAACACGCAAATAATCTCCAGATTGTGTCTAGCTTGGCTAATCGAATTAAAATGTAATAATAATGACACTAATCACCTCAAACCAAAAAAGAAATATTCCCCTAGAATTACCAATAATAAAAAAAAATCTCCCCTCTATTTGTCTTATAACATGGATTACATAAGTTTATCGTACGATCCAATCCAGTTGACGATGATTCATTTATACCGCGGTATATATACTTGACCATAAAATTAAAAAAAAAAATCCGTTTAATGTAATCACCAAATAATAAAACAAATAAAAATAAATTTCAAAACTGGGTCAATGACTCGCAATACGACCATAAACAATTTATTTACCATCCACTATATAGGATTGTATTGTCGTTATCGTTGCTGCGCTTTTGTTTATCGTTTACTCCCAACGATCTTCACATTGCACTACGTAGTAGTAAGGCAGCCGTAACAGGACAGGTTCAGCATACCTGACTGGGTATGGTAAGCTGAAGCTGAAAAAAATAGCGGCTGAGAGATGACAAACAAAATATAATAAACGATACTTTACAAGCTGAAATGACCATTACGATTTATTGTCCTTGGCATGGAATATGCCTAACATTTTGCCAGTTTCATCGATTAAATCATAATTAACCGTGCGTATTTCTTTTTAACAAGGCCTTTCTTAAATTGTGGAGCGAACTTAGAACACAATTTATTTAATGCATCACTTTGCGGATGTGTTCTTACGAATACATTTTGACCTATAATAAACTCGATAGGCCGACTTCTCATACATATTATAGCGCTTAGAACTTTTTTCGTAAGCATTAGCTATGTCAATCTGAACCTGTGCATGTAACAAAGACATCCTATCTGGTAGTGACATAAGTACACTTCCCTTCGAAATACTACCCATCATTCTTAAAAGTTTATAATTATCGGCGTGATTTATCTTATTGTATCCGAACAGAAGGAAATGTGGTGAATGCTTAACCGTGTCATGTATATTATTACGAAGGGCTGAGGCGATTTCTGATAAATTTTTGCCCCATGTCGTGTGCTTTCCTTCCACGTAAGAGCGTATAGCTGCTAAAACCGATCTGTTTACTCTTTCTGAAGAGTTAGACTGTGGAGAGTATATAGACGGCTGTTTTAGAATCAATAACTCCAAAATTTGCCAATAATGACTTGTACTCGTGACTTTTAAATTGTGGCCCATTGTCTGAGTGTATCTTTTCAGGAACTCCATATATGTAAAACACATCATTTTTCAAAAAATTAACGATCTGTTCTGTCGTGAGATGATCGAAAACTGTTAGTATCACGATTTTACCTTGCGTAGAACGCGGGTATGGCCCTAAAAGATCCACGTATATTCGTTGCCAAGGTCTTTCTGCGGGAAACATTTTTCCCAGGGGCGGTCGTGTGATTTTATTCGAAGCTTTCGAAATCTTACATGTCTCACATTTTACAGTGAAGTTGCGTACCTCTTTAGCCATGCCCGGCCAGAAATAAAATCGGCGTAACCTCTCCAACGTTTTTCAAATTCCACAGTGTGATGCCAGCGGATCGTTGTGTTCCTGCTAAACTAGTTCGTTTTTTTAATCCCATTGGTACCCATAGCTTCCAAATCGGTAAATCCATCAATTCGTTCTTCTTATTTGGCTCAAGACGAATAAAAATTCGTTCATCTGTAACTTTCGATATTGAGAATCTATTCGGGTCTAGTTGAATTTTATTAAGGAGCTCTTGGTATTGTTCATCTTTGAAGCTAGGTGAATCCAATTCTATCGCAGCGGTAAGTTTTGATTTACTTTTCTAAAGTGTCGCAGTGAATTCGCGACAGGGTATCTGGTACAACATTTTGTTGACCTTTGACGCGTTTAATGCTACAAGAATATCCTTGGAGTTTCAAGCTGCATCTCGCTAGTCTCCCGTTTAGATCTCTCTGACTCATTAGCCATTTCAGATTAGCGTGGTCTGTAATTAGCGTAAAATCGTGTCCTTCTACATAGGCTCGGAATTTCTTGAAAGCCAAAATCGCCGTTAAGCATTCGAGTTCGGTAACGGTATAATTTTTCTGTGCACGTGACATGAAAGCGATGGGGCGTTTGTTTTCCTCTTCGTCGATTTGGAAAAGAACCGCCCCTAAGCCCTCAGTGCTCGCGAATAAAAAATGAGCGATCATAACATGCGTTGACCAATACCGGAGCTGTTGTCAATAAACGTTTTAATTCCCCAAACGCTGCCTGCGGACCTGTTGTCCACTTAAATTGCCCCCTTTTAAGGCAATCTGTTATCGGAGAAGTAATGCCGCATAGTTATCAATAAATCGGCGGTACCACCCTGCCATCCCAAGAAATCTTTGAGTTTGCCTGATATTAGTAGGCGGTGGTATATTTAATATGACCTCTACTTTTTGAGGATCAGTTCTAAGTCCCTTCTCTCCGACCAAGTATCCTAAATACCGAATTTCCCTCATAGGAAAATTACTTTTCGTTATGTTGATGGTAAGTCCCGCCGTCCGTAATAAGTCTGCGGCCACTTTTAACAGTTTAAGATGACCCTCGAATGTGCCGGTGACGATCAACAAATCATCCAGATAGACAAATATCTTATCGTGGAGTTCGTGCGGTATGACCTTGTGCAACAACCGCCACATCAACTTGGGTGAATTACATAGGCCAAACGGCATCACCTTAAACTGATAAAGTGGCCAGCCTGGTACTGAAAAGGCTGTCTTGTCACACGAATGTTCAGCCACTGGAACTTGTCAGTATGTGTCTTGTAGATCTAGTACCGTAATAAATTTAGCTTCTGATAATCTGCCAAGAAGTCCGTCAATTATAGGTAGTGGGTAGGCGTCCTCTTCCGTAACCGAGTTTAACTTACGTGCGCCTAAACAGAGTCGTGTCTTTCCGTTAGCTTTCCGTACAACCGTCAGAGGAGAACTCCAAGCGCTCTTACTAACCTCTATTACATCTAAGCCAAGCATCCGATCGATTTCCTCATATATCTCTTGTTGTTTCGCCGGTAAGACAGGGTAGTACCGCTGTTTGATTGGCTTACATCCTGGAACGATCTCAATTTCGTGTTCATGAAGTTGTGTTTTACCCAAGCCATCTTTCTCGAAAGAAGGGAAAAGTTCAATAACTTGATGTAGATCGCTTACTTCTTTTTCATCTAAATTATGAGAGTTTGGTTTATCTGTGGAACTTGTGTTCGTAATTTCGTTGATGTATAACTTGGGCAGTAACTGAAATTTCTCCCAGAAATCTATTCCGAGATAAAGCGGAGCTTGCAGACTGGGTACAATGCAAAATCGGATCCATTTGGTTTGATTGCAGAAAGATACCTGCAAGTAAACAATACCTTCTATCTTATTACGAGTACCGTCGGCAGTTCTAATGAAACAATCCAACCTGTTGTAAGTTTTGCCCAAATCCTGCAACAACTCCATCGCACCTTTACCTAAGACGCTCACCGAAGCTCCGCTGTCTAACAAGCCATGCATACTTCTCGATACAATTTTAACCTCAGCGAAAGGGCGCGGGTCATTTTTGTACAGGCTTGCGGTTATTGAATGCACACATATTTTTAAGAAAGCTCTTCGGGATCTAAAATACTTAACAGATCTAGAGATATTATTTTTATGTTTTATATTAAAAGTTGTGTTATCTGATGGGGTGGAGCAATTAGGTAAACTATAACCTTTTGGTCTTAATCTTGTTTCGAAAGAAGTGGGGAAAAGCAATCCGATAATAACTACATACAACATACAATGACAATGAAGTTTAAAGAGTACAAAAGATTACTGATCTAGAAGTCACCTTCATCGAAAACGTTAGTTTTAACAGGCACATCGATAACTATTGCTAAAGCAAACTCTATGTTTGGCTTTGTCAAACTATAGACTGGGGAATTCAATGATACACAAACTTTATTTACACTATATTTTGCTTATATAAGATCTCAAGTGGAATATGCTGTAATTGTCTGGAATCCTTATTATGATGTCCACATCAAAAGAATTTAAAGCATACAAAAAAAGTTTTTGATATTCCTGTTGAAAAAAACTGGGTAGGAATTTATGACTATAACATACCTTTTTATCAAAATGTGGCTCGCTTACCACCATATTCGACTAGGTGCAAAGAATTTGCGCCCTTGAAAACAGACGTCTTCTTCTGGATGCTTTTTTGGCTACAAATTTTGGGCCCCACCGCAAAACTTAATGTGGGCCCCTAGACTACCCTCTAGTGATGGGCTAAGTCGGTTCTTTTTTGATAAAAACGTAAGAGAAAAAATGCAAAACAGAACAAAAAGAACCGATTTAGCACATCACTACTACCCTCCCTGCACCTTGCATATATTTCCCTTCAGGGTCGATCGTTCCGCTGTTGCAACCATCGCAGGTAACGTAAGAAATTATAATAAACATGTTATTACCTGCGAAACACTTGAAGCTGCTATAGGAAATTGTATTGTTAGAACTTCTGCGAATTCAAGTATTGATGGTATCCCTGAAATTTCCTCATTAAGCATTGACTTTACTATCACCATTTGTAGCGGAAACTCTTCCGATAGGTCGTTTTAATATTTTTCTTGTATTGCTCCTGCAGACTTCATAAGATCATCGTCATTCATTTCCACAAATTTATCTGGCTGCATACAACATTTTAAATCAAAATTTAATATTTTATTGTTAAATTTTGACTTGAAATGTAGAAAATCATATTGTAGAGAGTATGAAACAGTTCTTCATTACAAGAGCAAAGACCACGGGACCCGCGTTGCGGGCCCCCCCGCAACGCGGGGTTTGCTTCCTTGTAGTTACGCCGCTGATCGGAAACGTTCTACTTGGCCACATCGATTCAGCTTTTGTATTGGAAAACATAACCATAAATGTTTCAAGCAGGACATTGCGTAATCACCGATTTTTGGCGCTAGAATATTCCATTCCACCAATTATGGCGATAACAACCCAATCAATAGATTAGCAAAAGCATTCAATAACGTAGGTCGTACAGGATCAATCCAATTTTAATCTATCAAAAAACAATTTCAAAAAAATTGAAAACTTATTTTTTAAATTTATGATTAATTTTTTTAATAACACAATTTTTTTTTTATTTTGACTTAATTTAATTTTAATATTTTATAAATTTCTTGTTTTTGTATATTATTAATTTTAAATTTTAATAATTGGTGATTATTTTTTATGTTTGAAATCATAAATGTTAATGACAAAATCGATTTTTTACTTCAATAAATAAATAAATTTTGTACATATGGTCGTTTTGAGTCTTAAACAAAGCTTACCAATATTTATGATTGCATACCATCAAAAGGCACTTTCAATTCCACGGAAGTTAGTTTTACAATTAAAAAACATTGTCAGACTAACTAAAATAAATCCCTCGTAATTGTTTGCTTTAAACAAATCTGCTACTCGTTTTATAATTCTATTCAAATGTGTTGTGTTGAATAGTAAAGGGTTTTATTCCTCAAACCTGGCGCCTATACTTTTTCCTTAATTGCCAACTTTCATGATAAATTAATCGGATTAATTGAATTTGTATCAGATTTGGTAGATTTGCAAATCAATCAAAAGATGTTTAGTCTGAAAATTAAAATGACACCAATCACTAATATGCCATTTTAATGTGTAAAACCAAGGTAAAGGGTTCGACCAATTTTCAAAACTTATTAATAAATTGTATAGGTGGTATTTTGTCTAAAAATAGTTACATAAATGTTCGGTATGTATTCGAAAAATTTACCAATATTTCGGTAATCAACCGGTATTGGATTCCCTACAAAAAACTCAGCATTACACGCTGGAATTTTCTCAACACTAACCCTGGTGCATATATACAATTTCACCATATAATTTTTGAAATTTCAAATTAAATTAAAGTACGAGTAACTTTTTAAAATTACATACCAATTATGTACATTTTCAATATCCAATTTCGCAAATTTTCATATACCTAACTAAGTTCCTATAGTTTTTACTATAAATTTAGCTTCTAAATTTCCTATAGAATTTACTTCGGATATCGACTTCCCATTTAAAATAAGAAAACCCTTACAGGTAATCATGTAATCGCATTACCGGCATCTCAACAATGCCTTCTATATAATATCTATATATACCATTAGGCACCAATCCTACAATAAAGAAGAATAAACAAAACTTTTGAACATAGTATTCTATTATGTTTATGTACTTTTATTGGTTTTGTTTTTTACGTGAATGTATTGCAAAGAAAACATTTACGCGTCTATAACTTTGTAATCCAACCATCTAAAGATCTTAGCCATACCACTTTTTTCTTATCTGATCAAGGTATATAAGTCTGTCTTTGTTTCATGAAAATCGGATAAGTACTTTTCGAATTAATACTTGTTAACAGATATTAATAGCGGGGATAAGGCATCTCTCTGGTTCTAGTGCTTTGCTTTAGTTGAGATGCCTAAAAATATTACTTCATAAAGGGCCTCAATATTAACCATGATTTTTTTTGTCCCGCAGATCGAGGCTTGCGTTCTGAAATTCCTGTTCATATTCATTGTAGAATAAGAACTCACACATCACATATTTACAAAAACCATTAACTGCACAGAAACCCATAGCGGTCATTGATAATAGGCAGGCGCACAAATTTGTGTGCGAGGAAATTGTGTGGTTTATTAGAGATATAAGACGAAGTTTCAAGGCTCCCTGGCAACAGATCGGCGGCTTCCTAGGAGGCCGCGCCTCACAGTTTGAGAAGCACTGAACTAGACTACAACTGGGTTCAAAGATTTTAACGGTATTATGCTTAAATAAAAAAATGGAAAATCTGAAAAATTTCATTTTTCTAAACATCAAAATTTCACTAATTATAAATTACTTGCATTGCTTTTAATTACTTTTAATTTAATTCTATTTTCTGATATTCAATAATGAAAGTAATAAAAATCAAATAGATTTCAAATTAAGCAACAAGACGAAGCAGAATTATCCACATTTTTATTGCATTTATGTCAATGCTGTTTAGACTTTAGACTTTTTTCTTTTTTTTCAATACATTGTGTGTCATGACTACATATAATAAAAAAAAAATATTTCCAACTATGTACAATTAAACAAATACATACACAAATCAAATAATAATTTTAACATATTCATTGGCTTTTATTTAATTTAAACATATTTCGCTTATAAGAGTAACTTAGGCAGATAATATCTTTACACATACTATAGACGCGGACAGTTAAATTGTTTTTCTTTAAATCTGAATCTGTACAAAAAAAAAAAAAAGTTGCCACTTGAATTTCATTGATTTCTGATAACTAAAAAATAGTATAAATAAATAATTTAATAAACAAGTACTTGAATAAAAATAATTTTCCCATGCCCATTTATTTATGTATGTACGAGTGTATATTTTATTATTTATTATTTGAATGTAAATTATATTTTAATTCATAAACAAATTAAGAGAAATATAAAATATTTTGATTTAACACATATTATAGGAGTAAATGGATGCTAATGCTATGTGTTTAGTCTTAAGATCATAAACATAACATTAAAATTCTAACACCATAACATGTAATTATGATTAGGTTAAATAATGTAAGCAGTAGATCATAAACATATAAAGGTAATAGCTGTATTCTTGACGCATAGTGATAGTGATAGTGATCCGGATCAGTTCTAAATTTATATGTGTAGCAACAACAACATTTGATCCAACATTGATTTTGGATCACAAATGGTGATCTAAAAATTAGTACAGCTATTAAAGTGTAGGTGAAAAATAATTTTGTATTAATGCTGTGTGGTGTCCCTCCAGACCAGGTGTATCATAAACGTACGGTTTACGAAGACTTTGCTATACTAGGGAGTTCGTAAACGTTACACTAAACCAGTACAAATATAGTACGTAATGTGTACTTTTGTTACATGAGAAGTGAAACAAATTTGCGAAGACTTGTGTATGTATTAGTGTGTATTAAACTGTTCATAATGTGTACGTCGAAACGTAACGTTTACGAACTGTTTTAGCATAACGTTTTTGAGCCACATAGGTGTAAAATTTACGTACGGTGTGGATTATGTCACAAGTATATAATTGTAAAAGAAATCAATATATGTAATACAAATAAATTGTGTTTTAAATAAAATTTATTTTGAATGTATTCAAATATAATATTTTCGAACATATTTTTCATGGGTTGAATCCGATATACCTCCGAGATGTTGTAACTATTATTATTATTATTATTAGTTGAGGGCCATGTGGGCGTTCAAGCCACCCCGCACTGCGACCTAAAAGATCTTTTGTGCATGGACCCTACTTAATGAGCCGTCCAGTCAATATTCAGGCTCTTAATGAACCTGACAATACTGCCGGCCGGTATATGGTGCATACCATCCGGGCTCATTACTCTCCCTCCTAGATGTTGTAACCTTTTGCAGAAAATGGCTGGGCAATGGCACAGAACATGTTCCGCTGATTCCGCTTCCATGTCACAGAAGCGACATCTATCCGTCGGACTTAGGCCCATTTTCTTAAGGTGATACCTTAAGGGGATGTGACCTGTGAGGAAGCCGGTAAGCAGCCTCAACTCAGGTTTCCTAAGTACGAGACATTCCTTGGCCCTGGCCGACGAAGGTGAAATAAATTCCTTCGCCTGTCGCAAACCTGGAATTTCGCGCCAGTAAGAGGACTTTTGCACATCCTCCCAGCGTTTAACTGCTGCCCTAAGGTGCCCCTTAGAGACGCCGCAGAAGGGCTCTGGTCCAATTAATGGAAAGGCAGATCCCTCGCGGGCGAGGACATCAGCTGCCTCGTTTCCCACAATTCCAGTGTGCCCTGGCACCCAAACAAGTGTTACCTTATTTAAGCTTGTCAGCGATTTAATAACCTTCAGACAATCCCATACCAGCCTTGACTCAATGGTAAAAGACCTAAGAGCCTTTAAGGCCGATTGGCTGTCTGATACGATATAAACCTTTGCGTCGTTTAGGCCTTTAGAAATGCCTATCCTAGCACAAAGTTCTATAGCATGCACTTCTGCTTGAAAGACGGTTGCATTGGTACCCAAGGACTTCGAGAGTGATACTCCACTCCCATGTATTCCTACCCCCGCCCCATCTTCCGTTTTTGATCCATCTGTATACCACACCAATGACCCTCGCTCAAAGGATGGTCCCCCTGTACTCCACTCCTCCCGGTCAGGTAATCTAACACAAAAGGGTTTGTGGAAATCCAGTTTGGCTGATGTTGTAACTAAGAAAAATTAATTAAATATTAGTCGGCATCACAAGACATAACGTGTCAAATTTGTTAATGATTAATCCTTCTGAAATGAAATAAAATGTTTTAATCATACATAGATTAAGTTCTACGAATATTGCTTAAATACCTTTTAAAATATTTATTTTTATGATTTTTAAACGATATTATGGGCGGATCATTCCGCGAAAATTTAACAATAATTGTCAAAAGTTTTTATAATTTCACAATACGGCAACTTTAATTTAATTTGTACAAACAAAATTGAAAATAAAACAAAGCTGCGAGATATAATTGACAGCACTGTGTTTAGAATGTAAATGTAGTAGTGTGTTATAAAAAAAGCGTTCATAAACTGTTCGTAAGCTGTACATTTTTGCTGTATACATTTTTGCGCCGGGAGGGGTGTGACTGTGTGCCTCAGAAGACTAAACTAACTAAACTAACTAAATTTTGAAGCTTCCGATATTGACTCATAGGCGGCAACCGAAAAATCAAATTACTTTTGGATGACTTTTCAATTTCATTTTATTGTATGACATGACATGAAGTCGTCAAGTGAAGTGCTGAAAATTTAAATACAAATATAAAAAACTATGGAAAAACGCAGTACTCTGTTCGGTGTAAGTTTAACTGTATAATTAATAAATTTAATTCTGTATATTACGCATAATTTTTTTTCTATATTTTTTACATATGTATAATGTATATAGGGACATAAGAAGAACCCGAAAGATTTATTCAAGCCAGGATAAAACTAGAAAGTTTATTTAACGGCAAAATTTTCGACTTGAAAGCTTGTTGGGAGTTCGAATAATTCACGTTATTTTTATAGACAGTATTTTATAAATAATTATTATTTATTTATTTATTTATTTTATAAACAGACAGACGAGACAAAACAGTTGAAACCGCTAGAGAAACCCACCAAATTATATATAAAATACATGTCACTTTGGTGGAGTTTTCTAGTACAGATGACAGCGACATCGACTGAATTTGACATCCAAAAAAGTGTTAATCGTACCTAAAAATATAAAGTAAAAATCTAAGTAAAAAAGACTCAATTACAATGAAATTTTGTGTGTACATAATATTTTCTTTGTTAAATAAAAGATTGAATTATTAAATAAATTCATGTTATATTATTATAAGTATGTTCATACAACAAAAAAAAAGAATCCTTAATCTACGACAATAACTCCTGCAACGGTATCCTCCGAAATTCGAGAGCTCTTTTATCACTTGGACCAATATGCGAATTATCAAAGTATTCATCTAATATTTCTTCAACCGGCTCCAACTCGAAATTATGGTACAGACAAATATTGTTCATTACACAACACGCCGTTATAACTTTCACACAATTTCAAATTCTCAGCTCCAGCGATTTTAGAAAAATTGCCCGCCATCGCGCTTTCATTATGCCAAATGCATTTTCGATAATACTTCGGGCCTTGCTATGCACGTGGTTAAATTTTTTTCTAATGCGGTTAAGTTACCTCTTCTAATAATCGGTGTGATCGGTCAAGCGAACACTTTTAACCGCTGTCACCTAAAAGAAAATATCTGTTTGGAGGAAATAATTTTTTCCGATATAATTGGCTATTCCGTAAGACCTTCTGATCATGGACGGAACTCGGAAAACGGATTTTTTATCTAAAACAATTTACCTAAAAACAATTTATCTAAAGCAGTTTATATAAAAGCATTTCGTCTAACTACAATTGATCTAAAAACAATTTACCTAAAAACAATTTAACTAAAAACAATTTAACTAAAAACAATTTAACTAAAAACAATTCGTCTATACACAATTCATCTAAAACAATTTAACTAAAAACAATTTAACTAAAAACAATTTAACTAAAAACAATTCATCTAAACTCAATTCAACTAAAAACAATTCATCTAAAATCAATTTGCTTAAAAGCAATTCATCTAAAACCAATTTATCTAAAAGCAATTCGTCTAAAAACATTCGTCTAAAACAATTCATCTAAAGCAATTCATCTAAAATCAATTCATCTAAAAACAATTCGTCTAAATACAATTCATCTAAAACAATTTAACTAAAAACAATTCATCTAAAAACAATTTGTCTAAAAACAATTCTTTAGATGAGTTTGTCTCAATATATGTAAAATTGTTTAAATAAAAATAATTACCGATCAAATTTGGCCATTCCAAAAAAAGTTTTTAAAAATGTGTCTTTACTAAATTTTAGAAATACATATATTATGTAAGTATAGTGAAAATAATATCTCAGAGAAACTCATTTTTTCATCGTTGTGCGCAGCCAACACTGAAGTAGTTAAAATAAATTAAAAATTCAGAGAAGGGTCGGCTGAGCAATAGTTTTAAAAACAAAAAAAATTATAAATAAAGATATGTGAAATTTGATTCCATTACATAATGTAATTTACATATATTGGAAAATATTAAAAATTCTCATTATTTTATAGGTAAATTCTAAAATAACATGTGAAATTAAAAAAATATAAAAAATATTAACAACACCAATGGATATGTAACGTTATACCCATTTAAGGTACGAACTAGGAATATGTATTTAGAAAGAAATGTCATTTTTCGTGTTAAAGCAAAATAATAAAAAAACTCGATTTTAAATTTCAATTTGTTCCAGGCAAGCTAATGACATTAAAATTATCTTAAATGTTTAAATACAGAAAGATGTATTGGCTGATGGGAAGGAACTCTTCTTTATCAACATACAACAAGCTGCTACTTTATAAGCAAATATTGAAACCCGTTTTGGACGTATGGTATTCAACTTTGGGGTTGTACCAAACAGAGCAACGTAAATATCATCCAAAGATTTCAGAATATGGTATTAAGGAACATCGTTGATGCACCTTGGTATGTCAGGAACAATGATCTCCATAGGGACCTTAAAGTGAACCTCATCGTAAATGAAATTCAGGAGAAAGCGCGGAGACATGAAGAGAGGCTCCGGCATCATGTGAACATTGAGGCAACTCAGCTTCTAAGCAACACGAATTTAATACGTAGACTTAAAAGAACCAAACCTTTTGAGTTGGTGTAATTGTTAGCTTAAACAGCATTGTGCTGTGTAAAGCCCACTACAAAGATGTGGTTTAATTCAATTTACCAGACTCTATGGAACGCCAATGGGAAGAAGCCATAGATTAATATTAAGTTAGTAAATTAAGTCAGAAACAAATTGCTCATTAGTCCAGGAGACTAGATTGTAATAACATTAAATAAATAAATAAAATTTATTTTAACAAAACAAAAAAAAAAAAAAAAAAAAAAATCTTAAATGTTATCAAAAATTCTAGTGCTAGTTTGTTATCTAAATTAAAATTACATTAATTATTGTGAATAAATTTGAGGAAAAACATAATTCAAAATAGACAAATTCTAACCTCAAAATGTAAACAAATTAGCCTAAATACATCGCTGTGTTTATGCCATTTGTTTTGATGCGCGAGAGCTGTCAGAATTTCGCTGAGATATTATTTTCACTATACCTACATATGTACATAACCTACATAGCGCTTTCCAGTCGACAAAGCTGATTTACATTCAATCTTCCCGTTCTTTTCCAAAAGATAAAAGATTTACAGTAAAAAATACGTTTTAGTATGATTTCCTTGTATTAAAATCAGAGGGAATACTCAAAAAGTATTATTCAATACTATTTAGTGCAACACTTAACTTTTTTCGGTGAAAAAGAACGGAAAAACCTGAAAAAGATGAACTGGTTTGACATTTTTCGTAAAAGTTGCTCAAAAGATATAAAATCCAAGTAACATTTTGAAAGAAATGAAATTTTGCGTATGCCCGTCTCTTTTTTATATATGGGTAAAATGTATTTGCACTTTTCTTCGTGATTCTATTCTTTTGAAAATGAACGAAAAGATTGAATGTAATAAGGCCTTATTACATTCAATCTTTTCGTTCTTTTGTAAAAGAATAGAAACACGAAGAAAAGTGCAAATATATTTTACCCATATATAAAAATGGGACGGGCATATTTAAAATTTTCATTTTTCCTTTCAAAATGTTACTTTGATTTTATACATTTTGAGCAACTTTAACGAAAAGGACAAACCAGTTCATCTTTTTCAGGTTTTTCCGTTCTTTTTCACGAAAAAAAAGTTTAGTGTTGCAGTAAATAATATTGAATACTACTTTTTGAGTATTACTTCTGATTTTAATACAAGGAAATCATACTAAAACGCATTTTTTATTGTAATCTTTTATCTTTTGGAAAAGAACGGGAAGATTGAATGTAAATCAGCTGTAACCGGTAGTTCCCGCTAATAGTAAGGTTTTTGTCTTTGCTATGTAGAACTGGACATAACCTAGAATTATTTTTTGAATATTATCAGTCAAAAAATTATATTTTCTTTTTGATTTTATGTCGATACACACAAGACGTGTTTTTTATTGGGAATTTTTTTTAACAGTTTTAGTGATTATTAAAAATAAAACTATGTATTTCTCTTTAAAATTAGATTAAATAATCTAAACGGTTGAAATTAATAAATAGCGGCGACATTGAGCGGGACTACTTAAACTCATGAAAAAATAGCAAAAGTTGTTATGACTAGATAATTTAGCAAAGACAAAACTTGTCTACTAACAATTGCTTTTAAATAAATTTGGTTTAGATGAATTGTTTTTAGATGAATTGATTTTAGATAAATTGCTTCAGACGAATTGTTTTTAGACGAATTGCTTTTAGATAAATTGGGATTAGATGAATTGTTTTTAGTTAAATTGCTTTAGAAGAATTGTTTTTAGACAAATTGATTTTAGATGAATTGTTTTTAGTTGAATTGAGTTTAGACGAATTGGTTTTAGTTAAATTGTTTTTAGATCAATTGTAGTTAGACGAAATGTTTTTAGATAAACTGTTTTAGATAAATTGTTTTTAGGTAAATTGTTTTAGATAAACTGTTTTAGACGAATTGCTTTAGACGAATTGTTTTTAGATGAATTGTGTTTAGATAAATTGGTTTTAGGCAAATTGTGTTTAGATAAATTGTTTTTAGTTAAATTGATTTTAGGTAAATTGCTTTAGTCAAATTGGTTTAGATAAATTGTTTTAGACCAAAAGTCCGCGAATCTGAAGTTCCCGATCGCCGATTAAATGTTTCTCCAATGATCCTATATGCATCCAAACTTGGTAATTTTATAACTTTTGGTGCCAGTTTGATAAACATATCTAGCATTTTGCTGAAAATCTCGATAAGTTGAAGCTTACACCAGTAATCCGATAGCTCGCTCCACAGGCAAGCTAATACAGGAGTACTCGGAATCTCAATGTGAATTTGAAACCTTTCACGGTTTGCTGTTCCAAAAGTATTTCACAAAGAGTATTGAGAGAATCAGCTGATACTCGTAAATATTTTCAGAAATAAACATCGTCGTCAGACAAAATCTTTTTG
This sequence comes from Tipula helvola, assembly GCA_963556165.1. NCBI lineage: Eukaryota > Metazoa > Arthropoda > Insecta > Diptera > Tipulidae > Tipula > Tipula helvola. Next base: position 271,742,494 of record OY744482.1, read on the forward strand.
TTGATTTCACTGTCGTAATAATTCCGTGGACGCTACAAAAAGTCTCCTTTTATTTTTTTTAAGTCATCTTTTATTTAATTCATACTTGTAATAACACAAAAGTATATTGGTGAACAAATGGTGTGGCAATGGCAATTGGCAATATCAGTTTTTAAAACTTTTGTATTTGCTTATAAACTTCGAATGACATTTGTATTTAGTTTAGTATGAGGCATGGATGAAGACGTTTTACTAGAGACATCTACTGGTATATTTCTTGAACTAATAGAATTGAATTAGTTTAGTAGTTTAGTCTTCTGACGCACACAGCATAAGCGGTCGGTAGTAGCGAAATCAACATCAAAATTAAATACCGAACTTATTTTACCTATTCACACCAATTTTGTATTCATCAATCATATCATTTGAAGAGGGAAAAAAGCGATAAAGAATGTGATGAATACAATACGCAGATGAATAGATAGATCTAAAATGAAACGAAACAGAAAATTGACATGCGGCTATATAATTGTAAATATGCAACTATGCATTAATCTTAAGAATAGTAAGCAAGTATATCATAAATATTGTAGTATTGAAATTTTGTATAAAAGGCTGGAATAATTGTGAATAAAAGTTAGTAATGAACTACATCCATACCTACATAAATTAACTGTTTTTGTCAAGCTCCGACCAACGTCAGGCGGGAAACATTACTTTGGCTACATCATTAATAAAAAATTAGGCAGGCAGTACATCTATAGCCAACTAATTGTCAATTCAACAAGCCAGGTTGAAACATTGGTCCTTCGAGGAAAAAAAGAAATGCGAATCTTCAAAATTAGCAAACTTTGGTTTAATTATTAGCGGAAATAAGTATTTAATAATTAAAGATTAGTATACTATATATTTAATTTAATATGGAGTTCGAAGAATTAGTCTCAAGGCAAGTCTAAATTCATGCACAAATCATCAAAATTAAAGATAATATCAAAAATGATAGTAAAGAAAGGAAATTTGCGTTATCGTACCATACGAAGCAGTTAGAAACCTTGAATCAATAGTATACACCGAATTCAAACTAAACAATCAAGTTATAAGTAACCATTTTGCTACTAACCAGAGCCATGAATATTGGAGTACAATAAGGAAAACCGCACAGGAGATTCATAAAGAACTTCAGAATCGGTTAAAGTTAGCAAACTATTGATAACTGGGTGCAACCCATAGAAGAAACACCTGCAACTAGTGTAAACCGTGGAAGTAACGAGCGGAAGATTGCATCGCCAGAACATCAAAACAGAAATACAGCTACAGAAACTGAACAACGGCCTTTAAATGCAACAATCAACTGTGAAGGTGTGTACAGGCTCTAATTCTGGTGAAAAAATGTACACCACGAAGTTAGAATTGTTTACTATTTTTCATATTGAATTTTTCTTTTATTGGTAACCTGATCAACTTTTTTGTTCTAGTTGGAAATAATTCAACTCATACAGCTAACTTCGTGGTGTACATTTTTTCACCAGAATTTGGAGCATGTACACACCTTGAAATAACACTTGGTATGCAACGCATTAAAGGAGGTGATTTAATGAGGACAATTAAAGTCGTTCAAAAGGATTGGGGCAGTTAGCAAAACAAAAATTACAAAATTTAAAAAACAAATGGGTAAGCGTATCGGCAGCACATCTAGAAGCCGTTTATAAAAATCCAAATGATTCAATATAATATATTATAATAATGATTGGAAAAGCCAGTATGACGGCATTGTAGCACAATTAGAAGATAAGTTGGAATACATATAAATCCAACTGCCAAAACTAGATATCTCAATGTTTAATGACAATTATCTACAATATGGATAACAAAGATCTGCCAAATTTAAAAAGTTATGTGGTATACTAGGTAGCTAGTTTGTTAAACACATTTAACGTCATTGAGGAAAATTATAAGACAGCATGGGAAACGTTACAACATCGATACAACTGAACGGAGAATTGTATAAAAAGCTGCTGTAAAATCAGCCAAGTACCATTTAAAATGAATTCTAGGAGAGACTGTTTTGCGGTATGAGGAAATGTCAACAGTACTCAGTCAAATCGAAGTATGTCTCAACTAGAGGCCACTGTGCTCCATATTTTCAGACATCGAAGATACTGTCGCCATAATATGTATTATGGCATTTCATTATCGGTGAACCGTTAATTTCTTTACCTAACTCAGAAATAATTGAAGAGGCGAACACCTTGAGCAACCGCTGATAATTGCGACTGAAGCTGACTGAAGGCTTTTGGAGAATATGGTCTTCAGAATATTTAACATCGCTATACAGAAGAGATTAAAGTGGCAAAAAGGAGAACCCATTATACGTTTGGAATATAGTTCTTATTAAGGAACCGAATTTACCACCAGCTCAATAGCTATTAGGTAAAATTAAGAAACTGCACCCTGGAAGAAATGGGAAAGCCCGAGTAGTCACACTGCGTTGTAAAGGTAGAACGATTCTAAAAAGGCCAACGAACATCAATCCGACAACAAAGGGTCTGTTAGGCATGCTGGCTTTCTGTATACTATGTGTCGGGATTGCTAATGCAGTACCGATACCTCAATTCTTACCAATATACTCAAGTTTCAACAACACCGCTTCCAGAACTTTATTAAACCAATCCTGGGATTCCCCGGTTTTCTATTATTTTTTGTATATACATACCAGTGTTTAAATTCATTTTTTCGTTCCCTTCTTTTATCGTTTATTTCTCTCTTTGTGAAAGAAAACAAAAAATATTTTTGTTGTTTCTTTCCCCGAAAACGAAATCGAAAATCGTAAAATATCTCTCCTCATCCTCATTCAAAACACAAAAATTAGGAGAAAAGAGATATTTTATTTTGTTGAATTTCGTTCCAAAGGAAAGAATAAGAAACAAAACAAAATATTTTTGCTCTCCGTTCGCAAAAAGAGAGTAAAGCAAGGAACGAAATTTGAATTTAAAAACTGGTTCTGGTATATACTCTTTTAACTCATATGCCTAAACGATGCTGTTACGCATATGAATAATATATTTTCGGAAAATCTCGGTGAAGGGCCTAATTGGGGCTCAAGGCACAGTTAACTTTTACCTTCCTACTTTACGCAATAGTAGCAAATCGAGGACGTATGGCTAAGAACCGTTTTTTTATAAACCCAGCCTATAGTGCTGATAGGTGGGTCGGCCCATGGATTCTGCACTCTCAACAGGTTCTTTCATAATTGGTCCGAATTTGACTGGAAATGCTATTTATAGATAAGCTTCTGTACGAGATATTCAAATTTTCTGTATTCGGATCCCAGGACTAGGTAGTCGAAAATAAGAGACAGGAACCCCAATTAGTTTCTTAAACCAAGGTTTTTCTGTAGTATATTATTCCTAAGCGATTATAGAGTTACAGAACATATTATAAAATAAATAAATTGAAAATCGGGAAATCCCGGGATTTATTCTGTTTTAGTTTTTTTACTTATTTTGTTTAAAAAATAAGTTTTTGACTTAAAGTGCCATTTCGATAGATAATTTGATTCTCTACAAAAAATCGTATTACGTGTATGTACTAAAAATGCATAGTTTTTGAGTTACAGTTAGAAAACTTTAAGGTGTACAAATTTACTCAAAATTACTCCGTTCTAAAAAGTCCAAACCTAAATTTAATAGCACTTTGTGGATTTATAATCGTTCGGGTACAATCCAACATATAAAACAATAAAATACCGTTAAAGTATTAGTTCCTTATTCAATTACATAGTCAATAGCAACAAGGAAATGTGGAATAGGGAGTAACTAATTGGTGTTGCAAATATCCATACATTGAATGTTTCGATATACATATATACATATTTCTTAAACTTAAATTTAAATCTGAATATCTTGTTTGCAGTTGACGAGAAACGTCAAATTATTTGACTTTTAAATATAGTGTTGTCTGTAATATAGTGTAATATAATATTATAGAAATTGGAATTTTATACCCCTATTGTGATTCTCGCCTCGCCGAACGATTCACCGAGAATCTTAAAGTCACGTGAGTTAGTTTTTCTTATTATGGTTTTCGCCTTTACTTTGACGAATGCATGAATGGCAATATTAGAATGTATCATGAACCATTCAATATTTTTTATAATTTTTTGACATTTTCAGTCATTTGGCTGGCAGCTATTGTGTTATATTTGTTTTCAGCTTGTTTTGTTTCAGTTAATTTAAAATTTTTAAACGTTTGATAATGATGTATAATAAATATGTTATGCAGCGTCGATTTGTTGTTTTTAATTTTCTAAAAAAATATTACGTAAAAATAATGTAAAAATAAACGTAATAATAACAAAAAATCTTATAATTATTCTTGAACCCTCCATTTTTTATGTTGCTAAAAAAAAACGAACATTTTTATATGGATTCGCCTAAAAATTGATGGCGAACAATTTTGACATTTTAGCTCGCTCACGGTGAAGACCATACGAAATTTTAAATTCGCCGATTTCAACTCGCCGTGAAAGGCAAATGTGAAAACAATAATTGGGGTATTATTCTGACAAAGCTAAATATAAATACAATAGATTATTTAGACATACAATAGATTATTTAGTTTCCGATTCTGATTAACAATTCTGAATTTTCCATTTCCAGATTTTCGAATTGGAAAATTTATTTCTTCTGTATATGTATTTTGAAAATTACCTTTCGAAAGGATTTGATAACAATCTTAAATAAAATGTATCATTGATTTCGAGAAAACGTTTCTTAATTAAGTGAATTGGATTTTTGAATGAACTTGAACACAAAACAATACAATAACAACAACCTAAAGAAATTTAAACTACGAGAAGCAACCTTCAAGCATTTTTGAATAAATCACGATTTAAAGTTGAGATCTGCTAATTAACAAGATAAATACAAAACTTTTTAAGTATCGATATACTATTTGGATATAATACATGGGCTGAAAAGTTTTCTATATATTGATAATAAAACGCAACTTTTTTGGTAATGTTTTTATTTAACCCTCTCAAACGCCTTGTACAATATATGTATTGTACATAAACTTTCATCGCTTCGACCAACCGTAATTTTTAATTTTTGTCTCATTTCTCTTGTGCGATCGTTCTCTTATGTATTTATGTTCACACTATAGTTTTATGAGCAATGCCATATCATAGCAGTGCATAATTGTGCTACGTATTTTATTTTTGGAAGAAAGTCAATTTTAAATGGCGTTTGAAAGGGTTAATCTTATCATCTTATTATTTAATATAACCTCCTCTTAACTCAATACACTTCATACAACGGTTTTCCAACATTTATTTTATCCAAACATTGCTGTGAAGTGATTTACTCGTTCGCGTTTTTGATCGATAGTGACTGAACGCGATAGCCATCTTGATTTAAGCTTTTTCATATGCAATTGTACATATGTACATGTAAGACATTTTCTATATGTTCTATTGAAACGTTTACGATGTCAACAATCTCACTCAACTTTACTTTAAGATTACACAATAAAATATCATGGATTTTTTCAATAATTTCTGGTGCTGTCATCTCTTTTGAGTTGACCACCGCACCGAGGATAACTCGTTACAGCGCGACCCATGTGTAGACATACAGGAAACTTTTCAGCCCATGTAGTACATATACCGTAAAAACTTAATATGTATTAAGATTACTACTAATTACATAGTCTCGTTTTTATGTGGTACGGTAGTGGTAAAAAAAAGTCAGACCAATCAATACCAACAAATCACATGTTAAAAAACGTGCTGAATTATTAAAAGAAGATATGATACTTTAACCAATATTCTTCGAAAATATAATTATATATTGTCATTGATTTCACAATAAACTAGTTCATATTGATTTTAATTGAACATCGTTACATTCGTGCTATAAAATTGAACCGTCCATTTATGTATGTAAAAAATATACATACCTACTAAAAACTTTTGTGTCAAACCTATCAAATAAATTTGGACGTGTCTCAGAGGGGAGGTAAAATAAATAAACTTTTTATTCCCCATGGACCATGAAAGCATATTGGTGTAAATACCACATCAATTGCAGAAAATTCAGTCTTCCACCCACTGATAAAAACGTTCAAACTTTCAATAATAATTTGAAAATCTTTCGTTTTTTACTAAGCCCTTTGAGCTTCGTGAACTAATTTGTTTAGTCAAACTTATTGAAATAAGTCTGCTGCAAATAAATTATAATACCCTATAAAGGACATCATGACACTTTTCCATAGTAAACTTGCGGTCAATGATATTACCGATAATGCAGTATTATTTAATACGGGAAAACATAGTACGGGATAACTTCTAAAGATGTCAGCTTTAACAATTTTTAATTTTTGGTTAATAAATCAAAAATAAAATTAATTTTTTTTATAATTCATGTCTAGTTGTAAGTTTTATTCGTGTTTTTTGCTTTTGTTTATATTTTTGTTTCGATACAACAAAAAAAAAATTAAAAAAAAACTACTAGTGCCATCTTAAGATTTAATCTATCTATCGCCGTTTTTTGACCGTTAATGTCCTTTATAGGGTATTATAATTTATTTGATTATAAAGCACTTTGTCACGTGAATAGATCGATATTTTGACAGCTAAAAGATTTCAGATTTTTTTGAGTGTTAAGGAAAACAAACAGCAGTTTATATGAAACTATCTTAAAATGTTTGAAAATAACTTAATTTTAATAAAAATAACCACAAAAAAAAACTCAAACGGCACAAGATTAAACCTAAAGAATACGAATTTGCCTTCTTTGTTTGTTTTAATTTTTTACGCGATTTTCACAAAAAAAAAACAGCTTAATACCATAGACAGACACAGAATTAATCGCGATTTTCAGTTATCATTTTTGTCAAAAATCGCGTTGTGAAATCAAAATAATAAGGCTTAGGTGAAAATCGTCTAATGACAGACGACTGTTATTACACAATCTTCACAAAAGACTGAATTATTTGTTTTCACAACGCGATTTTTGACAATCGGGATAAATGAAAATCGCGATTAATTTTGTGTCTGTCTCCGGTATAAGGCACGGCTCCATGAAAACTAGCACGAACGATTTCGTTAAAACGTTTTTACAATTTTTACTTCTATTGTTATATTTTTTAAATTAAGGTTAATTAAAAATTGTAACGGAACACGTAAATTTTAATTTTCGAACTATAGTTCGTAGCAAATTATTTTATTTTTATTGAAACAAGTAATTTTTCCTTTTCGACGTACGATATGGCGATTTCGAGAAACAAAATTTAAAAAAATCGTTCAGCCGGAAAACGAACTCATCCTTCAGTACGACGATTTTTTTTTTTCGTTGTATACATAACCTCAAAAATCAAAACGTCATTTGATAAATGTAAACGATTTATTCGTGCATGTAGCCAGGATAACGAATAACCGATACGAATCGTACGTTTTGTCGTATCATGGAGCCTTGCCTTTAGCTTAAAATGACGTAAAATGAATACATTTCAATTAATTTTTTATTAAAAAATATTTAATATATGCCTGTAATAATAGAAATAAAATTGCATCTGTGCCACTTCATACAAAAGCTATGAACAATATTTTGACGTTTAATTTGTTTTCCTTAACACAAAAAATCATAATGAAGTTGCCTACCATTCAATCTATTGTCTGGCATTACAACCGCTCTTATTTTATTGTTTTTGTCAGACCTTATTGAATTATTTAAAATGTTGAACCGTCAAACACGTTCAATATGTCGTACTGTTACAAAACTTTCATGAAATATACATAGTAATATAATATAGAAATATATATAGTAACTCTGTAATATTTGTTTAATATAAAAATAAAAGCTAATTTCGTTTTGTTCATCATCATCATCCAAGTTGGATGCATTTTTATTGCGAAGATATTTCTATCGAAAAGGGGAGAGTCTCCGGTTGTGGGCAGTGGGCACTCTCCGGTTGTGGGCATCTCTGCATAACTTTTGACAGAATGCAAATATGGCTGATCTGACTGTTGTCGTACTTGTATTTTGACAGTACGCAGTTTTCTAGCTAATATCGAAGTGAATGAACGAGCTTGTTCATTTTGCTGCGATTACATTAAAAAAACAGACATAACATATTGTTACGGTGACACATAGGATAGAATAGAATAAGAAAAAGAAGGCAACTGCACCGCCCAAACTGTCGGCCAAACGCTCTAAAAAAAAGAACTCTTCATCATCTGATGATGATATCGACTTCTGCATCATCTGTTTGAAGCCCCTGCCATCGAAGTTGACCGCTTCAAATTTCATCAAGTGCAACACGTATGATCGGCCCGTGCATTTGAAGTACGCTGACATGCATTCCAGCTATTTCACATGCAAACATTGTGTTCCTCCCTTGGAAGATGTGGAAGACGATAAATAATTTTTAAGAAAGCTTTTTTTCTAATTTTGGCCACTGAAGGCCTTTAAAATTAATAAACCTCGAAATTCTGTCGAATTAAGTGCGTTTTCCTTTAACTATTCTCATTTTCAGGAAATTTTCGAAGGGTGCCCATAACCGGTTAGGATTTTTTTTGCCAAAAAAGATGACTTCACAAAATTGATCGTACAATTTTTCTAGTTGACGGAATCAATGTAGTTACTTTAGCAAACAGTTAGCTAATGGCTCTAGCTTTGCATTGATATTCATATCTCCGCATAATATGGACTCAAAGCAAAATTATGGGTCATAAACAAAACTGTGCCCACAACCGGAGACTCTCCCCTACATAAAATCCCAAAGTAACAGAGCATTCACAGTGAAAACATTTTTTACTTTTGACTTACAGCTTTGTATGAATTTCCAACATAACGAGCAAAAATTTGTGTTCGTCAATTTGGAAATTCATACAAACCTGTAAGTAAAAAGTGAAAAGCTTTTTTACTGTGAATGCTCTGTAAATTTCAGAGCATTCACAATGGAAGACATACAGAAATATTTTTGTCAAGCCTCTTTTGTATAGCTGACAATAAGGCCCGTTGTACATTTCAGCTAAGCTAAGCTAAACGATTTGAGCTATGTTCATAGCTCTGTTTGTAAATAAAGGGTTTTAATGAATCGTTGCACACATGAGCTAAGCTAAGCAAACTATGTTGTACTGCTTTGAGCTATGAAAATAAACATAGCTCGAGTTGTCTTCGCCTTACAATTTTCAGCTATGTTTCTCACAAATACAATGACATTTTCCTATATTTTATTTTTGACGCACATACAATGTTATTTAAATTTCATTCTGTCAAAATATTCTATACGAAAGGGAGACATTTTAAATATATAATATTAAAGCAAAAATTTCTTAAACATATTTATCATATAGATAATAAAGTTTATTTTCTATAATTGTTTCTAATCATCTGCAGATATTATTATGTCGTCTTTTCGATTGACAGAATTAATTTGAAGTAACCTAATGTGTGCGTCACAAATAAAATATAGGAGTATAAGTATGTGTGAACCAATTTATTAGCTCAAATGTGCGGATGTCGAGCTAGCGAACTAAACTAAGCTAAACTAAGATATGTTTTATAGCTTAGCTTAGCTAAAATGTACAACGGGCCTAAGCAGTAACAAAAAACGTCTGCTGGGTAGTTATTATTTCATTAAATCCAGTTGTGAGCGATCGACATTTTTTTTTGATTATTTGACATTATTTGTGAATTGCTTTAATCAAATCGTATTTAAAGGTATTATTTCTGACTGTGGGTTTCCACTTGGGATGCCCTTGCGAATAATTGCAATCTGTTTTAAATTTTTTCACACGGATAGAATACATTGAAAAAAAAATACATATATCGGTATACTTATAAATTTGTGTTCGCAAATCGTAACCATAGACAAATTTACAATACGATTATTCCATTTTTTACAGACAGGAAAAATTATAATAAATAAAAATCATTAAAATGAAAAAATATATGTACAATGTACATACGCAATTTTAATGTTATTTATGCTCTATATAATGTATACATAAACATAAATAACTATTGTAGTCATATGCCGTCTTACTTTGGTAAAAGTTATTCCTATCCGGATAGGAATGAAATTTTGCCCAAAGTAAGAGCAATTCTTCTTCAGACTAATTTTTTTTTTTTTACTTTCAACAGTTGGTACTAAGCTGTAAAATATAATTTATTGTTTAGTATTTTAACAAATATAAAATAATGATATCAAATTATTGAATAAGGTATAATTATTCCAAATGATAATTAATAAAATTTAATATTCTGATTTATCGAAAAATTGATAATTGTTATTTACTACCAACTCATAAAACTAAATATATCTAATATATTTACTCTAGTGGTAAACACTACAACTACGAGATGAAGAGAATTTTGCTATTCCTACTTCTCAGCGGAATGAATCTCTTCTATATTACTATATTACTTTGGCAATTTTACAACAACAATGCCGTGTATTTTCATTCCGGAATGAAGAGATTCATTCCGCTGAGAAGTAGGAATAACAAAATTCTCTTCTTCTCGTAGTTGTAGTGTTTACCACTAGAGTACATATATTAGATATATTTAGTTTTATGAGTTGGTAGTAAATAACAATTTTCAATTTTTCGATAAATCAGAATATTAAATTTTATTAATTATCATTAGGAATAATTATACCTTATTCAATAATTTGATATTATTATTTTATATTTGTTAAAATTCTAAATAATAAATATATTTTAGAGCTTGGTACCAACTGTTGAAAGTAAAAAAAAAAAATTATTCTGAAGAAGAATTGCTCTTACTTTGGGCAAAATTTCATTCCTATCCGGATAGGAATAACTTTTACCAAAGTAATAAGACGACTATGCATCACTTCAATCGAACATTATCACATAGTTCAGTCTTAAAAATATAGGAATTTACAAGTACGTATAGTAGTATTCAAATCTCGCTGGAATTCTGACAGTACGCGCAGAAAAAACATGGCGGATACACAGTGATGTACTATTTCGGCTTAATTGTTTACATTTTTATGTTGTATTTGTACTTCAGTTTTTAGGTTAAGTTTTTATTTATATCATTTTATTTTATTATTTATATGTTATAACGTTTTGAATCACAAAATGTTTTTATAATTTTATTTTAAAAGAATCGTTTAAAATCGATAATCGAAGAATTAATGCAATTTAACAATTTTGTTACGTTATTGTGGTTTTGATCGATATAACTGACATTTAGTTATTTATTTTCCTTAGTCCGTCCGAAAATTAAATGTTAACGTTGTTTCCATAGGCGTGCAATATTTTTTTACACCTATTAATTTTCACATGAAATTTGATTGTAATAACATAAAATCATAAACATTTTGAATGTTTTGTGTATTAAAACTGAAATATAATACATTTGAATGATTATTTATTATTTTATTTAGGTTTACTATTAAGATAAATGCGACTCATCAAAATTTTTATAAATTTTTTTTCTACATCACTGGAAGCTGCGCAGAACAATTAAAAAAATTTTTTTTTGAGATCTGAATAGGACTATATGTATGTATGGACATCTAATATAAAAAAAATGTATCTAAAGTCGATTGCTTCATTGATTTAGGTTTGTTCGCCGAATTCACAATTTTGTTGTATAGTTCATCGGCATATTCAAACGTGCTATTATCCCCAAATTAAGAGCATAAGATTTTATGATACTGTCTGGTAAAAACTTGTGTTAAAGTTGGTGGCACCTCTTCAGGTAAATCTTGATTTTCTTGCTCTTCTGTTTCATCATCTGACGAATGATTTGAGTCATTGCCAACTTAAAACAAAATGTCATTAATGTTTATCTGCTCATTTTCCGTAGGTAGATCTTTATAAATTTCTACAAAATTCTGCGCAGAACAGATTTCATGGCCGTAAATATCATCAATAGCAGATTATACATCACTTGATGATTCACTACAAATTTCTATATCTTGATTTAGTATGTCGATATCAAATCCACAATTACTGAAGCACTTCTGTATAGTTTCTACTTTCACTGTCGATAAGGCTCGTTTAAAAAACATTATTGCATCCAAAAAATTAATCATTTTAGTAATGTCCGATGCTTTCTCACATTGATTTATTTTAGTTAATATGGTTTTAAGCATAAGCTTTTTAAATTGAATTTTTACATTTTGAATTATTTCATTGTCTAGCGGTTGTAATACTGAAGTAAGTGGAAAATACACCAATTTCAGATTGGATAGAAACATTTCTGGGTGGCACGATGCGTTGTCCAGAAATAACAAAATAGTCCTTTCTTGTATTTCCATCTCAGTATTTAAGTCAATTAAATACTTCTCGAACATTTTTGTCGTCATCCACGCCTTAGAATTGGCAAACCATTTGACTGGCAAAGATTTAATATCTTGGTATTAAATACCTTTCCATCCGCGAATACTGTTAGCAATCTCTCCTTTGAGTATTTCCGTCCATTTCATTTATTACCTTTCACGTCTAATGATTTATTTGGTAGCATTCGGTAATACAAATCTGTTCCATCGCAGTTAGCGATGTCACTTGGTTGATACCCTGCGGTTAAGTCTGCAAGCTTCTCCTTCCATTCGTTAACTGTTAGTTGGTTAACTTCACATGCTTCCCCCGAACAAGTATTAAAGGTGATTATGTCTTTTTTTGAAGCAGCGCAGCCAACAGTTCATTGCCCTAAACTCCATAATTCCCATCTTTTTTGCGACATATTTCGCCTTCTCTTGAAGAATTAGTCCTGAAAAAGGAATATTTTTGGATCTGGCTGCCGAAAACCATTCCATTAACGTTTCGTCCATTTTTCTTATTGCAGTTTCCTTCAATTTCCTTCGACTCCGCTAAAATTTTGTAGATTTGTGTTTTTCCACATTTAAATTTTGCGCAAATTTGTTTGACGCTGCTTTTATTGGTTTTCAATTTTATAACCTCATATTTCTGCTTGAGGGTTAGATTATTCAGAATTCTTCCCATTCTAAACTGATAAATCTACATACATATTAATAAGAAACTTTATTTTAATTTTTAAATCAATTATGGACGTACCTACCAGTGCTGTCGTTTCATAAATTGTGTGAGTAGCACAATTACTCAAAAATAGTAGTATTTTCAAGAGAAGAGTAGCACAAATTACAAAGGTGTTTTAATTGTTTTTTTTTAAGTTTTTATTAATGAAAAAATAATAATATAACAAAAAATTATAAAAAAAAAATTTAAAAGCCTTATTTTATTCACTTTTTAGCAAAATAATATATTAAAATAACATTTGTAATATGTAATTAAAATTTGTATACATATGTATATTCAATATTTAAAATTTAAAAAACATCTTGTAAAATAAAGCAGCATAAATTGTTTATAATTTTTTGTACTTTGATATTAAAAGTTTTGAAGGAATCCATTTTTCTGTTTCTTCTTCTTCGCTGGCGCTACATCCCATAGAGAGATTTGGCCGCTTCATAGTGAAGTTGCGGAATCATTTTTACATCGGATAATGAGTGATTAATTGGTTGATCCTTACATTAATCAGCCGTCGTTTTTTCATCACCGCCGAGAATCGAACTCGGGACCTCCAGAGCTTAAACCAAGAATGCAAACAATTGTGCCACCGCCACCGGAGCGGCCGTTTTTCTGTTTTCCATTAAGTAATTGTTTTGCCATTAAAATAGAGTTTACTGTTGAGGTGAATTAAATATAATAATTAATAATCGGAATTAAGTTGTTAGTTTCAATAACTTACTTGTCCATATTGAACCGAAAATTGAAAATTTGATAACTGGTCAAACTTAACCAATAGCAATAACCAACATTATAGACCATACACAAAAAATGCAAACCGAAAATTTGGCATACAAAACACAAAATAATAAAAAAAAAAGTCATGCCGAGTGAACAAAATTCCCTTAAAATTATAGTAAAGTACAGTCAAAAAATGACTTGCCAAGTGAAAATTATATTTTTTTTTCGCTCAGTTTTGATTATTAGGTTTATAAATAATTCAATGTTGGAAATTTAAAAAAAATCTAATTGAGACTGACACAATATGAAAATCGTAGTAAATAGTAGTATAATTTGAATTAGCGAAGTACAGAAGTACGCATTATAAAATAGTAGTACAATAATACTATTGTAGTACATTCGACAGCGCTGGTACCTACCCGATAATATAAATTTTTATAAAACTACTTAAATTTATTAATTTAACAAGTATGTATATGCATCATGTTTGTGTTTGTGCACAAAAATTCGGTGGTTCACTCACTACATTTTCAATTTGACATTTTTTATTTTAAATCAGTTGATGTTAGCTACAATTCCGTGTTAGCGGAGTTAACTTAATTTTTTTGTACTAAAAATCACGATTCCTTCCTCGTCTCAGGGTTTCCGTTATAAAGGGTTAACAACGCATGGTAATCAGGTGTAAAGGAAATTGTTTCGTTAAATTTTTACGCCATGAATGATTTTCCATAATATTGGATTTCCGCCTTAGGTGATTTTCACCCGGCTAATTCTCCCGTTGCTCACGTAATATTGGACGTGTTCAATCGGGCAAAAGTGTTAAAAAAACCATGGTATTTTATCCCAACCTAATAACTTCATAATACTGCACGTCAAACTGATTGAACAACCAAAATTGAGAAAAAATGTTAAATTGATTTTAAATGTCACATTTTATCGCTTTGTAAAATTCAATAAAGTGTTTTTTTCGTCAGGTTTTTAATTTAATGCTTTTATTTTTTAATTAATTTGTTTTATAAATTATTTTCATATTGAAACTATGTATGTATTCGGTTTTTAACCAAATATTGGAGACACAACTAATTTTAGCTTGAGTTTCGTTGTGTTTGTGTTCTCAGACAAAAATTCGAAATATAAATTATTATTTATGTTGATAAATAGGTAACTGTGTAAATATCATATAAATATCTTAAAAAAGCAACTTTAATTTAATTTAAGCACCGAAAATATCATAAAGAAAATAAACCAAAAATTGGCAGCTGAAACTCAAAAAACCAAGAAAAATGTTCGTCTTTTGTTATGGTAAATGAGTGCGTTTAATGCCAAAAGTGGTAAAAAATATTATGATTTTTTCCATTTTTGCCCGATTGAATACTAGGATTGTGATCTGAACAAACGGCACAAATTTTCAGAAAATAAATTTTGAACATTGTGGATGCTCTCTCAACGGAGTATTTTAAATTCTTAAGGATTTTCAACAGTATACTTGATTGCTGTTCAACACGTGTCAGAACTAAATAATCTAACATTATTTCTGAATCTGTAATTTGGCGCTTTGTTAGGATAGGTAAGGTTTAGGTGGCGGTCCACTAGGACCAGGCATAGACACACAAATGGTCCGTAGCCGTACCGCGATTTATTCGGCGGCATATTAGTAGAAGATTTATTTTATTGTGACCAATTGGAATATTGAGAAAGGGGTAGAATATTTAAGAAAATCCGTGGTATCTTTAAAGGTCCTTGCATGCCCAAAATAACGGAAAATGTTTATAAAACATAATTGGTTGGTTTGGTGATTTTTAACGGACACTTTGTGGCAAAAGTGTCGTCCGAGGAGTCAGATAGACCCAATTTTTTATGTTTGTGCTTGATTGGTTCAAAACTCAAAAGAGTGGCGAATTTTTTTTTCTGTACTCATTTACAACATTCATTTGTCATATAATATGGTCTTATACCCTTGACAGACTAGGGATTAGCTAAGCGCGATTAGTGGAATAAGATAAGCTAATCCACCACAGATCCATTTGTGTTGACAGACTAGGGATTAATTTCCTAGACAGAGAAGTAAAATACTATGATGGTGATTCGCTAAAATATAGCTAGTAAATCAGCTGGACTAAATTTTTAATTCAATATTTATAAGATTATACATTAAAATCCACCAAATTTTCTTTTTATAAACATATAATTTCAAAATTTATTCAGCACAAATTGTTTAGGGATGTTATTGATTTTATAATTTCTTTCGTAAACTCACGTCGCTTGCACTTTCAGCAATGCTGAAAGATTTATTTTGCATTATACAGCCACTTATACCATCACTAAACCTAATACAATGAGATAAACTTCAAAATTTTCAAAGATTAGTGCACTAATCTCGATTAGTCACTAATCCTCAAATAAAACGAAATTAGCTAATCTCCAACTTGACTTGAAATCACTAATCGCGCTTAGCTAATCCCTAATCTGTCTAGGGTATTAAAGATAAATATGAGAAACGTATGTATATTTATTAATTTATATAATTTATTGTGCTTAGATAAGAAATGTTAGGTTTAAAATCACAAGAAATTTATATGATATAATTTTATTCAATATTGTCGAAAAACTTTCAATTTCATTTGATGTTCACCGCCCTAAATCAATAAAACTAAAAACTAAAGTCACATGTATGTATAAAATTGAATCGTAATCACCCTATATTTAAAAAGCAAACAAAAATCACAATTTAGCAACATTTTATTGCTCAATTTGTTATACATTTTTGGCCGTTTCGATCTAAATTTTCTCGCATTTAAATTTTAATAAAAAATTAAATTTTGTTTCATATTGAAATTCAAAAAAAAAAAAAAAAATTACCAAAACAACTAAAGTAAATTTTATAAAAACTTTTGTACACAAAAAAATAAAGTAATTAGCGATAACGTGTGAATATTATTTGGAATTGTAAATATGTAATAAATTTGTGTTTTTTGTTTTCATTTCTAGTGAAAAAATAAATTTCAACATTACGAAGCACGCACCATCTGTCGGACGATGGGGCCGTCAAAGCCCTGGACCAGAACCAGAGCCACCACCTCCACCATTGCCTCCGCGAACATTTTTACGGCAATCAAGTTTAACAAAAATTGGTTATATGTTAAATACAGCGATGACCGGTGCCAAAAAACAGTATAGTAATAGTAAGTACATATATATAGATGTGTGTATACGTATAAAAAATTTTGTAAATAAAATATGGCGAAAAAATTCGATATCGAATCGATTTAAAAACAGTGATCTACATTACCGACGATTATAGTGTTTTCTCTTAACACATTTGGCGCTTCTTCATGTAAATTTTTTTTTTTTTCGCATACAATGACAGACACACATAATTTAAAGTGCGCTATTGCTAATGTGAAGCTACGCCATTGTTGTTCGTACGAAAATAATTTTTTTATACAATAGAAGTTCTATTATTTTTTATTTAAATATACATTAAAATATAATTACATGAAAGAAATGTTTTTTAAATTATTTTTGTCTCAAAAATATCTATACTAATATTGTTTATATAATCCATTTGCATATAAGTTATAAGTTTAGTGAATTGTGTTGTAGTTTATACATGAAAAAAAAGCGATATTTTATCGAAATTTTTTTATCTGTCATTTGGATATTGACATGGCCGGTAAGTTTTGCATAAAAAAAAATGGAAAAAACGAGATGTTTGTACAAAATAATTCAAACAGAGAAACTACATAATATCAATATATATCATCATGCGTTAATTTTTTTTTTTTTAATAAATGCGATCAAAGTATTTTTCAATATTTACAATTTGTATCGATGATTTCGACGAATATTTTTTGGGGTTGTGTGTAATTCGAAATCAATCACACGTTATCTCATGGATATACAACCATAAAACTACAGTAGATTTTTTTTTTTATTTATGAGTGACCTTATTGTGACAAATTCTATTCCAATACTCAATACATTTTATATTAGAAAAATAACTAATTTTACATAAAAAACACGAGAAAAAAATGCTAAGAGGTAAAAAAAATGTATGCGAATACATATAATAATTAAGTCATGCACGTTTTTAAAGTGTCGGTTTTCCAATCAATCGGACATAAATTTGTGTTGTTGTTTTGGGTTGAGTTTTTAAACAGAGTGCAGATAAAGTGAATGTGTCATATTTTCAATGTTCATAATATAAACGCATTTACACGCAGAAATTAATGCACACAAAAATGTTAAACAACAGAGTAAATTAAAACAAAATCTCTGAATGTTGTGAGTGATGTAGATGTTTGAAGAAATGATTACGGAGAAGTGGAGCATACTTTTGTTTTTCTTTTTACACACATTACCCACTAACTAACTACCTACAAAATATTTTAAATTTATATCGTCGTCTTCGTTTAAGAAATATAGGGTTCAATCAAGAAATTTTTTATTGAAAAAAAAATCAATTGACTGACACAGATTTTATAGTTTTTACTTTTTATTTTTTTACTATAAATATTACAATACATACAAAAGTAGCAAGGAATATTTCTCTCTTCTCTAACAAAAATCCATTTCAAGTTTTTCTTTCTTACTTTTTCGCTGGAGTCACAAACGTCATGTTGTTATAATGCGGTGCCATGTTTCTTTTTCTCCACCGCCACCATTGGATGAATGGTTTGAGTCAGCGGAATTTACTGTGTATGATGCAGATCCTTATATTGTTTGTTTGTGATGTACAAGCACAAATACAAAATAAATAAAAGTTCCTTTTTATAATTTCAGTGATTTCTTTCTACCTTTACATTTGTAATATTTTTTCTTTGCTAAAAAAAAGTGAAAATGCTATTGATTAATTCGGCATATTTTGTTTATAATGTTTGACAGGTGTGTTTAGTACAATTACCGAGACAAAGGCGTACATATTTTTGTAGCACTGCCGATTTTGAAAGTGTTAAACAAATTGTACACTTAAAACCTAGGTAGTGTTGTTCACTGATGACCACGGGGTAAAAAAGATCGGAGTATTTTTGAGCAAAAAAAACGAAAACATAAAAAGAGTCGGTGTATTTTTAACTCTATTTTTACTTGGATTTTTTTGGAGTTTTTTTGACAACCGAAAATTATTATTTTATCGGCGTACAAAAATCCAAAATTTTTGCGAATTGAAAAATTTAAATTAAGATAATATGAAATGCTTCGATTTGAACAATGATACAGTCCGTTACAGCAGATTAAATCCACTAAATAAACAAATGGGAATTCCCGAATTCATCTTTTTTGGATTCTATCGCTATTGTTTTTTCTATACTGAAAGGTAGATAATTTCATCACTAATCAAATGACTAAAAATTTGTTTTCTAGTTGGCTTTGGAAATGTTCCTTTTTTTGTTTTTCATTTAAACATGATAAAAAATATCATTTTTATTGTTACACGTGAATAAATCCAGTTCATTTTCCTTTCTTTTGTTTAGTTTTATTAAAATAAAAAATATTAAATAAAAATTAAATTAGTGTTTTAAATTGTTTTTTTTTTTAAATGGGAAAAAATAAAAGCCTAAACGATGTGGAAAAGGGAAAAATTAATGCTTACCACGATCAAAGACATCCGAGCCGGTTCATAGCCGAAAAACTAGGCCGAAGTCACACTGTTGTGCTAAATTATTTAAGAAATCCTGAAAGCTATGGAAAAAATATGAAAGGCTGTTCTGTTTCGAAATTAAAACCGGTAGATAAGCGTAAAATAACTCGTAGTGCCTCCAATTCTGCTCTATCTCCTCGCAGAATCAAGGAGAAAGCAGGTGTTAATGTCTGTGTACAAACAGTTCGTTGCACCATACAGAAAGCTAAACATCTTAAACGGATGAAAATTAAGAAAAAGCCACCGTTAAACGAAGCTCGAAAAAACAATCGGCTTCAATTTGGGAAAGAGCATATGACATGGAATAACCAGTGGTATAAAGTCGTGTTTTCGGATGAGAAAAAATTCAATTTAGACGGGCCCGATGGTTACAACTATTCGCCCCTATTATGATTGTCGAGTCGATCGACAATCGACACGACTCTGTATTGCGTTTTCTTTTTTTCATTTGATAAAAACAATACGAAAAAGGAAAAGGCAACATAGAGTCGTGTCGATTGTCGATTGACTCGACAATCATAATAGGGGTGATTATTTCCATGACCTACGCAAAAAAGAGCTAGTTCTCAATCGACATCACAGCAGGGAAGGAGGGGTTATGGTCTGGGGAGCTATTCCATACTATGGTGGGATTGAGTTAGCTTTTCAAAATCAAAAAATGACAGCTAAATAGTATTTGTCTATTTTGGATTCAGCATTTCCAAAGTTCCAACAGCTGTTCGGACCACTGAAATTGACTTATCAGCAAGATAACGCTCCTGTCCATACGGCAAGGATAGTAAAAGGCTGGATTTCCAAGAAAAACGTCGATTTACTTAAATGGCCCCTATACTCTCCTGATTGAAATATTATGGAAAACGTTTGGGGATGGTTTTCTCGCAAGGTTTATGAAGGGGATAAGCAGTATAATGATAAGGAGTCGCTTATTGAAGCCATCAAAGCTGCTTGGGCCGACATTCCTTTGAATTATTTGAAGTCGCTATACGATTCAATGCCCAATAGAATATTTGAGCTTATTTCAAAAAATGGAGGCAGCACTCATTATTAAAATAAATAAAAAATGTATTATTATAAATAAATATACTTAAATATTTAAAAAAAATTATAATTTCATAAAAATATTTCGTGTATTTATTTAAATTTTGGCGTGGATTTATTCACATGTAACAATAAAAAATGCATTTTTTTAGTATTTCCCAACAAAATAACAAATTGTACGACCTTACTAAAAAAAAAAAATGTTCAGCCTTTTACTTTAGTGATAATCTTCTTTAAATTTTAGTAGAAACCCAAATAACACGGGGGGGGGGGGGGGGGGGGGGGTTAAAATTAAATCATACAAGGGTATTTCCAACATTGTTTTCATTTTAATCAACTGTAACGGACTGTATTAATAAAAAATATTAAAATAATATAAAGAAAATATAATGTTGACATTTAAAACACCAAGGCTGGGATGTTGTACCATCATTTTCATTCGAATCGACTTTTAAAGTCGATTCGAAAAAGTGATAGTTGGCATGTTGTAAAATTTTCGACTCCAAAGTGATACGTCAATAGGGCAACCATTTTTCAAAGATGAATTAATAAAAATAATTATAATTTGACATTTAGTTGATATACAAAGCGTTAAATAAATATTAATTTTTAAAGATCTTATTAAAAAAAAACAATTTATGATGGATAGTATTGTAATATATTTTGACGAATCGCTCGTATATCACTTTAAATAAATTGAGTGATACAAAAGTATCATTATCGCTATTCGAAAATTTTACAACATACCAATTTTCGACTTTCGGTTCGAATTTCGAAAATTTGAAGTTACAACATCTCACCCCAAAATCATTTGTCAATAGATCATGTTTTCCGAAAGAGGCAGTACGATTGTTGAAAAATTGAAAAATTACAGAGCGTTTTCCGAAAGAGGCAGCACGGCCAAAATGAAGTACAGAGCGGTTGCCACTAGATGTCACTACACATTAAAAAAAAAATTCTGACGTTTTTCAAATGGGGATAGTCAAACACAATTTAATTATCACGTATTAATAATAATTACTTTTATTACACGAACATATTTTTGTTTATGTTTACAAAATTCACATGATCTATAGATCATGTTTAATTGTCAAATTTTCAACAACCGCAAGAGCTACCATCTTTCGGAAAACTCCTAAAACACAAGCAACTTTCACATAATGCCACTAGGTGTCACTAAATATTTGCTATCAAAAATTGTATGACATTTTTATGTGTTTAAAGGATCTATCACACCAAGCGCTGCAAAATAAAAGCGCGAAACAAAAATAAAATTATTATTCATAAAACAATTTACAAACTTTAGATTTTTAATAGAAAAATTACAATTTTAAGTAAATGGTATAAAATGAAATTTCATCGTCGCCCGCGAAAACCAGTGGAAAAAAAACATAAATAACCGGTTACCACCATTGGCTCGTGCAAATCGTAGCGCCTCTTGCGGCACTTCATATCATCAAAAAAAAAAAATTGGGTATTTATTTACGTGAAGTTAGCGGAGGTAAAGTCTGTCAAAAATACTCTGGTATTTTCTGTCAAAAAGCCATCAGTGAACATACGGATTATTTTACGTCATATCAATTATAGGTACTTACTCGGCTGCACCCAGATTCCGGTTCTATGACAACTGAGAATATTACGAAATATTTTTTCGACCAGTCAGTTCCCATTCTCATAAAAATCCCGATTCCGATTAGACCAATGTGTTTTGATTTGGTATAAATTAAAAATATGACTTATTTTGGTACGATGGGTAATTTTTTAAAATAATAAATTAGTTTTTGAATATGGTTTAAATCAAAAAATTTTCAAAGCTTCTGTAATAATTTTGTATTAACGCGAATTGTTCAGTTATTTTATAAACTTAATCATTAGAGCTACACTAATACGGGTTTTAGTCTTACAGTTTGAATACATAGGTTATGTTTTATATTATAATCTCTTTTAATAAAGTACACCATTAAAATTTGGTGTCGAAATAGATATTTTTGAAATTCAAAACAAATTATGGACTACATAATTTTTCGTATGAGTAGAAGACGAGGTTTAAATCGAAGATAACCTATATTATAATTCAAATAGCTTAACAGTTAATTGATTAATTAAATTTATTGTGCTTTTGGTTTCCTCTGGTGAAAATTAGACGTAATTTATGAGATGCAAGTGATCCGTTTAAGATCAATCTTTTTCCAAATAAGTTTAAACAAATAAGTTTACTGCTCTTTGCTAGCTTTTTTTTTGCGCGGTCGCTGTCTAATAAAAACAAAATATTGGGCCAGATACACGATACTCTAGCAATTCGCAAATCGATAAATATGGCGGATTTGCTAATCGAAAATTTGCTTGCGTAAGCTACTCGATTATTTTAGCAAAGTAAAATATATTTTTGTATTCAGCCCAAACGATAAAGTGCGTTAAAGTATCTAATTTTCTGAAATTCAGAAACAAATTGGGTTGCTAAAGTATAGTGTATAACATTTCTAGCAAATTCGCAAAAAATAACTGCTTATCTGAGTATCGAGTATCTAGCCCATTATGTTACAATAAAATATCCAAATAATTTATTGCTCAATAATTTATGTTTTGGAAATATTTTGATAAAATAAATTTATAAAATACATGTAAAAACCGACTTCTCACATAAAAAAAAATTATGTTTTTTTTTGACGTTTGTTATGGGTTTTCATTTGCCACTCATAGAACCGGAATCGGAATTTCTCAGTTTTTATACCAATTAGAATTTTTAGTCGAATTAAACCCATATGACAAATTTCCCATCAAACCGGAATCCTGGTGCTGGTAACAAAATTGTGAAAATTGGTGTCGGGTGAGGAAAACATACAATAAATTTAACGATTAGAAATCATTTGCGTTTCAGTCGCAATATAAATCTTGAAGTGTTAACATCTTTATTAAGCGATCTTTATTCATTTAAGCGAGGGTATCACTTTTTTCAACTATATATTTTATAGTGGTTCCGAGTACTGCGTGTTATCGTCTAAGGCCCATAATATTCGTGCAAGTCGAAGGTATCACAAAGTGCGACTCAGTGAAAGTAAATATTTGTACTCGGGACATCCATGGTTCCTTCTAGAAGCTTGGACTAATCATTTATTTAAACAGTTAGCTGGGTCTATGAGTGCTAGTCGACCTTAGCAAATGAAAAAAACTTACAAACAAACATTTGCCTTTCGATATTTTAAAGAAATTGTGCAAAAACATATTGTCATATGTATTGTAATGATTCTTTTTTGGCTGTCGCATTTTGAAGTACGTGTAACAAAAATTTTTTGGAAAAAAATCTTCAGTCACAGGTCACAAAAATTATAGTAGATTCTAACTACAAATTAGAAAAATTCCATTCAAAACTGGAAGCCATGTTTTTGAATTCAGCCAAGAAACGTACAATTTTGGTATACAATCAAGTTATGCCTTCTTGGCAGCAAATGATTGTATGACATCTGGGAGGTTTTTTATATTATTTTAATTTAAATTTTTCAATTCGCAGAAATTTTGGATTTTTTTAAAAAAAATAATTCATAAATAAAAGAAATAATTTTCAGTTGTCAAAAAAACTCCAAAAAAAAATCAAAGTAGAGTTAAAAATATGTATACCGATCATTTGGATGCGCTCGTTTTTTAGCATACGAAATATCCGGATTCTTTTAGTCCCTTGGTAATCATCATCAGTGAACACTAGGAATAAAATATCATGGGGTTTTATCATCGATATTAAATTATGTACACAAGTATAATTTATCTTTAAAGCACCATTTAAAGTTACTTAACCTCTAACCGCTGGGAACGTGGAAATTTTGTAAAATTTAGCAGCCCACTCTATTATCGCGTCGTACCTGATTTTTATAAAAAGTAGAATAACGTGAAACGGTGTTTCCAGCTATTTCCGTTATTCTATTTTTATAAAAATTAGGTTCGATGCGACAAAACCGTAGCTCGCTAAATTTTACAAAATATTTAGAACGCCAAAACCACGAAAAAGAACATAGAACACCGAATTCCAAGTTTTTCGCTGTTCAGCGCTTTACCCACTGAAAAACGAAAATAAAAATCGGATTTCGTTTTTTCGATATAATTCTAAAATGATTGCTTTATTTTCGTTAAAATCTTCTGATTGTTGACCGAATGTACCAGACAATACTATTTTCAACTTAAAAAATTCAAAAAAAACTTTTAATTGGCTGAGAAAATGAGAATTTAATTTTTTTCGTCCTAAAAAATGATTTAGAACCGAAAAAATTTAATTTTCATTTTCTCAGCCAATTGAAATTTTTTTGAATTTTTTAAATTGAAAATAGTATTGTCTGGTATATTCGGTCAAGAACCAGAAGATTTTATCGAAAACAAAGCAATCATTTTAGAATTATATCGAAAAAATTAAATTCGATTTTCTTTTCGTTTTTCAGTGGGTAATGCACTTTAGAGGGTTAATGATACAAATTCAATTTCTCTAACTCTAATCAGCATGGGTTGAGTCTCGCAGACTCATTTTATATTTTCTAGCTAAAACATAACCGAAACGTAATTTTTTAACTGAGGTGATCAGAACTTCGGTCTTTCCGAATAATTCTATTAATTTAATAGAAAATTGTTTTAGCCAATTATGATTAATATAACTTTTCGTATGAAATTAATATATTTGATTATACATATATCAGTTTTATACAACAAAAAACTATTAGTTTAACACAAAAAATCGTATTCTAGAATTGCACACCGAAAGTAGTATACAAAATTATACTGATATTTCTAACCGTGTAATTGGCCATATTCCAGAACTTTAACCGAAAACTATTGTAGAATCCCATTTTAATCGCGGTGTCACATTTCTTTACAACCGGTTGGGCAGTAGCCCAAGTTCCACCTTTATTCCAGAACTTCATTCAAAAAATCATTCTAGAATTCCATTTCCAACACAAATGTCAAATTTCATCACAATCGGCTAAAAAATAGGTAAGTTCCATCATACTTGGTCATATTCTAGATCTTTATCCAAAAATCGTTTTAGATTCCCATTTCCAACACACATGCCAAATTTCATAATAATCGGTTGATAAATAGACAAGTTCCATCATATTTGGCCATATTCCAGAACTTCGTCTAAAAAACATTTTAGAATCCCATTTCCAATCCAAATGTCAAATACCATATCGACTTGAACTTTCAAGGCAACAGAGTTAATTAAATTATTTTGAAAGACTACTAAATTAGTGACCGTTGAACGGCCAGGGAAAAATCCATGCTGACTTGTGCTAATATGTTGCTTGGAGTGGAAGTAGATCACACTGTTAACCATTGACTCGAATACCTTAGGAATGCAAAATAGTATTGCAATTTCACGATAATTAGTTACATCACTGCGGGGATCGTTTTTGGGTCGGTATGATACTTGATATTTTAAAAAGATCATGAAATTTACCTTGGCTGAGGCTCAAATTAAATAAATGGCATAAACGTGCGACAAAAATAACTGCACACAGCTTCAATAGAGACACTGGTAAACTATCTGGCCCAGGACCCTTAGAAATGTCCATGTTCATCAAAGCCTTCATCACGTCAAGTTTTGAAAAAACAATTTTTGAATTATTGGAGTTGGCTAATACATAAGAGTGTGAGCTATCCTTAACAAAAACACTGCTAATATATTCAGCGAAGAAACCGCAGATTGTCTCTGGATTATCTGATTTTTGACCACGAAATTCTAAAAATGACGGTAAGCCGTTATTATGGTTTTTAAATTTGACAAATCAAATTGGTAAAACATATCATAGGTAAAACCACCTCCTCACTGTAAAATTTCTGTGATTTTTGGATGAAAAACTGAACTAAGTAATTTTCACGGGTCTCTTTTGAAGTCAATTTTACGCCATTGTTTTGCAGTGAACAAAACAGTGTTTCAATTTTTGCTGAGTCGTCCTAGATGTGTGTGGTCTGGCGTTGTCATGATGGAATACACTGCTTTTCTGTTGATTAATTCTGGCCGGTTTCTTTTAATTACCTGCTCTAATCTCGTGAATTGTTGACATTAGAGAACAGAATTATTTCTTTGACCCCTAGTTGTACCACTTCACGATACACGATACCCTTTCAATCCCACCAAACGGAAAGCATTACCGTTTGGGTGGTCTCACCACGTTTTCACCAAGATCTTTTTCGCAAAATTATTCACAGATGGAAACTCGGTTCGTTATATTTTACACTACAATTAAATCGTGTGGTAACCAAACATCCAGCTTCTTTTTGAATTTAACTTTCTCCAAATGATTTAAAACAGTTTGATGGTGAATGTTGAATTGCTCAGCTATGTGAAGGCTGCTTATGCTCCACTGTTTGCACGATTTCATCGACTCAGTGATCAGTTGGAAATTTCCAGAACAAAATCGAGCGAACCATTCACGGGCATAAACATTAAACATTCCTTTTTTGAAATAGGATTTAAAAATGTATCTAATTTCTTCTTTAATTTCACTCATTTTTAACACTGAATAACTTTTCACTGAATAAATAAATATCAAATTTTTTTTCTCCCTACAATCTATGAAATGTCACCTTTAAAATGACATTTCAAAAATAACATCACCCTTCAAACAAATGAAATATATAAGTTTATTGATATCTATTGTTAAAACGGCGGAAACTTTTTCAACTATCTAATATAATAATTAATTTAAATGATTATTTTTGTTTCCAATAGTAAAGCTCGGTATGCTGCTCGCGCTAAGATAAATTTTCCATACAAATTTGACGTAAAATTTAGCTAGCGAAATAACAAAAAAATATTTAGCTCACGATTTCGCAGATGCGGTACGCAGCTGGCGTGAAAATTTTGTAGTTATCTCATTCAAATACAGACTGCGCTAGTGGAAAGTCTACAAACGTTTTCGCAGCAATTTATCTGCCTAGCACAATAAAATTGAGATAAATTTTGACAGCGACCAAAACATAAACATTTATTTTTTTAAATCGCAAAATGGAGTACAGTGAAGAAGATCTAGACAATAGCTGCGGCAACAATAATAATATTGTCTTCATCAGTTGAATCCATTTGATAAAAATCACTCAATACTTTATTTAACTTTTAATTTAAATTTTTATTAAAATACTTATTTACATAGGACTACAAATACTTATTTGTAGGACAAATAAAACAAATGTCAAAATTTATCTCTACATAATCTTTTTAGCTTGTGAATTTATCTGTAATTTAGTGGAGGCTTGTGGAGACCGCGTTAAAATTTATCTTAGCGCGAGCTGCATACTGAGCTTAAAGCTCGGTATGCTGCTCGAGCTAAACTAAATTTTCACGCGGTCTACACAAACGTACAGATTAATTTGGAGCTAAAAAATTTGTGTAGAGCTTTGTGTAGAGATACATTTTGCCAATTCTTCTGACATTTTGAGTTTATACTTTGCTGTGTGGTTTAAAAATTGTGTCTTTTGTTTGTTTTTATTTCGTATCAGAAATATCAAAATTATGCACGGTGCATTTAATTTGCTGCAAAATTTGTGTAGACATTTTTAGCAGAGCCAACTAAATTACAATACGCAAACTATCAGTTTGATTTTTTTTCGCGTAGAGCAGCATACCGATCAGCGAAATCGTGAGCGAAATTTTTTAGTTTGCATTTAGCTAGCTAAATTTTACATGTATTTTGTATAGGAAATTTATCTTAGCTCGAGCAGCATACTTAGCTTTACCTACAAACTGTACCTTGGTAACTAAAATCGTATTCTAGTACAAAGCAAAAACAAATACAAAGATAAATAAAAACGGATAGTCTGAGGTATAGCTGGCTGGTTGCTTATGTAATTTTCTTCATTTTAAAGAGATGGAAATCAAACCAAACTTGTAGTGAACTAGTTTAAATCATTTCAATTAATGAGTAGAGATCCTCTTACATCATTTTCTCAACGGCCAAAACCTTACGTTCCGATTCCTTAAACATAAATCTATGCAAGTTATTATCCGTAGTTTCAGAAATCCTACTACATATCAGCAAAGAAATGATTGCAAAAATTGTCTTGAAGTCAAATGTTTTTGTTCCATAAAAAATTGAAAATATTGATATCAATAAGAAGATGTTTTAATACGGTCGAGATCCATAAATTTTTCTAAACTGGCAAAATTAAATGGCAAAAATTGTTTATAGTTAAATTTTTATACTCGGGAGGCGTGCCTTGAATAATATCAAAATTTTGCGTAGAAAAAATGATTGAGAATATTAATTTCAAAGTACTTTACACGACCTGAACATATCAGGTCGAACTGCGATCGTTTATCTATTGACTGTCCTTTAAACGTAAAATTATATTTTTATAGGGGGGCATTGATCTAAAGCGTTAGCTAGATAAAAGCTTTGATATAAGAGAGGTTTTCATTTGTTAAAACACTTTCCAGCAAAAAATTCAGTTTGTTCTCTGTTGATTTCCGCCGGAAAATCAAGAGAAAAATTAGAAATAAGGCTTGAGAAAATTCTTGATAAAAAAATTTGCTATTTTAAACCTAATTTTAAAGACACATAATAATTTGGAAATTTGAAATTTTTCTAAATTTCAAATGAATAAATGTATGCTTTGCATAATGATAAATTCAAAGAAGTTCTCTACTAGAACTCTACCTAACAAAAAATAAACAGAGCTATTGATATAGCTCGACGAAAATGCTCTCCTCCACGCCGATCGCAGAGAAATATTTGGCAGCATTGTTGTTTTCTGTAAACATTTTCCGTAGAGCTCTTCAGGTTTTTCTCTAATCGTTAAATCGAGGCTTAGGCTAAACATTTCACACCACAATAATTTCTCGTGTGAATAAACGTTACGGATAAACAGAAGCTCATAAAAGAGGCTCGGGGTAAGGTAGACATCGAGTCACAATGACCACTCAGGATCGTGTTATCAAAATGATTACATTAAGAGGGCGAGTCATATCTATTAGAAAGCTAAGCTGCAAATGCATCTTAAGAGCGTCTACAATTTTCAGGTAAGCACGGACACAATAAGGGGACACCGTGCACAGTAGACCATTGAATAGCTTGATGGGAATTCGTTAAAGAAAATGTGAATCGGACTCTCGAGCCTATTTTGATGGCAGAAATATAATGGTATGAGGTAGAGTTTCATTGTCGGGTCCCAGAAAGTTTCATATAGTTACTGGAGGCTCTTTAAACAGTTCGCGGTACTTTTTGATACCTTAGTAGAATCTCAAATAGCATCCTTTGCTCCATAAATTGACAATAATTTTCTTCTGATGTATGACAATGTAACACCACGTACTGCTGGCATCGTGAGGGAGTATTTAAAATAGGTTGATAACCATGCCCATACATTACCATTATTTGGAAAATGTTCAAACTTCTATAAAATAAAAAATTTATGAACATATTTTGGAGTTCTTCTTTTTTCATGCCAATGTTAAAATCAGCTTTGTGCTTAATTCAAATTAACAATTTAATATTTTCGGGCGAAATTCGCTTCAGACATGTTCAACAGCTATTATCCGTCTGAAATTATCGTTTACTCCGTAAACATTTTATAAATAATATTCCCAAAGATTAATTTTTGGGGTTCTCATGGAACAAAAAAAGATGGATCGACGAACGAAAACGAATTAAGATCGACAGTAAGTCTACAAAAAGTATTAACCAGTTGAAAACCGAACTATAAAAGATTTAGGACATCTAAAGCAAAATTGTAGCCAGCCTACAAAAGTGCGCCACGTGAATTTGTAAGGGCACTTCAGCCACGGCTGTGGTAATTCCAGTCAAAAACAGAAAGGAATTTTAGTCAAATATTAAAAGGCAATTCAGTCAAAATAGTTAGAGGCTGAAATGCCTTTTCAGAAGGAAGTTCTATCAAAAAACTAAAAAAGCATTCAAGTCGAAACTTTTTTGACTGCAATGAGGGACTTTCTCAATATCGATTTTAGTTCATTTGTCCCCACGCTTGGGCAGCGCTGACTACTTTTTTTTTTTTACATGCAAAAACACGTAAAATCATGTTTACAAATACAAGTTTCTTGTCTAAATTAGTGGATGTCTCCCTACTTTTTTTTTATGATTAATAAAGATGAGTATGTTGCGATTAATAATAAATATCAAATTTTAAAATTAATTTAGTCGAAATTAATAATTTAATGAAAAATTCAAACACATGTTTGACCATATAAAACTACATACGAAATATTTTAGCCGCCAGTCAGCAAGCGTTGCAATTATATTTGTGAAAATCACTAATTCTTTTTAGATTTGTGAAAATAGGCAAAAACAATTCAATCACAAAACGAAAGGCGTTTCCATACAAAAATTATGACTAAAACTCCTTTTAACCTTAGAACCGTGTTTGAGGAATACAGTTCCCCAAGTTATTTTTGGTGAATAATAGAACCTCCCTCTTCACACGTCGTTAGATTTTCTTGGTAATATTTGAAAGTTTATTACATTACTAAACATAAACAAACAGAATTCAAGACGATTTTAGAAGTATAACAGGAACACAGAAGAAAAATAAACACACTATCAATTTCGTGTTGTGGGGAACTGTATCCCCCAAAACAATATTTGATGAAGTTAGTATGTTTGTTTGTTTGTTTGTTAATTTCGTTTGCTAAGGTCGACTAGCACTTATAGCTGTATATGACCCAGCTTGTTTATATAAAATGGTTAATCCAAGCTTCTAGAAAGAAGCATGGACGTCCCGAGTACAACTATTTACTTTCACTGAGTCGTATTTTGTGATACCACCGACTAGCACGGATATTATGGGCCTTATACATATAAAAATGCAGTACCCGGTACCACTATCTATTTTATTAAGCTGTAAATTGTGATACCCTCGCTTATGTACACGATATAACGGGCCTTATACGATAATGCGCAGTACCCGGGACCACCAGCTTAATAAAGATGTTTACACGACAAGATCTATATTGCGACTGATGAAGTTAGTATGCAAATAATTTTTTTGTTACAAAATTTTAGATTTTATTTCGTTTTTTTCTATTTACTTATAGTACGTCATGTACTTACTATCAGCAGAAGCCGGTGAATCCCCACAATTATTAGTTAATATTTTTGTACAGTTTTTGTTTTCATTTTTTTGTGCAGTAGGTGAATATTTTAGTTTGACCGTTGTGTAGTGAGAGTATACAGGTAAATATTTACGATTTTTATTGACGAGCATAAAACGAAGTTAGTTTGAAATTTTTTGAGCATAACTACTCTTTCGGGTGAAAACAGTAATATCTACTGGTTCGGTCTTGGTTTCAGTATTTTCTGTTGTACTTGACTGATGTTTTAGATCCTTTTCAAAATGAATGTAACGGTTAGACTGCTATATTTGGTAAGTCGCAGTGATAGAAAAATTCAGCCGATGAAGAAGAATTTCAGGATCTATAATCAGATTATAATCCGGATAGTAATTTATCCCACCTAGATCGTGGTCCAAATCTGCTGCTCCAAATCGTGCGCAAGAATACAAAGGACAAAGTAGGCTAGACAACTACTCAATGTCCAGATATGGCGGCCTATGCCCAGTCCGACAGAAACTGCCAGAAATCAGAATTTAGCATCTAACAGAACCTTGTTCTTTAGAAACATATGCAGAAAGGGACGAAGCATTGAAACGTCTCATAAATGCATCTCTAATTGAACATTTAGTGTTTGGAACGAATCGAAAGGCAAAAAAAATGTATGAAGAGGATAGTTGATTAAAACATCCAAAAAAACTATATGCATATAGCTTTGATTTTTATGCTGGTGAGGAGAAGTCAAATTTAGACGATAAATCACATATGGCGTTTTATAGAGCAGTAATGTCATTAGAAAGATTTAAACATCTCTTGAGGTTTTTACGTTTTGTCGATACTAGAACATGGCCAGCGAGATTACGGGGTGATAAATTATCTCTATTCCGCCATGTTTGGACGATATTTCAAAATAATTTAAATGGGCCTTTTTTCCGTAAAAAGAGCTAACATTGGACGAACAATTGGTGTCAACAAGAAGAAGATGCTCTTTCCGGCAGTATATACCATTAAAGCCTGGCAAATACGGTATGGCGTATCAACTAGTACTACATATTTCAGAATGCTTTTTAGATAAGCTATAATATAACGATGGAAAATTTTTTTACCAGTTACCCACTAGCCAAAGACATATGTAGTCTAAGTACCACTTTAGTTGGAACAATAAAATCAAACAAACCGGAATTGCTGAGCGAGCCGTTTTTGCCTAGAAGGAAATTACAGCTAGTGCTTTTAGTTATGTTTTTTGTTTATAAGATGAAATTTTCTTGATTAGTTTTACATCCAACAACAAGAAAATCGTTTTACTTCGACTGCATACGCTACTGATATCATCAATAACTTAACTCAAAAACCGAAAATAATCCGTAGTTATTACGAGAACAAAAGAGGTCGTAGTCGAAGAAAAATGTTGGCCGATGCTTATTTTTCAGTAAGGTGAACGTAACCGCCCTCGCAACTTTCCGCCTATTTGAGTTATCCTATCTATCATCGAATACGAGAAAAAGTGAGAATAGAAAGATATTTCTCAAAGAGTTGGCAGTGTGTTTCGCACGAAATCATCTTGAAAGTAGAAGCCAGATAACAAAAAGCACTTCTGTAAACTATGCTATGATTTTAATTGATTTTAGAACAATGGTCAGTACAGAACCGTCATCTGTTCCTGAAGCGAAAAGTAACAGTAAACCAAAATATTGAAGCAAAAGATACGAAAAACGGTGGTCTGGGATTTGTACTCTAAAGCTACATGCTCGAAGCATTATATTCGCCTTTGGGAACATTGTTACATGAAGAAATTTATAATATCTAGTTTAGATGGAGGCAATTGCTGCCTCAAGATTATCTTAGCCAAAACGTGCAACACTCGGCACGCCTACACGAGAACTGTCAAGACCAGAACCTTCTTCATCTACCGTTGGATCACCTTCCAAACGTGGCCGTTTTACTTGTCGTTCAAATTCTCCATTAAATTTTTGGAGAAATTTAAAATATTAGTATGGGTATACATATTGAAAAATCTTGTTAACCTATTGCTCATTATATAATTTTTTAAATAAGTTACAGAAAAGTATTTAAATAATCTATTTATTTCTAAATTTACAATGAAAATTAGTACTGGGGAATTCTATTCCCCATAACACGGGATTAAGTTGTAAAACTTACACACGAACAAGCTTCTTGAAAGGCATTTTGATCACAAATTTTTGAACTGGAATACCTTTCGGTTGGTTGTTTTTTTTTTTACTGAAATGCCTTCATAGACTTGTACGTCGACTCCGGGGCCTCAGTCAACAAAGGAAGGTAGAAGGTAACTCAGTCAAAACATTTTTAGTCAGAAACACCTTTTCAGAGGTATTTCAATCAAAAACTAAAAACTTTTGATTTGGATTATTTTGGATTTTTAACTCAAATTCTTTTTGAAAAGGAGATTCATTCAGTCAAATAATTAAAAAAAGCTGAAATTGTTGCAAAAAGTGAAATTAATGTTATGTTTCATCCAGACTATGGGAACGTGGGAATATGCAGATTTTCAGTCTATTATTAAAAATAAATCTCCATTTTACAGAATTTTTGGAAATGGAAGTAAACCTACCAAATGGTATTCCAGTCAAAAAATATCTGACTGTAGTACTTTTCAAGAAGGTCGTTCACTCCAAATAAACAAAAGGTATTTCAGTCAAACTGTTTTCTGACCGAAATACCTTTTTTCAAAAAAAAAAAATTATTGACAAACTCCTTTCGCTTTTCGACTGAATTGTCTTTGACTATATTTCCGAAGAACAATTTTGCTTGTAATTCCTTTTTAGTTGTTTGACTGAATCTCCTTTTCAAAAGGAAAGAATTTCAGTCAAAAACATTTTGACTTGAATGACTTTTTAGTTTTTTGATAGAACTTTCTTCTGAAAAAGCATTTCAGTCAAAAACTATTTTGACGGAGTTGCCTTTTAATTTTTGACTGAAACTCCTTTCTGTTTTTGACTGAAGTGCTTTTGACTTGGGGCCCCGGAGCCATCGTGTATGTCTACGAAGGCATTTCAATTAAAAAATTAACAAAACAAAAGGTATTCCAGTCCAAAAATTTGTGACTTATGTCATTTTCGATTCACTAAAAAAAACTGATCTCGAGCAAAAAAACAAGTTGGACTGGTCAATTTTTGACTATGAAGAGTTCAGTATTTTTTGCTCGAGATCAGTTTTTTTTGGTGAATCGAAAACGACATAAGATTTCTTTCACGAAGGTTGCTCAGTCTAAATACACAAAGGGAATTTCCAGTCAAATTGTTTTCTGACTGAAATATGTACATTTTTTTTGGACTGAACCTCCTTTTAAAATGAGTTTTAGTCACAATATTTATATGGGAAATTTCATAACTGAAACTCATCGTTTTTTGACTGGAATTCCCGGAGGCTTGAATTTATTATTGATAATTTGTCAGCTTTAAACACCGGATTTACCGGCATGTAATGTATTTACTATTGAATAATTTTTTATCAATAATAAGTAGATCATCAAATAGCTAATCTGCGATCTAAATTTTAATCATATTAAGTTTTCCGCCAGATATGGTTACCCGACATTTTTAGATGAAGCAACATGCTTGTGGTTTACATAATTTGTAGAAATGCGAATCATAATTGATTTAGTTATCTCAAATATTTACACCAAATCAACAAAATTGTATAGACTTAGTTCAACTCCTTTACGAAACTCAATAAGGAAATACAAAAAAAATGGTCGATAGTCGAATAAAATGTAGTTTTTAAATAACTGTTTTATCAATAAAATTGAAAATATTATGTATTTTTGTTAATACATAATGTTGTGTAAGAGGTACAACAATTTCAAAATTTTAAAGAAAAGTTTGAAGTTGCTCTAAATAACACACAATTTGAATGCATAAGCAAACCAATTATCCAAATAAATTTATAACTTTCTCATGAAAAAATAGTCAAAGTGTATTTCATGCAAATAAAAAAATCGATATCGAGATTTTAATAGATAAGCACGTATGATTTATCCTGAAACCTGATGATGGTCGCAATTTTTTATGTGCTCTATTTATAAAAAAATAAATTTTTTTCGACGAAACATGGTTATTATGTTTACAAAAGATGTTATTTTGATCCATAAAACAATGGGTCTTTAATTTGGGAAAATAATTTATCCACGAAAATTGATTACATATTTAATTTTTATTTTTATACAATATACATACATATGTTATGTACATACATAATATCGTACTAACATGTATCTTATATAATGCACACAAAAATGTACTAACAATTTTTTTTGCTAATTATATTTGTGAATTTCTGTTTAGCGAATACACCTAACTTGTTAATTGTTTTATCAATAGTTTAACATTAAATGCGAGACTAGAGAAATAAATAGAAATACAGTTGGGAACTTCATACACATAACTGGGTCACGTGCATTTTTGACTTAAGACGCGTAGTCCTAAAAAATTTTAAAAGGAATACGGAGTTTAAAAGGCCTACATTAATACAAAGTTAAACTTTTGTTATTTGAATAAAAAAATCTCAAGTGAATGACGTGGTATATAACATCAGAATCATTGATAAAGTGCAAAGTATAAAAATATATTTATATTTCAATATAGACTGTTTGTAATGACCATGTACATAACAACGTATAAAATGTTAATTCCGATATTTATATGTAAAATATAGTTTTTATATCTCTATGGTAATTAAATTAAAGGGAAAATTGAATTAACTTTGCTAAGCCAGTTATCACATACTATTTAAATACTCATATATACATACATAAATAGATAATTTGTTTATAGCATATTAATTCACCTCACAATTAAAGGGTTGAACTTGAAATTGGAATTAATTATAAATGCTTACATAGTCAATTCAGAGTAGGTGTACTATTATATAAAGTAAAACAGACAAATAATTACGTTCGCTGACATTTTTTTTTTTTTTTGAGATAATGTTGTGTATTAGAAAACTTAAAATATGGAAGTATGTATTTCATCATTCTAAGTAACTTTCCAGATGTTTAGTATTGATGTTCCTGATTTATTTTTAAACAATTCAAAGTACGTATGTACTGTTTAAATTTCGGAATAACTAACAAAATTATCAGCCAAGTAAATCGTAAATTATAAGCAAATCTATATTGTACTAAGAAAAAAATCTGACTACCACACATTTAAGAAAACTAAGCCAAATCCTTAATGATTATGATACAATTGGTTGCTCAAATTTGATTTAGATTTCAAAATATAGAAGCAAAATTGAATCAAGATTAGCTACTAATGTTTCTTTATTTTACAGAAAGCTTTATAACCAGATCAGATTAAAAACTTTTATAAATCTGATTTGATTATTATTAAAGCTTTATGTAAAATAAACCTAAAAACTTTATTGTGGTCTCAAGGTACCTAATAGTACCAACTTGATCGAATATTCACACAGACCGGTTCTTCAAATTTTTCTAGGCAACCAGAAGACGCCGTATCGTTTTAAAACCGGGAAAGTCCCCTCGATATCGATTGAAGCAAATGTTGTTGTCATAAACATAATATCTGCCTTGCCATTAAGTATCTTACCGTATTTTATACATACATAAAATAGTAACAAACCAAAATAATTTCAAAGCCCGTTTGCCTTCTAATAAAACAATGAAAATAATTTTGTTCTTGTTTCGATTACATTTTACATAATATGATTTATTTTTATTTAAATAAAAATGTTTTGATAAAAATATTTCCAAAAACAAAATTCATAAATTACGTTATTATTATCAGCAGTTCTCTTATCTACAATTAAATCAGTTGTGTATTTTAATAGAATTAAATTTTTATTATTAAAAATTTTGTGTGTATGTTTAAAGCATAATCGATTTGGTGACATATTTTTACTTTAAAAATTTATATTCTGTAGTAGATTGATGTAATATTTTTTTTTCTTATCTAAAAAATTGTATACGGGCAAAATTGTTCTATCGGTTTCATGGTAGACGATGTTGCAGTCGGTGGTGAAACAAAGGTCAACCTTAATTTTTAAATGGGGGAACCCCTTATTTGATTGCATATTATGGTTTTACAACAACACAAAATGTTATCTAATTTTTTTCAGAATTTATAAGGGTTTTAAAGTTGCTAGAGATTATAATCAAACATCTCGAACTATAAGCAAACCAACGTAATAAACCAAAATATTGTTTGAAATTCCGAAGCCTCATCAGTTTATCTTGAATTTAAATGAAAATCTGCACGTCGTATTACAGTATCGATTTCTTCATGTTTCTTTGTAACATTCTTTTCTCAATTTCTCTGTTCACGTTTGACATTTCCGGGGTCTCAGCGAACAAATTCACGATTCTTCTGAACGACAAAATACTTTGATGGCTTTTATCAGAAAACTGGTTAGTTCCCCGTACAAAAAAAATGGTGACCTTTTTTTGCAGTGGCGTAGAGACTAGCACATCTAGCAGGAATTCATTTTAAAGTACCTTTTTTCGCTGAACATATCATTAAGATCCATCTCAGAAAGATGGTACACAAAACAGGTTGCTTTATGAATGTTCCAAAGTACACTTCAGTCGACCACTTGAATCCATTGGACAGCATATGGGGTGTACCGGGAGTTACACAAAGAATGTGATAACTGTCACTAATACCCCTTTTCTGTTAGACGTGTCATTTGTAACTTTTACTGAAAATCAAATTTTGGTATTTTGTTAGTCGATTGAGAGGACAATCGTCATTTGAAGTGCCAACATCATTTTACATTGTATTCTCAGATTACGTTACTTAGATCCAGGGCCAATCAGAGGGTGGGCCAGCCGGGCCATAAGGCACGGGCCCCCGATTTTTAGGGGCCCCCAAATTTTTTGTTACTATAGATTTCTCATTTGCGCTTGATCTTCGATAGTATTTTGTCTTTATAACAAGAACAAGATGTGTGACAATTTAAAATTTGACATTGAAGAGCGTTTTATTTGCTTCGATTCATTCTCTGGAAAAACCGGAGAAGAAATTGCTGCCAGAATTCTTGAAATTTTGTCGGATATGGAATTAAATTATAATTTATGTATTGCTCGAGCATATTATAATGATGCAAATTTGGCTGGCAAGCTAAACGGTATGCAAGCCATTCTTACGAAGCGTAATCCTAATTGTATTTTTTCCAGCTGTGGGAACCACACATTAAATCTTGTTGGAGTTGATTTAGCTGAATCGTGTAAAGAAGCTGTACAATTTTTTGGAGTTATACAACAAATGTATAATTTTTTTAGCAGTAGTCCGCGGAGATGGGAAGTTTTAAAGAAACATATCCTTATGTCTCTTCATTCGATTTCCAAAACTAGATGGTCTGCTAGAATAGATGCAGTAAAACCAATAGCCAAAAATCTATTATCTATTCGAGATGCTTTAAATAAAATGCATTCCTTTAATTTACCACCACACGCAATCGTTGAATTACACTCAATTGAGAAATATTTAAATAAATTTGAATGTGTTTTGCTTTGTATCATATGGCTCGAAATTTTGACAGATTTGCATCAGACAAATTTGGTAATTGAAGCTCAAAATGCTACACTTGATATTGAGCAAAATAATATTGAAAGTCTAGTAATGAGATTTCGCAATTTAAGCGGAATGTGGAATGAAATATTTGCGAAAGCAAAAGCTAAAGCACGTGAATATGGAGTTACATGTGATTTTGCCATTATTAGAATGATACGGACACAATCGGATGCTGAAAAATACTACAGAATAAATGTGTTTAACGTAATAGTTAATTCCGTAATAGCTGGCTTACAAAGACAATTTCAATCTTTACAAAATATCTGCAATCTTTTCGGTTTTCTTTGGTCATTTCCAAATTTGACTGATGAAAAAATTGAAGCTGCAGTAAACCGTTTGCATTCAAAATACACGAGTGAGTTATCAAACGAGATACTAGATGAGGTAAAATTCCTTAAAAAAATGTATGCAGCTAATTTCAATGCAGATCAGACACCAACAAATTTATTACAAAATATTCTCAGTAAAACTTAGCTGGTTTATTTCCGAATCTTATCATTGTCTTAAGAATATTTTTAAGTATTCCTGCATCTGTGTCTTCAGCCGAGAGGAGTTTCAGTGTTCTTAAAAGAATAAAAAATTTTCATCGCTCAACAATGGCAGAACAACGGTTAAATGGATTGGCAATGCTAAACATTAACCACGACATGGCAAGAAAAATTAATTTTGAGCAAATCATTAGAGAATTTTCTAATAATAAAGCGAGAAAAGCTTCAATCTAATAATTTCTAATAAATTCTAATAAATACTAAAATGAATTCATGTGATATAAACTTATGATTGTTTTATTTTATTTAATATCCCATTTTAATAATTTGGCCCAGGCCCCCTGCTAGCTCTGAAAGGCCCTGCTTAGATCAGCTAAGAGAATACGAATTTATAGCTAAAGTGATTCGATAGAATGAAGTGAAACGACTAATGCTAGAAACAGAAATGCGGAATTTCCTTTGCGTTGAAATTAGAATACATTACTTTATAAGGGATAAAACACAAGTGTTTCGCACATCACGCGTTATTACGCAAGTTGCCTCTATTCTTAATTTAGCTCCGAATCGGTAGGCTACACTATGTAAAAGAAAACAACTTTAGTACAATTTTTCTATATTTTCATTTTTTGAATGCAATTTTTTTATTTTGATTGCTAAAAACAAATGTTTGCTAACGTTCCTCGATGTCTCAAAATCGAACAAATTTTCAACCGAGTTCAACAGAAGTGTCGATTTGTAGATCAATTCATTCTTCCCGTAATTTGTACGTCTTCTCCAATTATGAGACGGTACATAAAACGAATAAAGCTTTAAAAGCTCAGAGCAGTCAATGTGTCCCAGAATCACGAGGCAAGAAGCGAAGCGCATATTTAAGAAAACGCTTTTGAATGCTTTCGATCCTATCTGAATAGTTATGATAAAAGGGCGACCAAATAACAGCAGCGTACTCGATATGGGATCTAACAAATGCCATATATA
Source organism: Tipula helvola (assembly GCA_963556165.1). Lineage (NCBI taxonomy): Eukaryota > Metazoa > Arthropoda > Insecta > Diptera > Tipulidae > Tipula > Tipula helvola. The sequence goes on from OY744482.1 coordinate 271,782,974, forward strand.
AAGTGCGCAGTGTGTATGGATCTCTAAATTCCCGGCATTGTCTTTTCAGAAAGCCTAACATACTGTTAGCCTTTGCAATGACGCTGTCAATACGAACATTAAAAGACAAGTTAGGTGTGTAAGGAGCACCTATGTCTCGAATTACAGAAACTCGTTCGACCAGTCCTCCGTCGATTATATAATCGGTTAAGGCAACATTCCGACCTCTTCTAAATGTCATAGTTTTGCACTTGGAAATGCTAAGACATAATAAGTTTGTACTACACCATTCCAAATGATAATGCATCAGAAATGCCCCTAATGGTTTTATAGATTTTTAAATCATCCGCGTACAAAATAACTTCTGAGTTAGACAGGCAACCAATCAAGTCATTCACAAAAATATTAAAAAGGAGTGGTCCCAGGTGACTTCCTTGGGGTACTCCAGAGGATGCTAAAAACGTTCTGGAAATGGAGTTGTTGATTTCTAATATACCATCATATACAATATAATATGCTTTCTACCAGTCAAATATGCTCGTATCCATTGCACTGGTATTTGATTTGAATCTAATTAATAGAGTTTATTAATTAACAAGTCGTGATCTACCTTATAAAAGGCTTTACTGAAATCTGTATACAATACATCCGTTTTGAAACCTAACTCAAGCGCCCCTGAAACATAATTATTAAAGATTGCGAGATTTGTAACCGTAGGTCGACCTTTATAGAAGCCATGTTGTTTTGTCGTTATAACATTTTTAATTATCGAACGCCTCTTTGTAATGCTTCGGATTTTGTTAATCTTCCATTATCGTTTTAAGTTATTGAGTATGCCGAGAAACTCTTTGACCATTTCTTCACTAAACTGAATCAATGTCAAGATGGAACATTACCTTTTTGTACCATTTTATGGTTTTACGAGGTGAATAACAATAATTGACCATCTGATCATTAAGATCAATTCCTGCTACTTCGAAACCTCCATCGGTTTAATTTTTTGCTGTCCTAATCGTTTTTTTACGGGAATTATCTTGGATTAATATTTCGTCGTGATGAACCATAAAACACAACCATTTTCCAACATCTCTGCCTATTGTGCCATTTGTATTCTCCTTTTCTTAGTTTCTTTTCGCCACTGCACTTGGATTGATTTGCCTATATGAGCGCGGTAGTGTCTAATTAAAAATTTCTTGAGCAGCCCGACGCTATTGTAAAAATTATCCATAAAGATATGATGCCCACGATCCAAATAAGGCTCCGTTAACGAAGTTACCAACACTTCGATTTTAGAGTCAGCCATTCCAGGTTTCTTCATTTCTTCCCGAATAAATTTGTATTTCACAATTATTCCCTATATAGAGCGTTTGACCTTTAAGTATTGTCTAAAACTCAAACGACCACGGAAAAGAAGAAATGATCCGTCAAGTGTTAAATCTTTCTTAAGATGAAAAGCAAGTCTGAAATTGATAAGCAGCCTACCTAGTCAACAAAGGGCTAGATTATCACAACTGAATCATCTCAGCAAACTGTTAAAATCGCCTGCCAGGTTAATGTAACACGGGGCAATAATAAAGTGGATCGATTTTTCTAATAGAGGGACATTTCAAATGGCTCTGCAGGATACACAATGCTACAAATTGTTTGAATCGAGTGATATTTATTAGCTTGATTGAAGAAAATTGGCTGTTTTTTCGTTGGGGTCACCCTTTATTTTGTAAATTTACTCTAATGTAATAAATTATACACAAAAATCGCTTTAAGATGAACCCTGGTGTATTTTCGCTCATGTGATGCTGCTGTCAAAATATCTCTAAGCTTAATCCATTGGAACGGCTTTGGGCCTTGCAGACGATGTTGATAGTTGACCTCGGATCATTACATGATTTTTCTGTGCTTGGGATTCTCAAAACTTCGGTTTTTCATTTGTCTTTCATTCAGTTGATGTGGCACCCATTTTCCTTCTTTTAAAATCTTCCCATTGCAGGTAAACGATCAGAAATTGTTTGCTGATCAACTTTTACACGTATCTTTGTGCAATACGGCCCGTTGTACATTTCAGCTAAGCTAAGCAAGAGAACACATAGCTTCGATTAGCCTAGTCTAAAACTTCCCGCAACCTTGACCTTATAAAAATTAGGCAGATGAAGTTTAAAGCATACTGTCGATTCGCAAATACTTATACAGGGTGTCCCATTTTAAACTACGCTTCTGAATATATCGGTAGGGGAGCTCTAATCCAAAAATAACCTTTACAAAAGTTGTTGGGTTCGGAAGGGGATATCGGATGGTGACCTTCAATTCGACCTTGGTTTTGACCTTCAAAGTCATTTGAAGGTTAAGGTTATTTTTAAACGGGAACCTCTATTTTAGACACCGGATTCGAAAAGAGTGGAAAATTTTACTCCCTAATATGTATTTTCCATGACCTCTGAAGGTCACCAGAAGGAAAATATTTTAGTTAGAAAGCATATGGGTTGCTATGAAAATTAAAAGTAGACAACAATATTATTTGGTTAATTAAGCGTCAATAGTACTTAAGCAAAATCGCTCTGCTTTGAAGAAATGTCGGGTTTTGGAAAATATATAATTCATGACTTGTAATCTCATAGAAAAACTCAAATAACCAAAATTCGTTTGGAGTCACAAGTCATTTACAAAATGTGTATTTAAAATTTATATCCTCAAAGGACTCAAAAAAACTTCATTCTCTTTGGAGGTAATCACTTTGACAAAAAAACATTTTTGATTTCGAATCGATTTGATTCGACATTACATATTAAGGAATACAACAAAATTAGCCAATTTTTCACGAGACCTTAAAAATATTTGTAAATACGATAAAATGGGTTTAAAACCTTAGATGTCACGATCAAAAGTCAGAAAAAAAAGTATCATCGTCGGCGAGAAATGCTAATTGTGTAAGTCCAAAAACAATTATTTGAGATACAATGAAAACTATCTCACTCTTATTGTCTAGATCTAGATGCAAAACTAATTTACTTTACATTTACCGTAAACAGCGATCGATACACTATTTTCTAGTCTTTCTTTTGCTATGAAAAACGCAAAATTGAAAAATATGGACTTAAATTTGCATTTATCGCCGATAAAATGTCAGAAAAAGTATCAACATGCAATTGTTTTTGCTAGGATTGCCCACTTTTCTACTAAAAAAATAATGATCCATCCGAGTTAAGCGCTACTTAGTTATATAGACGAAAACAAAACGGGCCGGAACGAAAGACGAAGGTGACATCATAGAAATTTGAAACTTTAAATTTGCTCTAAATTCTCTATTCTAGCAATAAATTAGACCACTCTAGTAGAAAAGAATGATTTTTTTTTGATGCTTCCACTTTTTTTAATTTACTGAATCGAATGAAGGAATGTCGAATTTAAAGAAATTGTTTGTACAATTTTCCTTTTAACGGGCGTACCCAGGACGCATAGAGTCTAGGAGTTTTCATTCTTTTATAGGTTGTAATTTGTATGCCTACTGAGTCTGACTGACACATCATTCAGTGTAAATTTATTGCACCGTGTATAAAAAAATGTACACCGGGCGAAATAAAAAAAACAAGCAAGTTGACGCTCAACTCGCATAAGATTTATGTGAAAACAAATGTTTTTAAGTAAAAGTTCGGATGCGCTTCTAGACAAGATTTAATCGATTTGTGTTAACTGAAGGGCTCGGAGAATACGAGTCGAAAACATTTCAGTCATAAAAGGAAAGATGTTTTGGTCAAAAATCGGAAGGTAGCTCGGTTAAAATAGTTTTAGACTGGAATGCAATTTCAAAGGTTTTTAATGGAAAATCCACTCAAACAACCAAAAAGGAATTACAGGCAAAATTGTTATAAAAAGTGAAATGAATTGTCTAATTTTAAAATTTAATCTCCATATTGCAAATCGTTATAAAATTAAATGTTCCTTTCCATATTTAGTATGTACATATTTTTCCCCGCTTCCTATTTGAATTTGTATTGAAAAAACAAAAATAAATGTTATGTTACATACAATTTTGGAAGGCAGAATCGGGCCTAAGGCCTATATTACATTATCACTATTCTACGTCGTGGAATAATAACTACATTTAAGTACGTAAAACTACGACAACAGAAATGTTACAAGTCATTTTTCTATATTACACTACGAACCATTTTTATTATGATAGTTACCAAAGAATGGAACAAAAGCGAGTCTATATCGTCACTTGAATAATTAATTCTTGTAAGTGTTGCTTACAAGATTTCAGGTTTGTGTTGTCAATGTTATGATTTTTTTGTAAAAATTAGATAATTGTATGCCGCTCATTGCAATAATTTTAGAAAATTTTTCTGAAACGGTAGAACTTTGAAAAATTGTATGTACTTTATAAATCAAAATTTTATTATTCTTGTATACAATGGAAAAATAATAAAAACTTGTACTACAGGATTACAATTATTTGTTATTCATCGAAACATTGTAATACTCAGAAATTAATTATTGTGTACACCATACAAATGAAACATTGTATACGACATTGTTCTACCCAATAATTGAATTGAAATATTGTACAGGTACATGGTCCTGTTTGAACTCCCTTTTCGACATGACAATATGTACATCCTGAATCATTATTTTACAAACATTTCATCATCATAGTGTAGAAGTCGATAGCAAAATTTAATTTAATAAGCTTTAATAAGAGAAACTTTAAACACAAATATCTCAAAACTATAGTTTTGCATATACAATAATTCATTATTCAAGTGACGATATTTTCATGCTCCAATCGCATTTTTCGTATTCTGTCATGAGCTGTCACAGAGATATTGCAATAGTTAAGCTAGCTGAGTTCATACTTCAATTTATTCGTTCTGATAATTTTTTTTATCCAATCAAACGGATAAAAACGAAAAATAACATCATTTTCAAGGATTATGATTGTTTAAAAAAAATTCAGAACGAATGAACGAACGAGCAAAGGCAACTATGAATCCGCCTTTAGCTTCATGAGGCTAACTACGATCGTAAAAATAATTCAACTCAGAAATGTGGCAACTTATCCATATTACACTATCGTAGAAGTATATTGATCTACTTCTACGTCGTAGAATAGTGATTAATGGGCCAATACAAATTTATATAGGAAGCGGGGAAATAAAATACCATAACATGGCACAGTGCTCTGGAAGGTCGTTTAGGTTTCCATACGATAACGAAAAGAACTGAAATCGTAGAACTATGGAGTAGCTGCCCAGAAAACAGGAAAACTTTGTCCTGAAATCATAACGGTTCATGTGCTCGAAATATTCACTATTTTTGGTTCCTTTCTTTTATTAAAGTAGGTACTATTTCTCTATATTCATCTTTTTTTTTATTTCTATAGTAAATGTACAGGTCTTATGGCCTTTGAAAATACAAAACAACATTCTCGGAACGATTTCCAAAACTTGCGTTTACAAATTATATCTATTTATTTCTTATATTTATTTATCCTATATAGGATATATTGGTAAAGTAAAAAAAAATATAAAAAATCATTTATTATGGAAAAAACTAAATTTGTGTATCAAAGAAACCTACGAAAATTTGAAAATATTATTTGATCTCACAAAAATCAATAATATTTCCATGAAATTCGTGTCTGATTTCAAGCTGTTACTTCTCGTTAATGGCCAACAAACAGCCACATCAAGTTTTCCGTGTCCTTATTGCTTCATAAAATTGCAAGATTTGCGAGATCGTAAGGAAATCGAGTATATTGCAGATGACAGCTTGATAGCAAATGATCCCAGCGACACAGACATGACAGATGATTCCTTGGCTTCCAAATGTTACGGCGATTTGCGCCACGATTATGAACAATTTATATCACTAGGAGGAAATAAAAAGCATTCCGTTCAGAGTGGAAGTACAATCAACCCACCTTTATTCGATGAATCTGATGACGTCAGAGTGATTCAAAAATGTGTTGTGCCAGAGCTTCATCTGCTGCAAGGGTTCGTAAACCATATGTTCTGGAGATGGCTTGTGCCGCACTTGGACAGAGAGAAAGCCCTTCTATGGCCCCAACATCTGGGTCTGGTCTCGAAAAATTACCATGGAGTGAGTACCATGTTTGAGGGGAATGCTTGCAGAAAATTACTCCAGGAGTCCGCGAAATTATTGGATCCTGATTTCTATAGGATCGTGGGCGCAGATTTGTCACTGCTTCGTAGCAGCATTTAGAGCCATGGACGAAATTGTAAAGTCGACTTTCTCAGTAACGAGGATCGAGCTAGATTTAAATAAACACATATCAAGTCTCAAAAGAGCCCTAGCTGCTCTCGATGTGAGTGAAACTTTGAAAATTCATATAATTTTGAGTCATCTTCAAGAATCGCTTGGATGTTTGGATGAAGAAGAAGGTCTTGGTTTATGGTCTGAACAAGCTGGCGAGAGTGTTCACTGCGAATTTTTGAAATTTTGGAGCAGACGAAAAATGAATGATATACAAGCTCTAAATTACGGCACAAGATTAAAAGCAGCTGTGGTTGACTTTTCTTCGAAGCATTTCTAGTACTTCGTTTCAAAATTCCAGTTCATATTCCAAAAAACAATATATAATAGTAATATATATATAAGCGGCATTTGCGAAATTAAAGCAGCGCCAATACTGCGCACAGTTTTGTTTACACAAATTTAGTTTTTTTCATAACAAATGGTTTGATTATTGGATTATTATTTTACCAATATGTATATCCTATATTTGTAAACGCAAGTTTTGGAAATCGTTCCGAATGTTGTTTTGTATTTTCAAAGGCCATAAGACCTGTAAATTTACTATAGAAATAAAAAAAAAAGATGAATATAGAGAAATAGTACTTTAATAAAAGAAAGGAACCAAAAATAGTGAATATTTCGAGCACATGAACCGTTATGATTTCAGGGCAAAGTTTTCCTGTTTTCTGGGCAGCTACTCCATAGTTCTACGATTTCAGTTTTTTTCGTTATCGTATGGAAACCTGAACGACCTTCCAGAGCACTGTGATGGATTTTATCGTTCCAGAATCGGGCCCATTATGTCTGAATTTGGTATTGTGGCCCTTTTTAAGTAGATAGTGGGCCAGATACACGATACTCTAGCAATTCGCAAATCGATAAATATGGCGGATTTGCTCATCGAAAATTTGCTTGCGTAAGCTACTCGATTATTTTAGCAAAGTAAAATATATTTTTGTATTCAGCACAAACGATAAATAGTCCAGTCATTATAGGGGGTTCACCTCGGAAATCGAGATACCCAGTATATTATTACGTAAAAACTTGTATTTTGGCATCCTAAAATTATTCTTAAAATTCGAAAATAATTGGATGGCCGCAAGTTTTAAAATCATGGGTCAAAGGTCACAAAAATCGATTGTTTCTACTGTTTTTGCAAATATCTCGGTTTTTATGGGTTTTACGCTAATTGTATTCATTATCAATATTGTAGAGAATTAAATTCTCTACAACTTTTGTATTTAACATTTTTTCATACCTCGAATTGTTTTCGAGATAGAGGGCGGAGAGCGCGCGGTCAAAGAATCATGTTAGGTCAACTGATAGTCCCGATCAAAAACTTGTAATATTAAGGTTATAAATTATTGTTAAATATATAATTATCATTATTTATTAACTTTTTTATTGGGGATGGGGTTGGACAATGCATAACGAATTCCTGGAACCTATCATGATTGTTTTACCACCTGCACCAGATGAATTACTCAATACAATTTTCTGTAACTGCAAGAGTGGCTGTGGCTCAAGATGTGGATGCAGGAAAGCAGGGTTACAGTGCTCTTTAGCTTTCGGGCAGTGTAATGGACAAGCTTGTCTCAATGCTGTACCATATCAGTCCGATATTAATGATGATACAACATTTGACCCAGAAATCATGAAGGACTTGGAGACAAGAGCACTGTAACCCTGCTTTCCTGCATCCACATCTTGAGCCACAGCCACTCTTGCAGTTACAGAAAATTGTATTGAGTAATTCATCTGGTGCAGGTGGTAAAATAATCATGATAGGTTCCAGGAATTCGTTATGCATTGTCCAACCCCATCCCCAATAAAAAAGTTAATAAATAATGATAATTATATATTTAACAATAATTTATAACCTTAATATTACAAGTTTTTGATCGGGACTATCAGTTGAGAGTTGACCTCACATGATTCTTTGACCGCGCGCTCTCCGCCCTCTATCTCGAAAACAATTCGAGGTATGAAAAAATGTTAAATATAAAAGTTATAGAGAATTTAATTCTCTACAATATTGATAATGTATACAATTAGCGTAAAACCCATAGAAACCGAGATATTTGCAAAAAAAGTAGAAAAAATCGATTTTTGTGACTTTTGACCCCTGATTTTAAAACTTGCGGCCATCCAATTATTTTCGAATTTTAAGAATAGTTTTAGGATGCCAAAATACAAGTTTTCACGTAATAATATACTGGGTATCTCGATTTCCGAGATTTTCAACTAATTTGACCTAAGATGACTGGACTAAAAGTGCGTTAAAGGGCCTATTTTTTTATTCACACCGAGCAGTGTAGTGTACAATTTTCCCTTGTTTCTCTAATAGAAAACAATCAAAGCAGACAAAGAAAAATAATGAACTGCACTGCACCGGGTGAATAAAAAAATAGGCCCAAAGTATCTCATTTTCTGAAATTCAGAAACAAATTGGGTTGCTAAATTATAGTGTATAACCACAGATAAGAATATCAGATGAACCAAGCCCGAATGATTTTGCGGTTTTTTGAACTGGAACCCAATATTAAATGTGTCTGTAATATTTTATCTTGAACTCAAAATAACACAAAAATGAATCAAGTACATCTATCGTAAATAAATATAATTTTTTTTCAACAAATATTTACTTTTATTGTACATTTTTATTTGTTATATTAAATTTTAAAGTTAAATTATTAAAGCAAAAATTGTAGTTGTAATTGTTTACAACAAAAATGGGCGAAATCATCTAAAATATAATGGGCTTATTACAATGTGTCTCTACTAACTGTATTTCTTCTATTAAAGGTTAGATGGAACCTCAGTAAAAATAATTTAAATTGGTTTGAGTTTCAGGTTTTGGGTTCCAGAATGAATTGCCAAAAACTTGTTCGGCTTGAAACATCTGATATTCTTATCTGTGCTAATATTTATTAAGCTTTGTACTAAGTAACACCGAAAAAATGAGATGTAAGATAATGGTGCCGATGCGTTAAGTTTTTGAAATCCGAACGAGTTTGTTATTAAAGAGACCGGTGCACATGCAATTTACAAATTAACTACATACAAGATATTTATACATATTTATGAATACACAATTAAAAATATACGATTAATAAATCTTAAAAGACACAAACATCTATTTTTCTTGACAATTTTCTTTTATCATGTCATTGGTCATTTCAAACTTTTTTTCATTTTGACTCGATATATTGGGCAAAACCATATAGCGCTAAATTTGCAGAAAGATCAAAAAGTTGAGCAAGGTTTTGTTTGTAAATTTAGGTACCCCTTCTGAAAATTTTTCTGCAATTTAAAAATACTTTATTCGACAGGGAAAATTTGTTTACGAAATAGACTACGTCGGTTGGATTATATTTGTTTCTACTGAAAAATTTTCAGCAGAAAATTTACGTAAAGTCACCATGAAACTCCTTTCGTTCTTTGAGTGCGAGTTTACTTAAATATTCTGCTGAACAATTTTCAAAAGGTTCACATGCAATATAAAAAATTAAGGTGTGGCCAACACACGACTTTCTAGCGAATTTTGAAAAACTTATTATGCCAATTTCTTGCAAACTTAAGATTTTTTTATTTTTTTCATGGTTTTTTATAATTTTTTATTATTAAATGTCATAAAAATTTAATGTTTGCAGTTATGTTTTGCCATTTGAAATTGTTCTCTCAAGTTAAAACATCGCAATATAACAAAAAATCATAACCTAAATACAATTTTTTGTAAAGTACAATGCGGTTTAATCGACTTGTACCGCAAAAATGAAGTTTTATGGAAGATAACCCATACGACATAAAAACTTCTGTTTTACAGCAAATAGCGGACGAAATAAACGTAAATGTTGAAGATATAAAGAAAAAAATAAGGAATCTACGAAATACATACCGTCGTGTCCAAATAAGAGTATTACATCTACAAATCGTTAATTTTTTGTAGGATGATGTTAAGTTTTTAATGTTAAATTTATCTTAATTTTTTTTTTTAAATAAAATTCTTGCCACACTTTGTGGGAAGGATTTTATTTATAAAAAAATTAAGCCAAAATTAGCATTAAAGCATAGACTAAAATTAAAGACTTCAAAGCCTCTCCAAAAAATTAGCGATTTGTAGATGTAATATGTACTCTATTTGGATATGAAGAAATAAAATATTAAAACCAAGTAGAAACAAATCTGGACGATAAAAAAACTTGGACAGTTTTAATACATTTATACTGGGGTTGAGTTATCTTATAGTTATCCTCATACTAATTTATTATTGTGTTTTTTAGGTTCGATTTAATTAAATAGTGTAAGTAGTGTGTGAAATGCCCAGCTATGATATTTTTTGGACAAATATTTGTCAATACATTGAAAAAAAAACATATACAAACATAAAATTGCTGATAGAAAATATCAGTGAATTTGCATAGTGTAGAAGGCGTGTAAAAGATAGTAAAATATTTTATTCGGGAGGGGAAATTTCTTCACGAAGTAGACTATAACAATTGACGCTAGGTAACCTGCCACCTCTCAGAATAATAGTGAAAGTCTATAGGTTAGGTTAGGTTTGAGTGGCTGTCCACCAGGACCAGGCATAGACACAAAAAGGTCCGTAGCCATACCACAATTTAAAAATTTTCCTCCAACTCATTGAAACCACCTTGAGCTTGCTATGAAGCGCTGGATACTCCTGACGTCCCTCCCGCTGAGCTTCGTCAGGTCGCCGAAAAGGGGTGCCCCTAGAAAATTCAGTCTGTTTCGAGCCAGACTAGGACAGGTGCAAAGAAGATGAAGTACTGTCTCTCCCTCCTCTTCCTCCTCGCAACTACGACAGTAGTCATGTGAGAAGAAACCAAGTCTACTCGCATGTCTGCCTATGAGACAGTGCCCCGTAATCACTCCAACAACCATACTGATCTGACTCCGCTGAAGTGAAATCAGCTGTTTGGATCTCGCCAAGTTCAACTTTGCACAGACCTGCCGAGCTATTACGCATGAGGTACTATTTGACCATCTGTCATTTGCCAACTTACTGGCTTCCTCCTGAAGCAGCAGTTTACATACCGCAAGAGGCATTTCAATATCCCTTTTGCTGTTTGAATTGTGGTCCGTTGTACCACGTCCAGCCAGTTCATCGGCTTTTATATTCCCCGTGCTAACGAAATGTCCTGGCGCTGGCACCCATATGATATGGATGTTGAACTGATCTGTCATCTCGTTAAGAGATGAGAGACAGTTCTGGACTACTTTCGACGTAAGGAGGATTGATTGAAGCACTTTAATGGCAGCCTGACTGTCTGTATATATGCGAATATCACAAGTCGATATTACATTATACCTCAACCAGTCCACGACTTCCTTTATCGCAGTTACCTCAGCTTGAAAAATGCTACAGTAGTCAGGGAGTCAAAAGGAGAGGTTTAACATGAGTTCCTCGCAGAACACCTCAGCCCCTACTCTTCCATCCCGTTTTGAACAGGATGGGATAATAGTCCGGAATTTTCTATCAAAAGATAGTGACGGGTCAGTAAAGTCGGTGGTCTTGGGAAGCCCTTTGTTACAAAGTATAGATGAGTGCCCTGTATTATTGCAGGTCCAGATTAACGTGGATTTCAGTCGTATGGCAGTGCAAGCTGCCCACTGTTTTCCCAAGATATCTAGAGGAGTCAGAAATAGCAGAGTCTCCAATGCCTGAGTGGATGTGCTCCTCATAGCACCACTGATCCACAGAGAGATTGTTGGTCTAACTACTGCTGTGTATATCCAAAGGACCATGTGGGGCTCCAGCCCCCAACCTTTCCCAATTGCATTTTTGCAAGAGTATAGCGCTACCGTAGCTTTCTTTACCCTTTCCATAATATTAGGTTTCCAGTTTAATTTACTGTCCAAGACGAGGCCCAAGAACTTTGCTTCACCTATAAAAGCCAAGTTGAAACCATTTAAAGTGGGAGGATCGACATGAGGAATTTTATATTTCCTAGAGAAGAGAACCAATTCGGTTTTGTGTGGGTTCACATTTAACCCACAACCATTGGCCCATGATGAAAGAATGCCCAGGGCATTTTGAATAAGCTCACTAAGTGTGCCGGGATATTTTCCACGGACACCAATAGCGACGTCATCCGCATAGGCAACCACCTTGCAGCCACTATCCTCCAGTCTCAGCAACAGATCATTTATGACCAAGGTCCAGAGCAGGGGGGACAGTACGCCACCCTGCGGCGTGACTCTGCTTGCAAATCTTCTAGCGGAGGATTTCCCCAGACTGGCATTTATGATCCTGCCTCTTAGCATTTGATCTATCCAGTCCTTGATGGATTCATCCACTCCTAGATTCGAAAGTGCCCGAGTTATAGCCCCTGTAAGCACGTTGTTAAAGGCTCCCTCAATGTCCAAAAAGGTTACCATCGCGTAGTCTCCATATTTGAAAGATTTTTCAATAAAACATGTAAGAGAATGAAGAGCAGTTTCTTCAGATCTACCCTTGCAATAGGCATGTTGAGATTTAAACAGCGTTTCCGGCACAATCGTGCCTCTAATATGAGCTTCTATTTGTCTTTCCAGTATTTTGAAAAGGAAAGAAGACAAGCCAATCGGTCTAAAGCCTTTGGGACTGCAGTGTTAGCGTTTTCCCGCCTTATGTATGAAAACAACCTTCACTTCCGTCCTTTTACTGGGAATGTAACATAGTTCTAGGCTGCCTCTAAAAATTACCTCTAACCAGGAAATGGTTAGATCCGTATTTTTTTGTATATCCGCAGGGATAATACCATCAGGTCATGCCCCCCCCCCCCCTGACTTATATGGTTTAAAACTGCTTATTGCCCACAGAATCTTTTTTCTCCTAATAATTTGGCCTACGAGGCTACTTGTCCTATTACTTGCTGATATATTAGGTGCAGATTCGGAACAACCAGGAAAGTGAGTCTCCAATAGTAGTTCCAGCGATTCCATACTATTTGTGGTCCATGCTCCATCCGGTCTTTGAAGAAAGCTTGGGATGGAAGGGCTAGTAGATAGTACTTTACGCAGCCTGGACATCTCTGAAGAGTCCTGAATTTTGCCACAGTATAGTCTCCAAGATCTGTTCTTTGCACTTCTTAGCTGATATTTGTAAATTTTGAGGACTTCCTTATAGGAGTCCCAGTCCTCAGCGGCTTTTGTTTTCCTTGCTGTTTTAAAGAGTCTTTTGCATCGTTGACGTATTTGTTGAATCTCTTTTGACCACCAAGGTGGCCGAGATTTAACCCTAGGCCTACTAAGAGGACAAGAGCCCAGTACCGCTTCGTTAAAAGCGCTGGACAGTTCGTCCACTAAGCCATCGAGTTCTACCGTAGTTTTTGGAGGTTTAGGCACCGGCACTGGTAGTGAATTACCCAGAATAGTTTTGAAGATATTCCAGTCAGTTTTCCTCCCGTTCCTGTAGAAAGGGCTGTTTGGAGAAACCAAATCCATTTCAAATTGAAGATAACAGTGATCAGAAAAGGAGTGGTCTTCCGACACTTTCCAGTTTAATAGACTAGTCGTCAAAAAGTTTGAGACAAGTGTAATATCTACATAATACCTCCTGTCTATTTCTAGTTATAAAAGTCGGCTTATTGCCTATGTTACATATATGAAGGTTGGTACTTAGAATGTAATCAAGGAGTAACTCACCTCGTTCATTTGTGTCCGTACTTCCCCAGATTGTGTGATGAGAATTTGCATCACTCCCCAGGATGACTCCAACCTTGCGCTTTTGAGCCTCCAAAATTACCTCACCTAGAATGATTGGTGGAATGTTCACTTCATCGTAAGCTAGGTAGGCTGATATTAGCCAGAGGTTTCGTTTATTGACCTCAATGCTGACCGCTGCCACATCTTCATTGCTGAAATTTGATAGCAGAAAACAATTTAAATTATTTTTAACGAGAATGCACGACCGAACCCTACCTTCTTTTTTCGTGTGCATTAATCTATAACAGGGTGTCTTGAGTCCAAGTACCCGGTCATCAGCGACCCAAGGTTCTTGGATCAAGACAATATCCGTCCCTTCCTTTCCAATTTTTAAAAGGAGAGCAGCTGATGTTGTCTTTGAGTGGTGTAGGTTAATCTGCAAGAATGTCACCATTCTTAGACCTTCCTCTCTACCTCTGTATCATCATTCATCAGAGTCCTCCTGTTACGATTATCGATTTTTTTTTTAGTTATTACTGAATTTGTAGCATTTGTGTTCCAAGCTGATATTTATTTTGTATGGACTCATTTTGATATAGTTTGCGTAGATCAGCGAAATATTTTTGGTTGTATAAATTTGTACGTTGACAATACATTGGTATTGCATATTATTTTTTTGTTTGTCTTGCAATTGATCACGCGTCATCATTTGGATTCCCTGCGTGACTAATAAAGTATATAAATCAAATAAAGTATATAGATCGAATGATAATTTGTTTATGTACTTAGACAATGCATTGGATACAAATATTTCGTTTTTGTTGTGGGGAGGGATTTTTTTTTTTTGTACCAAAATGCATCAACCACCGACTACATACATAAGAACCGCTTTATGTACTCGTAAATTGAATTTTATTTAATTTCGGATACATAATTTGTTGTCAATTGCATTTTGTGTGAGGCCATCGCAGCTAGGTGGACCAAAAAAAATTAACAAAATATTAAAATAAAATAAGAATAAGTGAATTATAAATTATCTGTGCAAAGTCGTGTGCATATAAAGAAAAAAAATTCTACTCAAGTGCTATATACAACATTAGTGAGCGTATAAAAAGAAACTCGCTTACGTTGTATCTATACAATAGGAGTACTTTCCGCTTGGATAGCGAGATTATACATAAGTATATACGGATAAAAATGTATTAATCAGAATCCTAAACGGTAAGCAAATTCTAAAATCCTTTGAAATTTATGTGCTCGTATTCAATACTGGGTAATAATACCTTACAAATTATTTTTGTGTTTAGATACTTTCCCCATGAGTTAAAGAATTTAAAATAGCAGCGGGGTCTCACAATATTAATTGTGTAATTGTGCAATTTTACATTTGTGCATAGGCAATTTTACCAGCACGGATTGCTCGAGAATTATCCAAATAACGGAACTCAAGTGGTTTGCGGATTTATTGAGGACAAACATAAAAAAAAACGGATATTGAGTTTTTTTTGCTCGCAACAAAAAAATAAATAAATATAACGAATCTTATATACAGATTTGTATTCTGGGTCGTGTTAATATATTTGTGACACCAGAAATTTCTTTTATAGTAGATATTCATACATACATATAAGTGAATTAAGTTAAAAACAATTTATTCTTAAAAAAAGAAAAAAAAATATAAATTAAGAAAAATTTAATGAATTTTATTATATAGAGTGAAATTAATCAAAAAAAAAAAAATTAGAGTAATAAATAATAAGTTTTTTGAGTAACTATTAAATAATTAAATCAAAATAAGCTTAAATTTAAATCGGTGATTCTCTAGTAAAGTGAATAAAAGGTGGTAAGGGAATTAACACTAGGGATAGTTTTTTTCAGCCAAGTATATTCACCGAGAGTACTCTACGGCAGATATGCATATGGTGAGTTTTTGAACATTTTGTTTATTTTTTTTTATAGCAGTTTTGTGCTTGGATTAATCAAATTTTATTCACTTTTTAAGAAGAGTTAATAATTCAGGCTTAAATTTAATAACAAATACGTAGGTTAGTTGTTCTTCTTTAGATTATGAATAGTTATCATTATATAATTGATTTTCTTCAAATAAATGTTTAGTTTTGTTTAAATTATGGAGTGATTTTCTTATTATTGGTTGATGGTGGATCCGGAACAGTGTAAGGACGAATCTAAGTGTGTTTTTTTTTACCTCTGAACACGATGGTATTGTTCTACCAATATTTTACGGCGACGAAGAACCTCCCACAATCTGACTGCAGCCTATCCTATTAGATCGTGTTAGTTGCCGTATGGTATGTAACAATAATGGCGCCGAAACAGGGACCCAAAGGTCATGGAAGATTCCACGTTGTTGAACGGGTAGACCACATGGCCGCAAGGTCATAAGACCACATGGGCTGAAAGCTTAGTTTTATAGTTTGCAAACATGTGATTTTATAAAGTAATTTATTTTGAATTTTTTTTCATGATGTCATAAGCAATGATTATTAGAATATAGGTTTTATGTTTTCTTAATAAGGTAGACCTAAAAAGTCATCCAAGTGGCCTATCCACTCAACAAGGGCATCCAGATTAATCGCATATTAGATTTAACTGTTTTTTTTAGCTTCAGTATATTTTTCTATTTTCAAATAATTTTGTTTTGCGGTTGGTTGCCAATTTATTAATTACTTGATTTCATATTAATTCATATTCGGTGTTGTCTTTCTCCTTGAAACAATAGCGGTTGATACTTGATGATTTCACGATTTCCTTCTAATGTTTTTAGAGGAAAGACTACGTTTTTTTATTTTTCATTCAAAATTTCGTTTCAGTATTTGTTTTTTTGAAATAGTGTATTGATACAGAGATGGTTACCAACGGTTGAAACATAATGATATTATGAGTTCCTGATGATAATCTACTACTGAGTTCTGCACTGATATTTTAATCTTCTCTTGCTGTCATTTTTTTTCTTATTCAAATGCAATAGTTTCTTTATAGTATATGGTGGACCGGACATTGATAAATTTATGATGAAGCACGTGGTCGAATAACGAGAGAATCTGCGTTACATCCCACGAATGCTTCGTTGTGAACCTCCATGAATCGGTTTCATAATGTGCTGTTTAAGTTTGATTTGCTTATGCGTCATGATTAGATATTCATATTTTATTTAGTTTCGTCCTTATTTAGTTCTAAGCATCGCCATCAACCATAATTTAATTTACGTATCTTTATTAAATAATTTTTTTTTGATATTGCGATTATATTGTTATAAAGGTATTACAAAAAAATTAGAATTTGTGTTATATATAAAACTTTATGAAATATTATTAAACAATTTAAATTATAAAAGTTAATATTTTCATAATTCGTCGTTAGTTAGTCATATTTAATTAGTCGTATTCAATCAAATCTTGTCGAAAAATTTAAAGTTTGAAATTTTGTAGCCAACATAATTATTATTCGATCTATATTAAACAATGGATCCTGTCATTTATATTCAAATGCTAAGTGCTCCTGAACTCGAAGTCGAATATGTTATAAGAGGTCTCACCAGTAAGGCAGTAGATGCTAAAGAGATACTTATAAACACGCTTAGAGCAGAGCAATTAGATAAAGCATTAACCCAGAAAAATTGCCATATTACCGAAAATCCCGAATTAGAGATCGAGGAATGTAACGACCGATACGAAGAACTGGCGAAGGCTTCGGAGGAACAGGGAAGTTCACCTCCTTCCGACTTTATAACATTGGCATATGTTAAGGCGAAGCACTATAAAGAGAGAATTTTTCGGCTAATAAATACTTTTGGTGAATCTCCCTCTTTCACGAGAATTTCTCGCAATTGGCGTCATGCCTTTAATGTTTACCATAAGTTGTGGTGTGAGTATCAAGAGTCTGATTCTCCAGAAGTTTCACTGCAGGGTAGAGCTGTTGCATCTAGCTCTTTTGCGGAAAAACTCGACAATTTGTTATCTAACAATTCGCTAACCGCAAAACCACCAGAAGTCTTAGCTCCACCACAACATGAACAAGGTAGCCAAGCTAAACACGTTCCATTTGTTGAGCCTAAAAATTTAAAAGGGTCGGTTGCAGATTTCTTTTCTCAAATTGGAACTCGGCAAAGTAATCATTTCCAAAATAGGAATAATCTGGAGATCTCAAATGTGTCTGGCAATTTTAATGAACGTCCAGCAATTCAAAACCTAAATCGAAATATTCTAGGACATGAATTTGCGGAAAGACCTCCAGAGCGGGCAATGGCACAAGCAACACAATATCGGGTAGACAATTTCTATAAAATTCGGCAGAGATGGAATCTTTCTTTTGATGGGTCAGATACCTTAAATGTTCACGATTTTGTTTATCGGCTTGAACAAATGGCAGCTGACGACGGCTTTTCAAAAGACAATCTTGGTAAGGTTGTCTATTTATTCCTTACGAAAAAGGCGGAGGATTGGTACTGGGTGTACAAAGCAGATCATCCAAATGCAACTTGGGCAAACATGAAAAATGCTCTTCTTTCATATTTCAGCTGCTCTAATTACGAAGAGGAAATCAAAGAACAAATCCTACGACGAGTGCAAGGAAGCAAGGAGACATTTTCTGACTTTTCACTTAGTATCCAAAAGATGAATGCACGGCTTCAAGCTCGATTGTCGGAACAACAAGTTGTCTACAGGCTTTGCCAAAACATGTATCCAGCCCTGAAAAATGTTACACTGCCGTACCATGGTAAAATTAGAACTGTCGATGAGCTGCGCGTATTATGCCGCGATTATGAGAGACTCTGGGAACAATCTGGTTATGATCCAAGGCGTTTTGGAGATACGTTTAGCAGACGCAGGCAACCAATGAACGAGTTAAACATGGAGATGAAAAATCTAAACATTGGCCACAACCAAAATTCTAATAGTGATAACGCCAGGTTGGAAAGCCAGCACGAAATCAAAGAGCCAAATTTAGAAGCATTCCATAGGAGAACGGACACTCGCGGTGTTGACAATGAACATGCATCCCCGAATAACTATATTTGTTGGAATTGTCACGATATTGGCCACAAATATCAGGAGTGCGAGAAGGATTTTCTCAACATATTTTGTTTTGGTTGCGGTGAACGAAATGTGCGGAAACCAGCATGTCAGAACTGCCTTAAATTTCAAAAGGGAAACTCACAGCCGAGCGCGAATTATGTGAGAGGATCACGACTCGGATCAAACAACAACCAACTGTCGGAAACGAAGAATACCAACAGCAAGTAATACAAGCAACTCTCATAAATCAACCTAATTTTAATAATTTAATGAATAATAAAATAATAAATCTATGTAACATCCATTTGAATTCAAAATGTCCTAATAAATGTAAAAAATTAATTCGTTCAATTCGATATTTTCGTGAAAGACGTACTATTATCAGAAACTGTATTGCGTCCCTAATCAAATGTACTGCCAATGATCCTCGTCCACATGCTGATGTAGAGATTAAATCAACAAAAATGAATGGGCTTCTTGATAGCGGCGCATCAGTGAGTGTGCTTGGGAAAGATTCAATTAAATTCCTCTCGGAGAACAATTTGAAATTTCATAGTCTCGTTACACACATTAAAACTGCGGATGGCACATCTAACAGAATTGAAGGCTACATCTGGTTGCCAGTTACGTTCGGGACCAAAACTGAGAATATCCGATTTTTTATTGTTCCTTCTTTGCAATTACCTTTGTATTTGGGTATTGATTTTTGGAGAAAATTCAAATTATTGCCAAATATTTCCATAAATGAAATCGAAGATGTAAGCCATCAGAAGACCGTTAATTCGCACGCACTCAATGTTCAGGATCAACAAAATCTGGAGAGGATTATCAATTTGTTCCCGTCATCAGCAAAAGAAGGCTTAGGGAAAACAACGCTGCACGAACATGATATTGAGTTAGTCAAAGATTGCAAAGCGGTGAAGCAGCGGTATTACCCAGTCTCACCTGCAGTACAAAATGACCTTTACAGAGAAATCGACAGAATGTTGAGTTTGGGTGTCATCGAGATAAGCAAAAGTTCGTGGAGCTCACCGGTAACGATTGTTAGGAAAGCGAACGGGAAAACCCGCCTCTGTCTCGATGCACGCAAACTCAATAGTTTGACACTAAAAGACGCTTACCCCCTTCCGATCATTGACGGACTTTTAGGACGACTCTCCGAGACAAATTACATTACTGCACTGGACTTGAAGGACGCATTCTGGCAGATACCGCTTGCGGAATCTGCCAGAGACAAAACAGCTTTTACTGTACCGGGACGGCCGCTCTATCAGTTCAGGGTGATGCCGTTTGGGCTGTGTAATGCAGCCCAGTCAATGTGCCGTTTAATGCACAAAGTGATACCACATGAACTCCATGATCGCATTTTTGTGTATCTGGATGACCTGTTGATCATTAGCGGCACATTGAAGGAGCACCTTGAACTGCTGGAGACGGTAGCGACTTTAATACGGACGGCTGGGTTAACTATTAACCTGGAAAAGAGTAAATTTGTTATGAAAGAGATTCGTTACGTAGGCTATTTGGTGGGAGAGAAAGGACTCAGACCAGATCCGGGAAAAATTGAGGCAATAGTTAACCTAGCACCACCCACAAGTACAAAACAGATACGACGACTGATAGGGATGGCTGGGTGGTACCGTCGTTTCATCGAGAACTTCGCAAGCGTAACAACGCCAATTACAGACTGTCTGAAAAAAGGCAAATTTCAATGGACACCGTCAGCTCAGCAATCATTTGAAAAATTAAAAAAGCTACTTACTTCAGCTCCTGTTTTAATTACACCAGACTACTCAATCCCATTTTTTATCCGATGTGATGCCTGCACCGAAGGTGTAGGAGCAGTACTATTCCAAAAAGATATAGAAGGAAACGAGAGGCCAATATATTTTATGTCCCAAAAGCTAAATAAAGCTCAACGAAATTATTCCATAACGGAACTTGAATGTTTAGCTGCTATTCTAGCCGTTAAGAAGTTCCGTGCATATATTGAAGGGCATGAATTTACTTTAATTACAGATCATGCTAGCCTTAAGTGGCTAATGAGCCAGCGTGATTTAAGCGGTAGGTTGGCTAGATGGAGCCTGAAACTACAAGGCTTCAGGTTCACTATACAACATCAACGGGGAAAAGACAATATCGTACCAGATATGCTTTCTAGAGTTTACTGCGATGAGATGGTGGAGTTTGCCGAAAGTATTCAGAAAATAGTACTGCAGCCCGATGCAATTCGAATTATTGGTTCAAAGGAGTTTGAAGATGGGGAGTATAAAAGTCTACGTGTAAAAATCTGCGAGAAGCCTGAGGATTATCCCGCTTTTAAGGTAGACGATAAACACATATTTATACGTTTAGAACCCAAAAAGCGCGATGAACTAACGGATTTGTCAATTTGGAAATTGTGGATTCCTGATGGATTAAGGCATTCATTGATCGAACAAGAACATAACAGTCCATCGGCGTCACATGGAGGGATATTCAAAACGGTTGAGAGGATTAGAAGATACTTCTTTTGGCCCGGAATGGTTAAACAAATTCGCAATTATATACTAAACTGCGAAATATGTAAAACGACGAAACCACCAAACAAGCAGCAAAGACCGCCAATGGGAAAGCCATTTATTGTCGAGAGACCGTGGCAACGAATCTACATCGATTTACTCGGTCCATATCCGCGATCGACGCAAGGGAAAACTGTGATATTAATTGTACTTGACCACCTAACGAAATTCGTATTACTTAAGCCTCTGAATAAAGGAACATCCCAAAACGTTATCGATTTTCTTAAGAATGACGTTTTTTGCATATTTGGAGTACCACAAGTGATTCATTCCGACAACGGATCACAATTTCAGAGTGCTGAGTACAAACATTTTTTGAAATTCAATGGGGTAACAGATTCAAAAACGGCAGTGTACTCCCCGCAGTCAAATGCCTCTGAAAGGGTCAACCGATCGGTTATATCTGCAATCCGAGCTTATATTAGCGAAAAACATAATACATGGGATAAGCACATTCATGAAATTGCCGCCGCTCTTCGAAACAGCATTCACGAAACGGTTCAGCATTCACCACATTTCCTTTTATTTGGATACCACAGAATTAATCATGGTTGCGATTATGAGGTGCTGAAGCAATTAGGAGACATCTCAGAAGGTCAAATATCACTTCCTTTACCGATCAGACTTGCGCTGGTTCATGATGCAGTTAAGCAAAATATCGCGAAAGCCTATGAGAAAAGTGCACAGCGATATAACCTGAGGAGTCGTCAGGTTCAATATCAAATCGGACAGACAGTGTATGTAAGAACACATCCGCAGAGCGATGCCGTAAAAAAATTCTGCGCAAAATTCGCTCCTCAATTTACAAAGGCAACTGTAGTACGGCGAATTGGTACCGTCAACTACGAACTAAAGGATATCAATCATAAAATTTTAGGGGTTTTTCACGGAAAAGATATGCGACTGTAAATTTTATAAAAGTTAGACAAATAAATGAAGACAGGCGATGGATTATTATTCGATAAACATTTTTTTTTTCAGCTACTTTGCCATACACTTACAGTGAAATCAAAGTACCTGCCCTGTTACGATTATCGATTTTTTTTTTAGTTATTACTGAATTTGTAGCATTTGTGTTCCAAGCTGATATTTATTTTGTATGGACTCATTTTGATATAGTTTGCGTAGATCAGCGAAATATTTTTGGTTGTATAAATTTGTACGTTGACAATACATTGGTATTGCATATTATTTTTTTTGTTTGTCTTGCAATTGATCACGCGTCATCATTTGGATTCCCTGCGTGACTAATAAAGTATATAAATCAAATAAAGTATATAGATCGAATGATAATTTGTTTATGTACTTAGACAATGCATTGGATACAAATATTTCGTTTTTGTTGTGGGGAGGGATTTTTTTTTTTTGTACCAAAATGCATCAACCACCGACTACATACATAAGAACCGCTTTATGTACTCGTAAATTGAATTTTATTTAATTTCGGATACATAATTTGTTGTCAATTGCATTTTGTGTGAGGCCATCGCAGCTAGGTGGACCAAAAAAAATTAACAAAATATTAAAATAAAATAAGAATAAGTGAATTATAAATTATCTGTGCAAAGTCGTGTGCATATAAAGAAAAAAAATTCTACTCAAGTGCTATATACAACATTAGTGAGCGTATAAAAAGAAACTCGCTTACGTTGTATCTATACAATAGGAGTACTTTCCGCTTGGATAGCGAGATTATACATAAGTATATACGGATAAAAATGTATTAATCAGAATCCTAAACGGTAAGCAAATTCTAAAATCCTTTGAAATTTATGTGCTCGTATTCAATACTGGGTAATAATACCTTACAAATTATTTTTGTGTTTAGATACTTTCCCCATGAGTTAAAGAATTTAAAATAGCAGCGGGGTCTCACAATATTAATTGTGTAATTGTGCAATTTTACATTTGTGCATAGGCAATTTTACCAGCACGGATTGCTCGAGAATTATCCAAATAACGGAACTCAAGTGGTTTGCGGATTTATTGAGGACAAACATAAAAAAAAACGGATATTGAGTTTTTTTTGCTCGCAACAAAAAAATAAATAAATATAACGAATCTTATATACAGATTTGTATTCTGGGTCGTGTTAATATATTTGTGACACCAGAAATTTCTTTTATAGTAGATATTCATACATACATATAAGTGAATTAAGTTAAAAACAATTTATTCTTAAAAAAAGAAAAAAAAATATAAATTAAGAAAAATTTAATGAATTTTATTATATAGAGTGAAATTAATCAAAAAAAAAAAAATTAGAGTAATAAATAATAAGTTTTTTGAGTAACTATTAAATAATTAAATCAAAATAAGCTTAAATTTAAATCGGTGATTCTCTAGTAAAGTGAATAAAAGGTGGTAAGGGAATTAACACTAGGGATAGTTTTTTTCAGCCAAGTATATTCACCGAGAGTACTCTACGGCAGATATGCATATGGTGAGTTTTTGAACATTTTGTTTATTTTTTTTTATAGCAGTTTTGTGCTTGGATTAATCAAATTTTATTCACTTTTTAAGAAGAGTTAATAATTCAGGCTTAAATTTAATAACAAATACGTAGGTTAGTTGTTCTTCTTTAGATTATGAATAGTTATCATTATATAATTGATTTTCTTCAAATAAATGTTTAGTTTTGTTTAAATTATGGAGTGATTTTCTTATTATTGGTTGATGGTGGATCCGGAACAGTGTAAGGACGAATCTAAGTGTGTTTTTTTTTACCTCTGAACACGATGGTATTGTTCTACCAATATTTTACGGCGACGAAGAACCTCCCACAATCTGACTGCAGCCTATCCTATTAGATCGTGTTAGTTGCCGTATGGTATGTAACACTCCTCTGATGTGAAGTCCTCTGAGATTCTCTTTAATGACTCAAAGGACATTGATATCTCCGTATCTGTGGAGATAATTTTCGCCTGGCTTTCCCCTTCTTCAGGGCGCCCAGATAAGCTTCAACAGCTTCCTCAGACTTCGGAGCCTCCGACTTGTCTGCGTCTTTCTTGTAGATTTTGAGTGTGACTGCACTGAAACCATAGTTTACGATACCATTGGTTTTTTCCAGCGCAGTCAGTGACTCTCTGTTTAGAATTATGACGGCTGACCTGTAGTCGGCCCGTGGCTCCTCGAGCTTAGCAACTTTCCAGTTGTGCGTTGGCAAATCTGAGTTACTAACCTGCAGCAACTGGAGTATCACCTTTGGATCGCTAGGGTCGGAAGGAATCCACACCCTGGCTGTCAGCCTAAAGGGGATCTCTTCCCTAGCTTCTACAGCAAGGCTGGGTCCGGGCCATACCTCGCCAAGTCCTTCCACTGCCTTCTTGTAAAGCAGAAGAGATCTCTGATTCGCACATGCAGTCAGTTTCACCTGGTTCATGTGCCAACCCGCATCCCGACAAGTCGGAGCAGGTCCTGGATTTTCTGCCAGGATATTCAGGTAGGTGGTGTTTAAAGCTCTTTCCACCTTTCTTCAATTGGCGGGCGTGATACTGCCATCCTCTTGGGACTGGTCAACAACTCCCACAACCAGCTGATCCTTGAGTACCTCGTTAAAAGGCCTCATTTCGGTAGCATGGAGCTTAGTTCTATTTGCGATCTTAGGACTTTCCTCCTGAGATCTGTTTCTTTTAATGTTTAAGCCAACTGAAGGACCTTCCGACTTCTGTTCGGTGACTTTTTTCGCCCACGCAAGCGTAGCTTTGTCATTCTCCGACCTGTCTTCTGGAGAGATGTTATTTATCTTTTCCAGGGCCCTTCATGCCTTCCTCCTAGTGTTATAGGTTGGTTTTGAGGAACCAGCTTCATTGGTGCTTTGGTTCCGCATTATATTTCTTTGCTCAGGTTTGGTGACCCGAGTGGAGGGACCAGCCTCGTCTAAGCTTTTGTCCCGTTGTTTGTTTGTAGTTTTAGAGGTAGGCCTAAAGACCCGAGTCTCCTTCTCTACTTTTTCCGGTTTTGTAAAAGAACCGGGCTCTTTTGTTTTTTGCAGACATCAAAGATGCATCATTGATCAATGAGCAAAAAAAATCATGAATATTTTAAAACGCAAATATGGAGAATTTAAATATTCACGATTCATCGTTTTTCTATGATCTTCGTCAAAAATATAATCACATCATTTTGCTTCTCTGAGAGAGATCAACAAAACATCACACAACTCAACAAAATAAAAGATTAATACAAATCTGAGATTTTTTTTTTTTGTGTTTTGTTTCAACGTGATGAAAAAAAAATCAGGAGAAATTGAGAATTTAAAAATCATGAATACAAATGCATCACGAAAATAACGATTTTAATTTTTTGTGAATATTGCGTTTTTATGAAAAAAAAAATCTATCCAATCCACCGTATTTTTCTATGATAGAAATAAATTTTCCACGAAAAAATCCATTTAACATTCCGTTATTTTTTCAAGCAAACTAGAGAGAGTAAAAAATATTGAAATTGCGCAAATTCATACATACATATATCAATTCCGTCCTATTACAGTTGTAAATGTGTTAAATGTCCTTAATAAGTATTTTTTTGATTTTTTTTTTAAATATTCATCTTTATTATGATTGGCGAGTCGATAGACAAACGACACGACTTTCTGTTGGCCATGTCCTAACTGGCCATATTCCAGAACTTTATCCAAAAACCATTTTACAATCTCATTTCCATCGCATTAGTCGAATTTTATCATAATCGGTTAAGAAACAACCATGTTCGAAAATAACCTATACGAAATTAAAAAAAAAGGTTCCGTCCAACTTATCACAGCAGTGATTACACCCAAAAACAATATTTGAAAATAGTGAATGTATTGCATTCACTAAAATAGAAAATTGATTTTAGAAAGATTTTTTTTAATCTATATTTCACTGTTTTCGTCGATCTGCTGATCAAAATGTATTCAGAGTTTTTGTAATATTCATCAACGTAAAACATAAACCAAGAGAATTTAGTTATTCATGAGAAAATAAAAATCATATTTTGAGATGCGTAAATATTCATGAAATTTCGATTTTGTTTTTTTCGTGAATACTGTTTACTCATATTCATCAATTTTGTAACAAAAGAGCATCTTGTGAAAGATTTTTTTGATGTCTGGTTTTTTGTGTTTGTTGGTCTCCCATATTTGGTCCCACGAGTAGCGGAGAAAAGAGTGTCTATCTGTGCAGAAATCCGCAATACCCAGAGAAGACTACTTAATCCGGAGGGCGCCAGGTATCCGGATCCACCGTTAGCGACTGAGCTAGTTTTTAAACTGGGCCCTCAGTCTGGCCGGTTATCGGCACGGTACGAATAACACCTTAACCCAGCCTAGTGATTTGTTTAAGGTTGACTCCTTTAGCGCCGTGCTTTAGCCTAGAAGCCGAAAAGATCAGCAATCTTACGGAATCCCAGACTTACTCAAGAACTAGACAGCTTACAGCATCGCAGAGATGTTGCAGAACTCTGCGTCTTCTATAGATGCTTACATGGTAAATGTTCTGCAGAACTATCGGAGAAAATACCACCATTCGTTACAACAACAAGAGTAACAAGAGGAACAACCAACGCACATAGGTTTACGGTGAAGCTCCCGAAACCTCGAACTGAAGAAATCAAGCGCGAATTTATATACCGAACATCAAAAAAGTGGAATTCGCTAATACATTTCAAATTTCCGAAGGAATATAAAATGAATAAATTTAAGGTAGCTATTAATCTTTACTTGCAGGATCGCGCATTGGGTGCAGAAGCTCTGACAGTTACAAGGAGCTAGGACCGTTAATAAGTCCGCTCTGCACCCAATTAAAAAAAATGATAAAAAAAAAAAAAAAAAAAAAAAAAAATCTGGTTACCAGCAGTCACCACGAGGAGGTAACACGAGCACTTGCGCAAGCTGCAAGTTACGGATCCTGTCAGCTTGCATCCACCGAGCAACTTCGCGCCTGACTGCCAGTTCGAACAAAGTCTATTGTAAGACACAATTTTTTATCGCTGTCAAATCTTATTTAAAATTAAAGAATAAAAGAATATTTAAATATTTTTATTAAAGAATATTTTCTTCAAACTTGATGGCAATTGCACTGAAGAATTAGCTGCCACATTTGTCTTATAAAACACTTTCCAAAATATAATCAGAGATGGCACTTAAATCACTTTATCTAGTGTCAATTGAATTATATTTTTTTCTGCTGAACAATTTATGTAGTCACCATGAAACTCCTTTCGTTCTTTGACGGAAATGTTTTTCGGAGCCTAACTGAAGTATTGCAAAATAAAATAAGTAGCCAAATAATTTTACAGCAGCCGATAGAATAAACAACAGTAATTGAAGTAAGAGACGTACATAGTAATTTTTGGCTTCAGTGCCTTCACAATGCAAATTCTTTTTAGTTACAGGTTTGTGTGCATTTCCAACATAACGAACAAACATTTTTGTTCGTTATGTTGGAAATTCATACAAAGCTGTAAGTAAAAAGTTTTTGCATTACGAATGCTCTGTTACATATGTAGTTATGTCAAGAATTTTGTCTGTTGTTGGCTCAGCTTCTAATATCATGTTAATTATTTGCTTCCAATTCCAATTGGACGTTTTGATAATCTGTTGTTTTAAGAAAAGCTCTACACAACTCGAATGATTAGATTACATACAAATGTATCGTTGAAAATCTTGAATCTGATTTTAATTTTAATGATTGATTCAACGAAATTTTGTAGATGAAGTTATCTTGAAAACAGTAGAGGTGTACATATGTCTATGTACTACAATACTGAAAAATTGTTAACGAGTAATAGAGAAAAAATTTCGTCTTTTAACAAACAAACAGATGTAACACGAGGAACAAACCCCAAAATTGAGATGAAAAGATGAAGAGTGTCATCTTTTTATAAATATGTTGATATTTGCATAAAATAAGTATGATAATGGTACGTGAAAACCAAATAAATATTTGTTTGTTATGTGTGTGAAAAGAAAACGAAATTTTGTGATAGAGAGAATAAAGTAATTTTCATCTTCAAAATTTCCTTGAATGTGAATCACACATGACACATGGTTATAACCGAAAATGGTCAAAATATAAATTTTGCCTCAAACTCAAATTGTAGTAGCCCCAAAGCATGTATACCTGTACTTATCGCAATTAATATAAATACTAACAAATTTTATTGTGAGAAAATGATTTTCACACTTTTTACTTTATCTTATAAAAGAAATATTTCGAATTTACTTATTTGTTTATTTTATAGTATATTCCTCTAAAACTAAAAAAAATATAAAGTACATAATTCTATTGTGTCTAGAATTAAAAAATAAAAACAGAACTTTTTTGTATAAAAAAATATGAATGTATTTGCCTCAAAGCAATCTTTAGAAATATATGAAACGACGTTCAAAAAAATACAGAACGTAACATTTTTTTTTTATTTGGAACTGGGTCATAATTATTCAGTAGAATACAATGCAATGAAGCAAATGTATGTTCTCAGATCCAGTTGCAAAATAAAAATATGAGTTTAGTTTCTATTTCAATGCAAGATTACAGTCTAAAATATCATAAATTACTTTAATCAATATTATTAAAATGTGATTGAGCTCTTATCAAATCATCAGCCAGCTAAGATGAAAAATAGAGCTAATAATTTTTAACACATAGGTGATAATTAATGGTGTACATTGTCATAAGAGACAATTTTACACCTGATCATAAGAATCTTCTTATAAATTAATGTCTGCACTATTTATGAAGATTATGTAGGTATCTAAAATGAGAGGAAACATTTTTTTTTATTTAATTAACACCTAACCCTCCTAAACATTTGACGAAATAGAAATTTTGTTTAGAGATGAGTAGCGATTTTATTTAATTTGTGACTTCTTTCGATTCACAAAGTAGAGGGTGCATACTAAACGGACAAAAAAAACAAATTCAAATTGACGAGCACATCTTCTCCTATTTAAATAATCGGCCCCCTTGAACGTAAATTTAAGCTAAATAAAATTCAATCCCCTTTGTATTTTTTTTTTTAAATTATTCATACGTAAACGATCAAGACGCAACTTTTTTGTTTAGTTTTAATTTTCAAATCAGATTTACATCAAAAATTAACTCAACTATTTATAATCTAATCTAAATATGTAAATAAAACAAAATCAAACATTTTTATTTAACTGACTTGCTTTTTAATTTTTGTTTCTAGTAATCCATCTTCTATTTGTTTTGTGGTAATAAATATGTAGTTGGTTTATTTATTACTTCAATTAAATAATAATGTTTTGTTGTTATACGCGTGCTTTGTTTTCATAATATTTGCAGGGGTGTGAATATAATGTTTATTTATATTGTCCAATTATAAAAATAAAATGAATATGTACCTACGAAATAGGTGAATGCCGCTTAACCTAAGATGTACTAATGTGTATATGTATAGTATCATCGATTCTTAACCTGGGGGTCGTGACCCAAAACTGGTTGCGAATTTTTGTTATTTATTCATATTATGTAACGTTTATTATTAAGCTTTATTTACTAGGTAACTTTAAAAGTTCGTGGAGCGCCACCTATATTCTACTAGTATAGCGTGCGCCATCTTTTATGTTTGTATGTAAACATTGAATAACTTTTACATTTGTCAACCGATTGACTTAATTAAACATGTTTTTGAAACGACAATTCAGTACAATTTTAACCATGAATCGCTTCACACCGAAACAATGCGCCGAAATAGTGACGCTGTACATTGAAAATAGTCGTTCAGTTGTGTTAACTCAACGTGCATATCGTTGAAAATATCGTGGCGAACAGGCATCGTCTGACAACACTATTCGTTGTTTGGTGTCGAATTTTGTTGAGTACGGGACAGTGAGAGATTGCCAACATACCATTTATCAACAACCAAGATGTTCCAATGAACTGGTTGGAGCGGTCAGAAAGAGCGTTGCCCAGAACCCAAAAGTGTCGTATCGCCGCCGCGCTCAGCATTTTGGCGTCAGTGGAACCACTTTGCGGCGCATTTTGAAGGATGATTTCCGTATAAAGTGCAACTAACACAAGGAATATTGCCGACAGACCGTCCACGTCGCTTGAAATACGGCCAAACAGTCGCTCGAATGGTTAACACTGAACCTGATTTTTGGAAGCACATTTTGATGATCGACGAGGCCCATTTCATACTCTCTGGCGGCGTTAATAAGCAAAATTGCCGCAATTTGGGGAACGGAGAATCCACACGAGATCCATGAAACGCCATCCCTGGGCGTCTGTCTCCCCGAACTTCTTTTTGTGGGATTATTTGAAAAGTAGAGTGTACGCCAGCTAGCTTCAGACCATTGACGAGCTCAAGGCAAACATTCGTACCGAAATCATCGCTATACCGTTCGAGATGCTCGAAAAGGTAATGGAAAACGCAGTAAAATGGGCACATTTTGCTTTGGCCAATAAAGGCGGCCACTTAATGATGTTAAATTCAAAAACTAGTCCAAATAAATTGCAAAGGACCAAATTGAATAAAAATACATCGTTATATAGAAATCGGTTGTTGTTTTTTTCAAAGTTATTCAATGTTTACATACCGACATAAAAAATGGCTCACCCTGTAGAATTACTAGATTTATGCAGATAACCACATTGAACGCATTCACTCTTTTATAATTTTTTTAAGTGAAAAAAATTGAACATCGTGCTGATAGTAAATTCTTTGTGAAAAATGGTTTAAATGCTATGGAAATTTATAATGAAATGGTTAAATGTGTTAGCTGATCTCGGACATACATCTGTTCCCAAAACGTCCAAAAATGTCTGCGTGGAAAGCGTTACGAGGTTTTAGCTGCCGTAAAGGAGTATTTTGAAGGTCTTTCAAAAAATCAGTTCAGAGATGGGAAAAATCAATTGTAAAATCACTGGGCAGCATTTATGGAGCTTACTAAAGAACAAAGTCATTTTCAAAAATATAAGCTTGATTTTCATTTCCGTTTCATAAACATTACAAATCTAGTATTAACAAAATATTTTTTATTTATTCGTTTAAATAAAGTGTCACGTCACAGTAATTCCCAAAAAGGTTAAGAAGATGCATGTAAACCATATTTAAGAAGCGATAAAATTGCAGGATAGTTAATTTCAAATTTTTACTACTTGAGAATGTTTTATTAGACGCCATTTCTATTTTCAACTCGATCTGTCATCTGCTTGTCATTTTACAAATTCAAGTATTCTGTATTTTGTGAAGAACGGACAAATATCAAATTCGTGGTGCAATTTAATATTTTGAAACGCTTTGATTATTGAAAGCGATTGTAACGAAAATTAATTGACTCCCATGTCGACTTATCCTCTGAAGATAAGGGACTGGGATTACGTTAGCAGAATACACGAATTTAGAGGTCCGGTGCGGTATCTTTGGCAGGCTAAGCTCAGGGTTGGGGTGTGAGGGTTCCGCACATAATTTCGTGCTAGATT
Source organism: Tipula helvola (assembly GCA_963556165.1). Lineage (NCBI taxonomy): Eukaryota > Metazoa > Arthropoda > Insecta > Diptera > Tipulidae > Tipula > Tipula helvola. The sequence goes on from OY744482.1 coordinate 271,814,888, forward strand.
AGACCGCACTTAGGACACGGACTAGCGAAGGACAAAGCTTGCACCGCCCATGTATTAGCCGGAGAACAAAAAAAGATACTTTCCGGCCAACCATACCCCGACAGAAGAAAAATACGGAAGTTGAATAAAGAGGGCTAAGGATGCACCACCGATCGTCGAGACGAGGAACCGCCACAATCAACACCACCGGGTGGAAATGGCTAGGATCTCCGTCTCCACGCTCAGCGTACAAGGAACATCGAGGAGCCGGAATCCGCTGGAGCTCCCCTCCCTGATGTAGCCGAACCAATAAATTAGCAGAACACATTGTGGGTTGAAACCAAGGGGACGAAGAGAGAAGATGAGTGGAAAACAAAAATATAATTTATAACTCGAACGTTTTAGAGCAGGGAGGCCCGAGACACAATCAAGTGTAACGCCATATGGCGGAATGTCCCGTTCTCCCACCTCTGCCACGCTTGCTACTGACTAAGACGCTCATACTCCTTACTCCGCTCACCCCACAGCAAATAAAAACTACCTAGTGTGATTTCATAACCCCTGTTAGGATATACCTATTTTTATTTACAAATTCGGGTGGTTGCGGGACAGAACTATTTGGTATAGAAGGTGGTTGGGGTTATCAACAAAAAAAAAACAAATCACTCAGAAATATTTATTTAATAGTAACAATAAAAAAACAATATAAATGGGAAACCCCAACAAAAAAAATTTGCTGTTCACTTACCGATTGGTTCCGGATCCTCCCAAAGCTTTGATAGGTCCCGGCACCTGTATGGAAACAAAAGAACGAAAAATCTAAGGTACGTATCCCCTTAAGGCTCGAATTTTTGTGGTAGGGTTCCCTTACAACGAATTGGTACTCTAACGATTAATGAGTTGAAGTATGAACCACCCCTTTCAACCACTTCCTCCCCACGACAATTACTCCCGCGTTCAATCCAACCACTCCAATGTTATGTTTGAGGGAGTTGGTTTTGTTTTCGTTGCCCCTCCTAGGTCTGGACGACGGTTTCCGCTCAACGGGTACCTCCCTGGTTATCCCGGGATTCTACGACCACGCCCCCGGTCACCTTTGTGAATCACCTACGGATAGCTCTCGGTGCCCCACCAATTGGGTATTCCCGTGGTGCCTGGTTTGGTTTATGTTATATAACGTTGGGTGGTGTTTTGGTGGTTTTTTCCTCTTTTTTTATTATGTTTGGTTATTATTTGTTTGTTGTTTAGGGGCCCGACGGTCCTCGTACCTTATGTTTTTCCCGGCCCGTGACCAAATTGAGACACCACGGTTCAGGTCCTTCGATATGGGCCCTAATATTTGAATCTCGGGTATGCACGATTAAATGTTTTTGTTTTTTCTTAGTTTTTATCCACTACAATATGGCGAACTCAATATTCAAAGAATTTTTTTTTTGTTGTTCGCTCTACTGGTTTGCACGTAACCCAAACAAAAAACTCCCAACTGACTTCCTTTTTTTTTCTTCCTTTTTTTCAAGAAATTCGAAGCTCGCTAGATATCCTATAAAAAAACACTTCCCGCCATAACTCGTTGGAAAAAGAAAACACCCGGGAAATTTTTCCAACACGATATCAAAAAGAGATTGTTGACATCGTAAAGATTTCAAAAGATCGTACAGAAAGTATTTTACTGATTAAATTCCAAATACATACATACATATTTCTAAAGAATTTGAACCAGATCATTTGAAAATATAGACTTGTAAATATCATGTTTATTTAATAAAAAAAATTAAAACAACAATGGCAGTAACAACTTGCCAGCATGTAATGACTCCAAATTTTTATGTGTATGGCGCAGGCTGGTATGCCCAAACAAAATAGTTGAGACGATTTAAATCCGGAGAATGCGGTGGTCATTGAGTCGTTGAGTCAATGTCGCTTTGTGATCTGGAACATAATCTTGTTGGACGCTCCAATCATTGTTTGGATAATGCTCACAAGTCCAGCGAAGAACGGCCTCCTCGAGAATTTCGCGGCGATAAATTTCTTGGTTCATTATGACCCCTTCATGGATGAATTTAAGCGGTGCCTTTCTCACAGCGGTAAATTCAGCCCAAATCATCCAGTTTTTAGCTTCTGGCAACAATTCGGGCTTCTCCGGGAAATGTTTTTGACCCAATACGGTCATTTTGATAATTGGAGCATTGTTCAATTGCCAACGGTTATCAAAGGTAAAAATAATTTTTCTGGATTTTTAACTCCCGAACTGCTTCAGTAACACTGCATCTTTCAAGTCGTATAAGCTTCATTTTTTCCGTAAGAAGATGGGATATTTAGAGCTTGTACGGATAGTTACTTGTTCAGGTTGTCTTTGGCTATTTTTCGAACTGTTGCGAAGTTTACTTGAACACCCCCTTGAACCTTCGGTGGATCCGATGGTGTTGCGGAGCTTTCGGGTGTTGACGGTACGAGGATGACCTCTTCCTGGATGGTCCGAAGAATAACCTAACTCCCAGTATAGTTTTATCACTTTGAAGACGGTTAAGCGTAGAAGACGCCCAACTCCATTTTTACACGGCACGTACAGCCTTGGCCAAAATTATAAAACGCCCCCCCCAAATTGTGATATCTACAAAGCGAATAAGGAAAATATTTAAACTCAATATTTTTAGGAAATACTTTTTATATTTAATTAATTTTAGTATTTAGCGGGTCCTCCTTTGGCTTTGATAACAGCTGCTACTAATTGGCCGTACTAATTTTTCGCAGGTATATCTTTCGATGTATTTTTAAAAATTAACTACAAATGTTAATGAGGTTTAGATCTGGTGACTGGGCGAACCAGTTTCAGGCTCGTACCTCCTTTCTTCGCAATCCATCGTAGCACGAGAAGTAAGGCAAGAGTATTTTCCTATTGTTAAACAATTGAAGAACGATCCGTTTCCCCATATGTTTGCTGAATTGAGTCATTCAGTTTAGCCTCGAGGACGGAAGCATTGCTGGTACTGTTCATTCGATCTTAACAAATAACCAGTTTTCCAATCTCTGATGATGCCATGCAACCTCCAAATCATCACTTTGTCCCCCAATGCCTTACGATAGGCATTACACAATCAGGATTGTTTTCTTTTCCGACTCTCCTTCGAATGATGGTCATCAGAAATTCCTAAAATCTATAACAATTTCATGAAATTTATGATAAATCCTCACATAATTCTCTATTTATTTTTGATATTTACCTCAAAAGTAGATTAAATTCATCTGACCAAATGACCCCCGCCCAATTAACGTCATTCCAATCATTGTATTCTCGACCCGATCGCAACCGAATTTTTATGTCGGTCGGTGCGCGGGAAGGATTTTTTTCTCGCTTTACAACCTTCAAGCCAGCTAACTGCCCGTGCCAAAATACGAACACTTCGTTCTGTAATCTTCGGTTTTTGAGGGGTTTTTGCACAAATTGTCGATCGTCTCTTATCGAGGTGATACGATTTCTACTTGGGTGTGGTTTACAAGCGTAGCACCTGTCTCTTTAAATTTTTTCAATGTGGATTAAACTATCTAACGAGAGCATTTTAATTTTTGTGCTTTTTAATTTGAATTGCACCATCGGAATCCAATAGCACAGTTTGAGCCCTTATTCCTTCAAACAGAAAAGGAAAAGATCCACGAAATATGTTTCTGTTGAAATACATTTTATCGTTTTCACTGCACACGATCAGTTGCGAAACTAGAAAAAGATTTTTTTACATGATTGGTATATCATATGATTGTATTTCTTTAACATCTTTCAAGATAATGCCAGAAGTTGGGAGTGCTTTATACTTTTGGCCAAGGCTGATAGTTCCACCAAAGTACTTGTAAACATAAAACTGAGCAAAAAATATATGACATAGTTGTATGTGGATATTATGTTCTTTAACTTTAAAAAAACGTGTTTCCGTATCATCCGTATCAAATGGTCTGAATAAAAAAAACCGTGTAAAAAAGAGCGGTGTAATAAGAAAACTCATTTCTCTCTCCCTCTCTCTCTCTCTCAAACAACGTGACTGTGTCTATTTTACGCCACATCCCATTTCTTATGGTTAACACCCAAAGTTCCATAAATGTTACCTGGTTCATCTTATCAACAGCCCTATTCCCTTAGCCGTATCGTTTGCACTGCTAAAGTAATTTCAAATGACTTTTCTTGTCATAATTTATTTTGAAGTTAGGAGCAGTTCTTCTAATTGTATTCACTTGAAAATACTGTTGTAAAAAATTAGTAGGTACAATGCGATATTTTTCATAGCAGCCGTCTATGGTTTATAATTTGACTATTATTTGTGTTATAAACGATTCAACTAAGGGAATAGTGCTGTAAATCTTTAGTTTGGCTAAAAATAAATTTCTGTATCGATGTCTCGTGTTGTCTAAACTAACGGAAATTACTTTTAACAAATTACATGTATTCCTTGGCTACGGACCGAGATAGTTTCCTAGACTTCCTTTTGATTAGAGGTGAATTGAATCACGAAAGTCGATTATATTGTATGTATTTGCTTGCTGCTTACAATGCAATGAAGCTGTAAAACACCAAAATGATAAGCGATACTTGTAAATATGTACATCGGAAATATAATTCATAAATGTTTGCGTGTTATCTTTAACATTTTATTATTTGGAATTTAATCGCGATAGATAGATCTACGACACAATAGCTCACCAAAAAATATTCACTCGAAAATATACCAATACTTTGAATTAGTTTAGACATAAGTCTTATCAATGATTAGAGTAGTTTATTGGATTGTTATCTAATTTTTTTATTTTTTTATTTATTTTTTGGCAGCCCGATAAAATATAGCCTTCCTTCTTTTTTTAAATAAAATTCTTAATTTTGCCTCAACCTTCCTCTTTAATTTATATTGTACGTCACTAAATGCAATAATTGTTATCTAATAATAAAATAAATAAATTAATTTAATATTAAAATTTAAACAAAATAAAATTTACTCAAGTTACTTTTAAATATTTAATTTTGATTTAGATAAAGCACTAACTGATAACAAAAAAAAAACTTGTGTGTCTTCTAAATAGTAAAAACTGTCTTCTATTTTATAAAATTTTCTTAACATGAATATTGGTATCAATTGTCAGTCAGTTATTGTTGCTATTTTGTACACGATTAAATAATGTTAAGGTGAAGCAAACATTTTTTTACAATAACATATTTTTACTAAATTTAATTGCTTTTAATATTTTCTTAATTATTTACTGTTAAAAGATGTATAAGCGAATAAAAAAACGCAGCTTCTGTATGTTGTAAGGATATTGTTAAAGAGTTTTGGTTAAAAATTCAAAAATTGCATGTTAAAGTTAACGTGTGTTCTGTCTCTTTTTACAGCAACTATTTACTCGAATGCTAAAATTTTTGTTTTGCGAACCAGTGCATTTATGCTTGTTGCCAGCCTTTGTAATTTCAATTATTGCTTGAGATTAAGCTTTATTTGTTTAAAGCTTTTGTTTACTGATTTTATTTGGTTAGATTACAACGTCTTGCTCAGAAGTAATCAGAGTCACCTGTATAGAGCTATAAGAGTCCGTCATTTTTTGTCGAGCTGAATAAAAGCTAAATGATGTATGTAAATATATGTATATTGATATTTATCTAAGAATAAATATAGAAACATTTTATTTATTCATGGTTCGCGTTCGCGCTCTTATTATGCCTTTGGTAAAAAATCAAAATAGTTTTCTAAATACATAGTAATCTTTAATTAAAAAAAAAAAAAAAAAATACTTGTAAATAATTTGTTATTGTATCCATTTTAGTAAAGCTCTCTTCTTATATTTCTCTTTATCAATCATTAAAGTAAAATTATCTCGAGCATATCTTTTGACTGGATAATATTGTATTTATGTGATTTTATAATAAAATCAACTTTTAAGGGGGGGTTTACCTCATCGATTGTTTCGAAATTTTGCAATGTTAAAAACACAAAAAATTCACACAGGCGGACTAACAAATTTAGAAATCGCTTTCAAAATGAAACTACTCCATCCACGATCTACCACTATCAAGTGCCTGTTTCGGTTCTAACGATTTAATAATGGATAAAATTTCAAAATTAGAAACAGAAATCAAACAAAATGTTTCTGGACAACTATCATACGACAGATCACAAGAGCACATAGTTAGCTGTAATGATATTCGTGAAATGTGTAACTCTTAAATTATCAGCAACACTTGTAATATACATAGTAACTTCTTTCTTTTTTTTTTTATTGAAGAAATTCAGTGCCATAGATAAATCATCACAATCACGAATAAAATTACAATCCATATGCTCAAGTAAAGCAAATAAAACTCCCAAGTTGATCCAGGGTTGTAAATAAATCTGAGATGGCAAAACGTTAGGAATCTTAAACAAAATCTCAATAAAATAGTGATCCGAAATCTTAAGATCGATTATCAAAGTTCGAAAACATGAAAGACTATTTGAACCTAAGACGAACAAAGAAATGATCGATACATTTAAATTCGAAGGGAGATATCAAAGAGATATAATTAAATATGATTCAGACGGGAAGATGTCGATGTTGATGTCTCCAAGAATGAGAAGATTGTTTGATTTAATATTACGAATAAGATCACTGAATTCTTTTAAAGATATGACAAAGGACGTTACGTGAAGCCTATAAATATCATATTTTAACAAGAAGCGAAAGGGCTCTGTACTAGACGGAATATTTTTGTGTGGTCAAAAATTTCAGTGCCTAATTTGTGGGTTTGCAAGTGACCTAAAATTTAACTGTGAAAGACAGTATACACAAAACATAGCAAAGATTTTACAACACATACTGAGAAGAAAACTACGTTCGACCAAATGCAGAACTCGCTAACACATAGAGAATTGAAGATGTTTTTAAAAGAAACGGAAGCAGCTTACGATGATGTGACTCTATTTACGCAAGTTATTTGTCTCAGCAGAGGAAACTGATTGATTCGATTTTTTGAATTGATGAAGGATATTTTGAATTTTTTTAGAAATGCGATAAATAATAGCGACAATGCAAAATTAGTTATTAATTATAATTAGTAAATTAAAGTTTTCAGAATTTATAACATCGTTGGCATTTATGAATGGTTTGCTAACACATTTGAACAAATTAAATTTAAACCTTCATGGCACAAATTTCTCGATTTTTCAAACGCTAGGAAATATTGATGGTTTTAATCTAAAACATAAAATTTTTAAAACTGATTTAGAACAAAATAATTTGGCTTATTTTATTTAAATCTAGTTTTGCTGAATAAGAAGAACTTCCAAATTCCGACTTTTCAAAATTGGTTCCAAAATTAGAAATTTTCATTAATTAATTCAACGAAAGATTTTAAGAATTTGAAGATATCAGATTTCTTAGTGAAATATTTGTGAATTATATTTACTGCACAATTGTAAATCAACCAACAAATTTTCAGTTAGAACTTTGCGATTTACAAACCGATGTTAATTTTTAAAAAAATTCAAAAGAAACCGGAATTGAGTTTTATAAAAGCTCGTTAGCCCATCAAAGTTTCCAACTTTGTTTCTTTATTTTCAAGTACTTACACATGCGAAACTGCATTTTCACATATGGGAATAATAAAAAATCAATACCGAAAACTTTTATGTGACAAACAACTTGAAAACTTACTGAGGCTTTCTACTACGGCTATTTCAATAGACTTTGATCATTCGGCTTAATTATTAAGAAACTGTATTCTGTGCCATATTCATTCAAGCGTATTGCGTTATTCAACTTGTACTGCACTGCGTGTAAGAATAGAAATAGAATAAACTAATACCAATAACATCACGAATATAGAATGTAACAGTTAAAATAGAACTGAGTATTTCCGTGTTATTTTTAATCATTATTCTTCATCAGTATTTCATTCTTTCGGGATAGAACGAAACAACTGACTCATCATTCCATCATATCGCAACAACATAAAACAAACGTTTTTTTTCGTCTTTTTAGGCCCTTTTTTAACTTTAAGACTCTGAATTTATAGGTGGGTCTGGAGTAACTATTTAAAAAAAGTAAAAAAAGTCTCAGTTTTTAGTCAATACAAATCAGAATATTTAAAAATTTGATTAAAATAATCGTCTTTATGTTGTTGCTTCATGATTCAATAATTATCAGAGGCCCCCCCTCCCCCCCCCCCGCAGTTGTGTTTAATAATTTATCAGTATTGAAAAAATGTCACATTAGATTAAAAAAGCTGCTTGAATTTTTAGAATACTGGTTTGGATTGATAATCATAATCATTTTAATTCATTTATCAAATCGATTAACTTTGAGTCAGTTATTTTATCGAGTTCTAGTGCAGTTCTCATGGAAAACACAACTGTTATTATCAAAAAGAAGGTGACTTTTTAAATAAACTTTCTGTTTTATACAATATAATAAATAAATGAATAAATATTGTAAATGTTTTTAAATGTTTTCTTCATTGGTTGACGTGGAAGGTTTTCCTGAACTAGACGCTATGATTACTAACCTGACAAGCGAAATGATATGAAACTTCTGTCAGAGGACATTCAAACCAACAAATATTGAGATGTGGCCAACACACGACTTTCTTTTACGAACAGGGAATTTTTAGAGATTTACTATGCAAATTGCAGTCTTCGATTGACTAGAAAAATTAAACTCCGTGCAAGAAAAACTAAATCCAATGGGAGAGTTTAGTTTTTCTGGCCAATCGAAAATCACATTACAAATTTATTCTTTAATATTTTTATTTCTTTATTTTTTTCTGATATGTATGTACATAGTATATGTAATTAGACATATTTAATAGTTTTTCTGAAAACTATACTTTTTGGGATCCATATTTGCAAAATAAATTGTCACAACATCCCAATTTATGAAAAAAGCTTAAATATAAAGTTTTAGTTCGATTGGTTAAACCACCTGGGATGTACAGAGGTCACAGGCAGATGGACAAATAAGGGGACCTGAAAACATAAATCTTCAAAAATCTCAAGGTCGATCATTTTCATGATTACTATTATATTTTACTAACGTAAAAGAAAGTAAAAAATCGAAATAGTTGGATGGAAACGTAACGCACGCAAATTTTTAAAAGAAAAGTCATCTTACTCTTTGCACATAGTAGTTTGTAAAAAATTTTAAGAATAGAAGTATCTTTTGTTCAAGCGAATTTACCGTTGATGATTAGAGAGGCGGCATTGAAAGCTTGGCCGTAGACAAAAACATGGTTTGTAGAGGGTTTGCAAACCGGTTAAAACCGGGTTTTTCAATGAAAACTAAAAACCGAAAACCCGGTTTTTCTGGGAAAATAACCGGGTAATTTTTTAAACTGCATTTAAAACGATTTACCATAAATTTTACACAAGAAGACAAACTACTAATTCTCAGATCTATAAGCTTGGAAGAAAGTGTATCAAGGTTAACTGCTCTACTCGGTTTGTCTATAAGACAAATTACTAGATTCATCTTTATTCGGGAATCAATAAATGCTCGAGGTTATGAGTGCCCCAAATCCGAAAATACTGTAATGAAACTGATTTTAAATTTTGCTACAAAAAATGAAAATGAACTTGAGGAAAAAATAAAATCAAAACATTTCAATAAATTATCATCAACTTTTGATGAGTGAAGAAGCTTACGGACCAGAAAATACCTGAACCTGAATCTTTATAATTCCGAATTGGAATTTATAAATTTGGGCTTAATACACGGAAAGTTTTGATTCATATAAATCAAGGCAACTAATTGATCAACGACTTAACAAATTTGGATTGGTTTTGAAAAATGAAATTGTGGCCACAACATGTGACGGAACACGGAACATCAGTAAATATTAAATTTGGGAAGAATCGGAATCTGAAATTATTCTATGTATAAACTATGGATTACATCCTGGCCTTACAGACATTATAACTTATCTTATTATTATTTTTATTTTATCATCCCGATTAGTGGACGCAACAATAGAAATAAATGAATTCGACGAATCTAATTGTGATATCCAACATGATGATGAACTCGAAAATGAAGAATATTATGAAGTTGTATATTCTGACATTTCATTCGAGGTATGCATTAATTCAGTTCGCAATGTTACACAATTTTTCAAGCGTTCCCCTATAAACTCAATACAATTTTACAGCAGTATATTAAGCAAACATTCAATGTTGAGATTGGACTAATTTTAGGCTCTAAAACTCGTTGGAATACTTTACTATTTATGATCCAACGATTTTGAAAGGTCTTTGATTGCGTAAAAAAAGCACTGGATGATTTACAAAAATTAAATATGCTCGAAGATATTTCTGAAATAATGCTTAGAGATATTTGTGATGCTTTGTCACCGGTACAAGTAGCAGTGGAAGCTTTGGGACGAAAAGACGCTACAATAGTAACGGCCGAAACCATAATCACATTTATGTTGAATAAAATTGATCAGCTAAATACGGAAATCAGCAAAAGTTTATTCAATTCATTAAAAAAGAGGATGCTAGAATGTAGAAATATTAATTTAGTATATTTGGCGAAGTATTTGAAAGATCCAAATGCAAAAACCAAAACACTAACTCAACCGGAAGTTTCTCTGCCATATTCGTCAAAAACGGAAATGCTTAATTTTGGCAAGCGATATGAGATTGTTTCAAACAGAATCAGAACCAGAAAGTTTGTTGGATGGTGAGGATAGTGAGATTAACTTAACAAATGCGAATAATGATATTGAAATGTTGCTTAATGATGCACTTAACGCTTAGAAAATAATGTTATTTATTCGAAGCAACTACCTTACTTACAGTTAAACCAACTTCAACGGACTCAGAAAGAATATTTTCTGTATCAGGAAATTTTTGCAATAAAATTACAATTCCTCTTTGTGAAGAGTCGATAACTGCTTTAGCATTTCTAAAATACAATTTTCTTTCGGAAAAAGTGTCAAATTTTTCATTAAATATTTTTTTACTTAACTATATTTTATTTGAATTTTTGTATCTGAATTGGAATTAAAAATCAAAACTATGAAAAAAACTTTATTTAATGGCGTTTTTAGCAAAGTAATAAAATAAGGGCGGTTTATTATAGGTTTAATTTTTTTCTTTAAAAACCCGGTTTTAACCGGTTAACCGGGTTTTAGATTGAAAAAAAAACCATTTTACAAGAAACACGGTTTTTTGCAAACCCTTTGTACACTTCAGTATGAACGAGCGCCAATGCTGAAAATAGAGTGTACCAAAATTCATGTAAATGACATTGATATTCTGGCCTACCAAAGGGCGATTTCTCTTCAGTTATTTCAATATTCTCGGTTTATTATGAAATGTTAAATAAAATAGATTATGTATTCAATATAATTTAATGCTAATCATCAAATATGTATTAGGTTGCCTAAAAGTCAAATATCGAAAATTTGTACATCTCTAAAAAAAATGTAAGGCTATTCTATATTCTATAATAATAAAAATGTTGATTAACCTAAAACTAGTGATTTACCTCAACACAAAATAGCAACATCAATTTTTGGAAATCCCTTTACTCTCTTGCTTTCCTCAAATTGATAGTACTGAATAAATTAACAGAGTAAATTCCAGACGATAAATCATTTTAAAAGTAGGTTTATGGTGCAGTCATTTAATTACAAATTAGTATTACTATCTATCATTGGTTTAATTAATTTATTTATTATGTTTGTACAGAGACAATTTTTAAATCCACATCGCATTTGAAGCTCATCAAAAAAGACTAAACCTTTTCTTTGGCACTTTTACATTTTAAAATTTCAATTTAATTTCCTTTTAAAAACAAATATCCTCTTTATGATATTTTTTTTAAGAAAATATATCTTGAATATTTTAGAAGATATGTACAATAACAACAACCTTGATAATATTTTATATGTTCTTAATATTCTCATAATTTACCCTGAAATATTTTAATTTAATATTTTTTACAATTTATTATGTTGTACGTAGCTGAAAAATTTAATAAGTAATTGTTTTTGCTCTCATCTTAATAACATTCCTTTTTATTTAAACTAATATCTTACGTATCAATTATACAAGTAAATGTTTTGTTTAAACGCTCTGTATAATACAAAATTAATGTGAATTTACATAGATGTGACCGAAATAATAATGTTATGGAGGTCAAAAAATGTCTTGAAATATCTGAAGAACTTACTATGTTAGATAATATTATTTTAAAAGCAATTTTCTTTATCTTTATTATTATTATTATTTTTTTTTTCAGGTACTCGTAATGCCGAAACTTCTTGGTGCTTCTCACAAATTAAGGGAGCGCTTGATGATAATGTAACTGAAGCTGATATAATATCGTGCGTTGAATTTAATCACGATGGTGAACTGTTAGCAACGGGTGATAAAGGTGGCCGTGTGGTTATATTTCAAGTAAGTACTCTTTCTTTCACGAACTAAGCATAAATAAAACAAAGTAAAATTCAATAGATTTAAATAATCTATAGATTTAGCTTTGGCGTTTATTCTTAAAATATATTTTTGATTGTATTTTACAAAAAGTAGCTTTAAATCTAGTTATATTTGTAGCAAGTAGTTTTGCTCTATTTATTGGGGAGCAAATCGGCATCATCGTCTTTAACCCTCATACGACCATCAACAAATATTAAACATGTAATCCTTGAGTCACCCATTTGTTTATTATAAAACAAAATAATCATTTGTGGCTCTATTATGAAAAGCAACTCAACTAAGTTTGGTTGACTATCAGACAACTCAACGTTAAGGCGACTTCCACACCAAATAAATAAATTCGACAAATTTTTCACGTTTTCTCTTCATTAATTTAATATGCATTTAAAGAGACGTACTAGTACTTACTTCAAACGTGAAATTCTCGGTAGGTAAGTCAATTTTGTTAACAACGGCTTAATCGAATACCGAAATTCTATTTCATCGCCTTAACCCTTTGTTTAATAAACTTTAAATATTTGTCACACCCCTTTCTCTGGTGATTACATCGCAACCAGGAGATTTTTTTTAAATCTTAGTTGTTAATTTCATCGTTTAGCTCTTATAACGTTACAGGTCTTATGTTTTGATTGTCCACTTTGCTAACTAGAATTATATTTTCTTCAGCTGTTTGCCTTGGAAGTGGTTAATATATGTCTTCAAAAAGGCTTGTAGTCCAAGTTCCATCGTCATTCTTAATTGGAACACATATTTTGACCTATAAATTTCTAAGTAAGTTTTTTATTTCAGTTTTCTTTGTTAATTTTAAATATTTCATAGATACATATATGTACATATAAATAAATAAAGTTATAATTCGTAGGTTGATAATCACAGTATGTCAAATTAAAAGAAAATAAAAAATTAGTAGTGGTTTCGGCTGGCCTTTTAATTAAGCCAGTTATTTATAAAAATAAACAATTTAAAAAAAATTCAATATTTAGTTGGGAAACCCTTTTGCTTCAAGACTACACTTGATCACCTGCCTATACTATTGTAAGAGAGGCATATTGGGCTGGCGTTATATTCTTCCAAACATCTTGAATTTGCGACCATAAATATTCTCTGTTTGTCTTTTTTATAGTGGGACTTTAACATTTCCCCATAAATTCTCGGTTTTTTTCGGTTCTTTACCGTTCTAAGTACGCCGTTTATGCTTTTAGATTATATTTGGGGTGCTAATAACGTCAACGAAACGGAAAATTTCGAAATATTTAAGAACATCCATAATTCCATTGATTTTGATGACAGGGCAAATTCATTAAGCAGGGACAAACATTTAGAACGTTCATAAAATCGGTTTTTTTTGCTTTAAAAGTTACTTTAACATGTGTAGAATACGCAAAACTTAATGACTTAGGCCAAAACTCAGAGCTCTTTCTCAGAGAGCTCTCTCATATAGCCAATTTTCGAGACCCCATTTCATTATATTCCGAGAGCCGAGCGCAGGTATACGAACTAAAAGTAACTTTTCTTGCACTGTTTTTTTGGTGCCAAAGATTGTTCAGAGACTATTGAACCGATCGGGCTAAAATTTTGCACACGTTTTTGAAACAAACAAGGCCACTTGGTGAACCTAAACATATTTTAAATTTCTCAACATAAACTAGTTTTTTTGATCAGCGAAGAAGAAAAAAATTATCGAAAATTTCGATTTTTTTTTTATTTTATAACTGTCATTTCTCCGATTAGGTTTATCAAGTGAACACAGGGATATACTGACCACATATTGTATCTTCGTCAATTTGCAATCTTTTTAATGATTAAAAATGGAAAATACTCGTTAAAATATTTATAATAAACTATCAAAACTTCAAAAAGATCCATTTATTTCTTCCCTTTCAAAAAAATGCCTAAAAATCTGCCCAATTTCGGCATTCTGAACGGTTGTCCCCTTAAATTGTGCTGTTTTATTAGTTTTTTGTGTCTCAAATATTAATTGCTTTGGTGCCGGTTTATTGCAAGCCAAATGGAAATGATGGGGCTTCGATCAAAACGTTGTTGTAGTAATATTTAGAGTTTTTAAGCTCTCTGGGTTTAAATGACAAAGTATTCAAAAATTATTTTAAAATTTTTATTCCGACAGTTTTGCTTTTCTGGTTTATTTTTATTACCTATTTTTTTTGGTGGACATATTAAATCAAACAACTTGATGAACACAGTTTTAAAAGTATGTCATATTATTTAAATAAATAATAGCCGGAAGAAAACGCGAAGCTGTAGGTTGTAGCGTTGTAGGTACCCACAGTACACATAATAAGGTAATATACTCCGATGTTTCATTTTCGTTCTTTCTTGCGCATCTATGTAAAAGAAATTTAATATGGCGGACATAGTGGCCAAACAAATCGTGTTTGTTAGTTTTGCGAAATAATTTTGAGTGTTGAGTGAATATAATTAAAATTTTGTGAAAAATTCTACTGACTTTAATTCAAAATAATTAACAATGTATCATTGTTTAAATATTTCATAAACTTTCAGTCACGATCTCCGCCATTGTTGTTGTTGTAATTTTTTGACATCCTGCGCAATATATTACCTTATATATGTGTACTGTGGTAGGTACCTCTCTATTCGTTTGCTTAAATACCTGTAAAATCCATGAATACTGTTAAGTGACCATGTTACAGATCATGATGCAAATCAACATAAAGTTACACAAAACGTAAGTTTGAATCATTTTTAATAATATCAAAAAAATCTCGAATAATCAGGAAAATTTGCAATAAAATCTTGACGAGTCATGGAATGTCTATAACAATTTTGAATGGTCTGTAAAGTGATACGAGTAACATGAACTGGTACCTACTCTCGAATATCTCGAATAATCTTTGACAATAACCTCGAATAATCTAGATACCAAGCATTCCAATATCGCTCAAATTCGTAATATGTATTTGAATTAGTCCAAAATTATTTCCAGGATCTCGCAAAATCTAATATTCTCGAAAAATATCGTCCATGTTGAAACTTAACGCAACTGTTTGTAACTCAACTCTGTGAAAATTTCAAACAGCTCGAGCAATACGAGAAACACGAATAATCTCGAAACATTCAAATAAATTCAGAATCTAAGAATAATTTAAAATCAAAAAATCGCTAAGAGCCTCGAATGAGTAATCTGAAAATATCATGCAGGGCATCGCAAAACCTCGAATAATCTCGAAAAAATTGAATATTGTCGATAATTTTGAATAAATTTTGCCGATGTCTAGCAACTAACTCAACGCTATTTAATTTCGGAAATCTAGAACTATATCCAAAAACCTCGAAATTCAAGAGTATCATCTCTGTAATATCATGAACTCAGTGCTATGCACTAATAATTCAACTCGAAGATATTCGAAAAATATCGACAATCTCGAAAAATCTATATTATTTCTAATAATATCTATCACAGAACGATCATTATATCAAACAAATCTCGAATAAACTTGAAAAAAACTCAAATTCTCAGAAAATATCGAAAATTCTGTAACATTGCGCAATTTAGAATTTTAGAATAATGTCGTCATTCTCAAAAAAATCGAATATTCCCGAAGCTCTCGAATAAAGTTAGGAAAGAAGAATAATCTTAAAAAACTACCTAGTTTCACAAAATTTTCTTCAATAACTGGAAACAGCCGAGTAATCTCTAAAATATTGAATAATGTTGATAATTTCGAATAAATTAAATGCCAAGCGACTAAAACCCAGATATCTAAAAATTTCAATATCTCAAGTTCAAAACATTCAACTTGAATATAATCTCGAAAAATCTATAAAATCTTAAATTAATATTTCTCCAATAGATGCTTCAAAACCTCGAAAAATTCCAAAAAAATGTCAAAAATCTTGAAGTGTACCTGTAGATTTCGCAACTCAAAATCGAATCTTATTGATTAATATCTTTATTTAAGACAATTCCAATGTATAAAAATAAATTTTATTTAAAACTAAAACATGAAACCACCTTATATGAACTAAATATAACTAATTATGTAAGCGTTATGTTTTGTTGCAAGCGCAGTTATGTTTATGTTCATTGCTACCATAATCGCGTTCTCTTGTAATTGTTGAGAAATTGTAAATCGCGAGTTTTGAAACTCCTAACTCGAAATACGATAAATATTCAGTTGATACATAAAGGTTCACTTTTGACATGGTTTTGACTTGATTGTTGACTTTTGATTTGATTCTTTACATGACTTTTGAGTTGATTGACCTTTTTCCTCAAACGTCAAATGATGTAAATTTACTGCCGAAGGTGTAGGAAAAGCGTCATCTTGATTTCCCGTTTTCTATGTTTTAGGCCAAAAAATTAAAATTTATACAGTAGATTCAACTTTAGAAACGTTTTTATATTGATTTGAGGTTGTTTCCATAAACGATATTCTTATTTATTTGATCTACAGCGATAATTCTTAGTTTATTGCCCTACGGATTTGATGAATTTACTGTCAAAATTTTTGGAGGTAAAAGATCTATTGCCTTGATTTTTAACATGAATTTTTACTTGAATTTTGACTTGACGTTTTGTTGCTTTGACTTTTGTTTTGACTTCATTTTTAACTTCACTTTTGGCTAGACTTTTGATTTGATTTTCGGTTTAAGTTTTTACTTGTTTCATGACTTGGATTTTACCTTGTGATTTGACTTTTAAGTGGTCCCTTTGGCTTGACTATTTATTGATTTAAATTTTTAATTTAGTTCAAACTTTTGAATTATTCTGGTGTATTCCAGATTGATAAATATTTTTTAAGAAGAGGAGAAATTGTTAAGAGTTTGCAATTCAGATCGAAACTGAATTGCAAACTCTTAACAATTTCTCCTCTTCTTAAAAAATATTTATCAATTTGGAATACACCAGAATAATTCAAAAGTTTGAACATATAGTAACCGCATGTATGCGTTAAATACACTAACATTGAAATTGTTAAAAGTGTAGAAAGGGGAATGTAAAAATTCGCTAATACTACAAGTGCACGGTTGATTCCTATATATAGGAAAAAATCAGTGTAATAAATTAGCAGTTCAGTCGCTATAGCCTGATGAGATGTACTGAAAAATGATTTATTTTTCACATGCTCGCAGATCGAAACTAAATTGCAAACTCTTAACAATTTCTCCTCTTTTTAATTTAGTGTGAACTTTACTTCTAGCAGAAATTTTTACTTGACTTTTGCACTTTTCTTTTGAATTGATTTTTTATTTAAATTTAACGTGTTTTGACTTGGCTTACATTTCCACTTGGCTTTTCACTATACGTTTCTCTTGATTTTTATTTTACTTGGATGTTTTTTCTAAGTTTGGATTTGTTTTGACTTTGACTTGCATTTTTGCTCGATTTTTGATTTGACATTTAACTTGAAATATGATTTGACTTTTGCCTTGATTTTTAACTTGACTCTTGGGGTCGTAACGATATCCCGTATTTCAAAATCCCGCTTTATCAAAATCCCATTTTTCATAATCCCGCTTTTTAAAATCCCGATTCTGCAAAAATAAAAATCGCGGTTTTCAGAAAATCCCGGTTTTGATTTTTATTTTGCTTTAAATTAAAATTCTCCTTCACCAAGCAAGGCGGCACGAATTAAAAAAAAATACGTCTTTCAAAACCAAGATTTTGAAAAGCGGGATTTTCAAAATTGGGAGTTTGATTTCGGGAGTTTGAAGGCGAGATTTTGAAAAGTGGGCAAACTTACCTTCCCCTTGACTCTGTCGACTAAACTTTTGACTTAACATTTGAAATCACTTTTGTCTTCTCTTTTGAGTTTTACTGACTATTGACTTGACTTTTGATTTGGTTTTAATTTTGATTTACATTTTTGCTTATTTTTTGACTTAGCTTTTGACTTATATGTTGAACTTCGGCTTAACAACTTTAAACTTCAATTTTTACTTGAATTTAGCTTGACCTACAATTTTTCGTAGCTTTTCACTTCACTTTTGATTTTTGAACTTTTTTTGATTTGATTTTAACTTGATCTGGCTTGAATTTTATTTTGGCTTTATATTTGACTTGCCTTTTGACTAAATTTCCGACTTGTGGTTTGAGTTCACTGTCAAACTGATCTTGCCGTTCCCTTAACTATTGACTTTTGATTAGATTTTAGTTTTGATTTACATAGATGTTTACTTATTTCTTGACTCAGCGTTCAATTTTTCAATTGACTTTTAAGTTGAACTTTGATTTGACTTTCGACTGAAAATTTTACGTAGCTTTTGACTTCAGTTTTGATTTGATTTCACTGTGTTGTGATTTCAATGTTGTCTATACTTTTGCTTTAACATAAGATTTGACTTGACTTGACTTTTGGTTTGATTTTCTATTTTATGTTCGATTTCAATTTTTTACTTGAATTCACTTTCTAGTTTTGAAAATTAAAATTATTTTGACTAGAATTTCCCTCACATAACTGACATAACTTTTGAAGAGACTATTGATTTGACTTTTGAATTCGCTTGTGACTTGATCCATAACTCACTACTTGAAATTATCATGTTCCCTTTACTTTTTGACTTGATTTGTAACTTGACTGTTGACTTTTGCTTTTACTTTTGACTTTACATTTGGTTTGATTTTTGCTGTTGACTTTCTTTGCGTGACATTTTATTTTTTAAATAAATAAAATTAGTTTATTAAATAAAATTAGTATTATATTAACCATAATTTAAAACGTCGATTTTCAATTGAATCCCTGTTCTTTCAAGGAAATCAGCATTATAAAAAATTGCCAAAAAAATCCATGATACATTTCGCACTAAGTAAACAATAATCCATGGGCCCGACCCACCTTTCATGTCATTTCTATAGGCTGGCATGAAGCAAAGGAATGTGAAGGTGGTCTATGCAAAAACGGCTCTATATTGCCTCGTCCAGTACCAAATAATCATAAATAAGTTTACTATATCTGAGGTATTACTATACGTGCCACCATTAACTACGATATCTTCAATTTTATATTTGGAGTTACATTTCTATTTAAAACCGGATTTATATTTTTCCACAAGTTTTTCTGACTAAGATTGCTAAACATAGGGTTAGCCCCTTAATCTTGCATTACAAAATTTTGAATTACAAAATCTTGCATTACAAAATCTTGCATAACAAATCGCATTGACAAAAATTTACTGTATAATGATAATTACAGTAGAATTTTCCTTGAGATATCAAAAATCAAATGTCCAGGATTAAATATTCTTAACCAGAATATTATGTTGAGATATTCTGGAAAATGGAGATTTTCATTGTAATTTTAATATTTTTTTTTTTTTTTTCGCTGGCGCTACATCCCATAGAGGGATTTGGCCGCTTCATATTGAAGTTTCGTAATCATTTTTTAACGGATAATGAGAGATTAATTCATTGATCCTACATTAACCAGCCGTGATTTTTTCATCACCCGCCGGGAATCGAACTCGGGACCTCCGGGGCTTAAAGCAAGCATGCTAACAACTGTGCCACCGGGGCTTATTTTAATATTAAATCTTCATTAATCAGAAATAAAAATTAAAATTCTGGAAAATGAAGATTAAATCTTCTTTATCCAGAATATTTTGTTGAAATATTTTGAAAAATGGAGATTTCCATTCTAATTCTAATATTAGCCGTATTTCTTGACGCATAGTTATCCGGATCGCTATCTGCACAATTTTTTTAATTTTATTGTTTTTAATTATATTGAGCTTTTATGAATAAGCAATAAATATTATATTAGATACTAAAGACAGGTACAGATACTAAAACTGCAAAATTTTTTAAATGCAAGATATTGTATTTGCAAGATTTTGTACTTGCAAGATTTTGTAACTGCAAGATTTTGGGTTGGCAAGATTTTGATTTGCATGATTTTAAAAAAATGCAAGATTTTGTACTTGCAAGATTTTGTAATGCAAGATTTCGGGGCGCTCCCCTAAACATATTTTCATAATATCGCTTCTTCGCAAAATACTTCTCAGATGATATTTTTTTATTAAAATTGCAAAGTTGATTTCAGGTTTCTAAAGTTAGTCTGGCTGTTTTCCAAACACCGACTTATTGACTTATTCAAATAAGTCTGCTAAAAGGTGACTTATTCTTTAGTAATTTTTCCTATAGAAAACTTATTTATTTTTGGTGTCATGGAACATTCTGTCTAATTATTGTGTATTGTCAAAAATTTTCAAAATAAGTCGATAAAAGCAATTGGAATGACTTCATTGACTTATTCAAGATGGCGTCAAATAAGTCAATAAGTCTGAAATAAGTCGGCGTTTGGAAAACAGCCTAAGTTGTACTTATTTAAAATTCGGTTGCGCCGATCAATGAGCTTCAACAATTTATATGTCATCCAGAGGCAAGAATTATTCTTCAATTTAGCCACGACACTTTTAGTATTGTAAATTGTTCAATTAAATCAGTACTATCAAAACCTTTTTGATGCAAGAAAGTCATTAAAATAAAAATCAACTTTACTAAAATCCTTGGACTACGTACTTGGACTATTTTAAGTTCTAATTTGTGGCATAAAACTTTAGCTTTGTAAAATATTAACGAAAAAAAAAAATTATTAACAGAATTGATATTTAAGAAGCTGCAAACTACATGATCAAGTATATTATTAGTATTATTACTAACGTAATTGGGAAACATATTAGTAACAATCATCCTAAAACTCATTAAAATGTTTTTATAATCAAAGATTTTATCCATGCTGTTATTTATCGGAATATTTAAACCACCATCAATAATTGTATCGGTCTAAGATAAAATTGGAATGAGGATTTTTTCACAAAATTTAATAAAATGGGTAAGCTCAATAATACAACCGAAGAGCAGTTTTCGCTTAAAAAAAAAATTTAAATCAGACGAAATGTGTAAAAATTGGCTGCATTTTTATACGACAGACAGTCAGTCTGCCTACAAGCAAAAACACATTTGTTGATTCAACTATATTTAAACGTTATTGTAGTTGTCAATAAAAGATAGAAATAAATCTTTTAATTTGCCGGACAATTAAATTAGCTAATACAAACAAATTAACATTTGCTGTTATTGTATCCCATTTAATGTGACACGCAAACTGCACAGCCTCAATTTATTTTCTGAATTATGCACTGGTTTGGCTGCAATTCTTAATTTTTGATCGACTGCTGAAGTCAATACTTGACAGCAGCCATATTCCGGTTAATATTAATCTAGTTTAGATTAATCGGTTAACTTAATCCGATTTTGATTTCCCTACTAATAATTTTATTAGCACCTACGCGTCAAGGTAGCTATTTAATATTTTTAAATAAATTTGTATGATTTTGTATTGAGGGAAATCTTTGGTTATTTTGACGAAAATGTTAATGCAAATTAGGACACAAAACTAAAATATATTTAGAAATTGTTTTTCCAAAACACCCAAATTAATTGTTAAAAAAAAAATAATTTTATTGCTTGAAAATTTAATTCAGCAGCAGCCACTGTAAATAATAGAATTTTATCTTCACTGTCAGGAAATGTCGATACAGCAAATGTTAGAACGTAACAAAAACTATAATTTTTATGATTTTGATGGTAAATAGTTTAAGGACAAAAAACCAAAATTTATCTGGCCTGTGTAAACAACCCATCGATAAATCGATAAATGTGCGATTATCCCAAACATGATTTGAATTTAAAATATATTATATCCTTATAAACACATTTTCAAGTTTAGTAAATAGTAAGGTGTCAAAAAGTATTTGAAATGGTCGTTGATATGAATCCACTTACTAGTGAATGAATATATCGTGTGATGACTTAATTATGATCAGGCAGGTTCAATGAATGAGTCTGAATCGTTAAATAAGATAAAAATAGCATTTCTAAATTAATCTTTTCGTTTTTTTGTTGATTTCCAATTATGTATGTATTGTATGTTGTTATGTATATATGCATTGCTAATTAATTATATTTTGTATAACAATTACAAAATTTCAAAACAAAAATCGATTTACTACAAAATTATTTAATTTCGTCTCGCAATTCATCCAAAGGGTCATTGTTTATATTATGTGTAACTAAATTTACCTTGCCATTGAACTTGACGTTTTTGAATTTTTATTTTTATTTAAAAAATGTTCAAGTCAATAGGTACATACATAACTTATTACCGCATGTACAAAATATTTTTAAACGTATCTTGTTGGCATCACTTGATAATCATGACACTGTGCTAGAAGATTAATGAAAATTAAATGAGAAGAATTTATTATTCGTTATTTCAATGTATATTAACGTAAAATAAACAAGATTTTTGTAATAGTATGTAGCACATGTGTTTAGGTAATAAAGAAAATTTTCATTGAGGCGAACGAGATGATGGCAGCCGCAGCACATCGGCGGCTAGTTGAATACGATCCAAAAAGTAGTAAATTTTTTAATATTTTTGTTGGGGGTTCTATTATAATTTCATTGTTAATTAAATTTAATATACCGGGTGTTTCTTTTAAACTGAGACGATCAAATATCTCGAAAAATAGCCACTCTACGGAAAAAATGTCCATAATTAAAATTTAATCATACCGCGGGGAAAATACATTAGTGCAAAAAAATAGTCCCCCACCCCCCGCTTTGTAGGTGGGGCGGGGGTATCTTTTAAACTAAGATAGGAAGCCATATTTTTTATTGCAGATACGGATTCTACGACTAAAAGTACGTATGATTTGAATGAAATATTTTGTTCGGTTCATGATAGATGGCGTTGTAATCGACGAAATTCAATTTTTTCAATTTTTTCTTCTTAGAACACACGCATTCGATTCTGCAATACGTTTGAAATAAAAAACATCACATTTTCATTGGAAATACTCAAAATTCGTCATCAAAACAATTTATTAATGTAAATGGCAGGTGAATAAAATAATTTTAGCTTAAAATAAGTGTTCAAAATGATGGCCTGCGACTTCAATGCACTTATTAATACGCATTTCCAATGATTGTACATAACTGAGAAGTGTGTTTGGTTGAATTTCAGCACACGCATTTCTGATTCGCTCAATCATGTTCTCACGTGTTGTTGGTTCTTGTTTGTAAACTTTGTCTTTGAGATAGCCCCACAAAAAGAAATCTGGCGAAGTAGTAAGATCTGGTGATCTGGCGGGCCAATTTATCGGACCAGCTCTACCGATCCAAAGACCATTGAAATCACGATCAAGTACCTCACGTGCTACCAACGAATAGTGTGCAGGACAACCATCATGTTGAAACCACATGTTCCGTCTCAATTCTAAGTTCAAATTTTCAAGTAATATTGGCAGTTCATTTTCCAAAAAGTTTCGGTACATTGACCATTCAAGTTGTCTTCAATAATGTGGGGGCCGATGAGTTGGTTGCCAATTATTCCACACCACACGTTGACAGTCCAAGGGCGCTGATGTTCAACTTGGCGAAGCCAGTGTGGATTTTCAACACTCCAATAATACATGTTGTTGTCGAGATGATTCGTCAGAGAACATTACGCAACGAAAAAAATTTGGGTTTTGTTGTATTTTTTCACGTGCCCATTGACAAAAAGTTACCCGATTTTAGAAACCAGCGCCATGAAGATCTTGGTGTAAAGACACATGATATGGATGATACTTGTGCCGTTTTAAAATTCTCCAAACACTGGTGAGGGACAATCCGGAATCGCGAACTATTTCTCGTGTACTAACATGAGGATTATGAGTCGCTGCAGCCAATACAGCAATTTCATTATTTTCTCCAGTGACTGTTGCTCTACGGGTCCTCTTTTTCGGTTGAACATTTCCATCAGTAATAAATTGTTTGATAGTACGGCCAAATGAAGCACGTGAACGAATCCTATCCGGAAAACGTTGAGCGTAAATAGCAATAGAATTTTCAAGATTGCTGCCAGCTTCTCCATAAACCAGAACCATTTCAATTTTCTCTGGCACAGTTAAACGGTCCATTCTAAAGTATTTTATCGTTAATTTTGCAATTACGAAAAACATGAAGATAAGAAATAACACAAACGTCAAATGTGATTTACAAAACTGAATTAATTGTTTTGATGACGAATTTCGAGTATTTCCAATGAAAACGTGATGTTTTTAATTTCAAACGTATCGCAGAATCGAATGCGTGTGTTCTAAGAAGAAGAAATTGAAAAAATTGAATTTCGTCGATTACAACGCCATCTATCATGAACCGAACAAAATATTTCATTCAAATCATACGTACTTTTAGTCGTAGAATCCGTATCTGCAATAAAAAATATGGCTTCCTATCTTAGTTTAAAAGTTACCCCCGCCCCACCTACAAAGCGGGGGGTGGGGGACTATTTTTTTGCACTAATGTATTTCCCCCGCGGTATGATTAAATTTTGATTATGGACATTTTTTCCGTAGAGTGGCTATTTTTCGAGATATTTGATCGTCTCAGTTTAAAAGAAACACCCGGTAGATCAACTCAAAATAATTTGTTTGTTGTGTATTTTATGACACGTGAGGAATGTAGGTATTAAATAGATTAATTAAACAAATTAGATCTTAATATAGTTATACTTATACAAAACTATATGTTTAAAGTTGAAATTAAAAAAGAATCCAGAAGTATAGATTTCATATTTAAAAGAGGAATAATCTTTTCCTTATTAAGAGGATTATGCGATTTAACCATGTCTCTTACTTGTTCTTAGTACTATTTTCCAAATTCACCTTCAAATAAAAAAACCCATTAAAATAATTAGGCATTTTACAGGTATTGATTAAATACAACGAAACTAAATGATTACCTATTAGGTTTTTATTTTGTTGGATACAAAAACAATTTGATTTGAATTAAAACCAAAAATTTCTTTTAGATTTAAATCGAATTATCTCCTTTTTACTTTGACTCGCTTCTTTCTGTTGAAAATTGATCAAAAATTGTGGATTGACAGTTTTCATGTCTTACCTATTCATTAAAGCGCAAAAGCAAGCAAAAGTTTAGGAACGTTAAAATATGAAAAGAAAAAAAAAGTTTTACAGACAAAAATAAATCCAAGTTGTTCTTTTGAAATAAATCATTTAAAATTTTTAATCCATTCCGTTTTGCAATTGAACTTTAAAGATAATGGTAGAACGAATTTACACTTTTGATGTATATCGCGAATGATTCATCTACAGTGAAAATGTGATGATGATGAAAATGAAACGCAAAAGTAAACGCCTCAAAACGGCCAAGTAGTATCTTTTATTCAGCGGTTGGTTTGACCCTCTTGCTAGATTGTTGGGCAGTTTCGACGTCATATTCATAAACTCACGTCTCGTTACCAGTAATAATTCGTTTGATGAATATAGGGTCATCAGCTACGTTGGCAAGCATCTCTTTTGCGACCTCTACTCGACTTTCTTTTTGCAAAAATTCAGGTCTTTCGGGACTAGTCGAGCGGCAACGCGTTTCATACCTAAAAAATTAAACAAAATGTGTTAAATCGATCCATAAGAGATATTGAGAGCCTCTGATATCTCTTTAATGCCAGCACTACGATTTTCGAGCACAATTTTCTTCACTTTTTCGATGTTATCGTCGTTAACAGAGGTGGATGGGCGACTCGTATGAGGCAAGTTTTCTACGACCTCACCAGACCACCCTCACTGAATGCTTTATGCCACTCAAATACTTGCGTTCTCGATAGAGTAGACTCCCCTAAACACGTCTGCAACATTTTTCAATGATTCCGTAGCCGTAATTCCATTGGAAACAAAAAATTTCAACCAAACTCGTTCTTCAATTTTTTTTCCATAGTAAAAATCGCCAAACAAACTTCGCGTCGTAAAAAAATGGCTACCAAACTCACACTAATGGACGTATTCTGGTCAAACGTCACACGAATGTCAACGAAGGTTGTACCAACCTAGAAATAAAAAAAATTTACCGATCCGGTTTACGCGCGCGGTTTAAATAGACAAGTCCAAGTCAAATTTGATCAGATGGTATACGATGCAATTGCGGAATTCCTTTGCTCGTTTTAGTTTCAAGCACACAATGAGTAATTCTCTTTTAATCCTTGATCGATCATCGTTTAGGCAAATATCACTCGTATGACTCCTCTCGAACGTCATTTGCTTTCTTTCTGCTGGTCTGCATTTGCAAGATATTTGGACTGTAGAAGTGGACGTAGAGGATACAAAGCACGACTACTAGCGACAAGATGCTCCTTGATATATCCCCTCTAAGTATCTTGTCATCCGCTCAAAAGGTATAGTTACCACTGCTAAAGTCAATTGCAACTTGGTCTCTACAACCAGAGGTTAGATATTTTGTTTTGGACTGTTTCATATTGAGAGCAAATGAAGCTGAAAATTGTACTAGGGGATCAAGTAACTCAGGCAGTTATCATCTATGAGGTGTTTTACTTTTACGAAAGATGTATTCCAACATGTGATTAAAAAGTATCGGGGACAGCAATGGTATGGGTTCAATGAATTTGTGGAATTTTTTTTACTCCTATGATGGCGACAGTTTCTCGATTGATCTGTGCGTAGTTTCGCTGAGCTTTTGACAGTGTTCTCTAATAAAACGATATAACGGTAGAATTCAGGAGGCCCAAGAACGCTTGTAATTGTTTCTTAGCAATCGGTGGTGATGTATTTGTGATGGCGTGTACCTTTTCCGTGATTGGACGAATTCCAAGTCCGTCGATTTTGTAACCGAGAAAATTGATGTTTGGTACTCCAAATTTGCGCATATCATCGAAGTATGGAAGAACGCCTTCAATACCTCTGAGTAATCCCTCGATGAAATTTTGGAATATCCCAGGAGCAGATGAGATTCCGAATTGTAATTTGGTAACTCGGAAAGCTCCATTGTGGGTCACTATCGTCTGGAGCATAGACGATTGCTGATCAACAGATAATTGTTGATACGCCTGTGCTAAATCCAATTTAGCAAAAATTATTCCTCCGTCGATTTGCGACAATAGTGTGCTAATTGCTGGTATCTGGAAACAGTGTGGTTTCAACGCCTTGTTCAGCGTTGATTTATAGTCTCCACAAATTCGTATGGTGCCATCGCTCTTCGGTACTGAAACAAAATGCCTTGCTCGATTAATCGATTTAATTCAGCTTCGACTTGGCTCCTGATGGCGATTGGAATTCATCGCGGCGGTAATCGAATTGGCTGAATGGTGGTATCAATTTGTAAAGACACTGGTGGACCAGTATAACAGCCCAGTTTATTACTGAATAGTTGCTGGAACCTTTTCACAACGTCTTCTACTGATTGGTAGGCAACTCCTAGTAAATTGATCCCCAACGGTGAAAAGAAAACCAGTTACAACCCAAAACGTTGAATCGTGTGCCTCCCACAGTACAATCGGCAGATTCTGGATGGTTTGGCCATTGTACGACACGTCTATATCGATAATCCCGACAATCGGAATGGAATTGCGTTGAAAATCCTTTAAATTCAACTCACATTTTGAAATTTCAGGATGAGAGGACGGCCAAATCGATTTAAAGGTGTTGAACGATATGATCGTATAGTTTGACTCCGAATCGACTGCGAAACCACATGGCTTATCGTTGGTGATAATGGTTGTCCTCTTTTTCCAATCAACCAATGGCAATATTTGGTTAACTCTCGATTTCGATTGGTTACGATTGTACTTGTTCCTTTTGTTGATCGGTGTTGTTTTAGCAGAAGATCGACATACACTTTGGATGTGACCGGTTATACCGCAAGAATTGCATACGGCATTTAAATGCGGGCATGACGAACGAGCATGTGATGCATCACACCCATTACAAGGTCGAATTGTAGATTGTGGTCGATTCTGTTGCTTTTGTAGGAAAGGCGGTCTCGAAATTTGCTGAACTTTTTCCGGATGGCGAATATCATGAAGATTTTTTGTTGCTGTTTCAGTTGTCTGAGCTCGATTGATAACCTGGGTCAGGTTCAGCCCTACCTCGGCTAGGAGGTTCGTTGCAGTCCTTCATCTCGAAGGCCACAAACTAGTCGATTACACAACATCTTATTCTGCAACATACGAGGCGAATAGTTCGTCCGGTAATTGGTCCCGTAATAAAAAATTTGAAGAACGCCGCAATTTCAGATGGTTTAACACACTTATTATTTTTGAATTATTTTGCCGCTAAATAAAGAAATATGTATATATCTTTCATGTGCAATAAAAGATGGTTTCGAACCGTAATCAACAACAAAATTGTCCAAAAATATATTTTTTTGATTGCTGTTCATCTTTAACTCTAGTTTCAATATCACCCACCAGATGTCAGCCAGTTGGCGTTAAAAAGCGAATAGACTTAATTTAGAACTACAATTT
The DNA here is from genome assembly GCA_963556165.1 of Tipula helvola. NCBI lineage: Eukaryota > Metazoa > Arthropoda > Insecta > Diptera > Tipulidae > Tipula > Tipula helvola. The sequence goes on from OY744482.1 coordinate 271,843,614, forward strand.
TGCTCAAATTACTGTTATAAATGTAAAATTTCCGCAAAACTGAGACTACAATTACACAAACTTGATTTGTGATGGACGTTGTTTTGTAGCGAATTATAATTACTGATATGTACTAGGTAGTAAGTATCAACATTAAAATAATTAGATGGTAAATAGTTTCTAAAGAATGAAGTTCGAGCTGAGGTGCTTTTAAATTAATGTCGAATTCTTTCGAAAAAAAAAATTCAATCCGGATCAAAAATTGATCTGAAATATTGATCTGGATTGACAATTTGACATTACATATTCTTTCGAAAAAAATAAATTGATTTTTTTTTTTTTTGATCCGAATCATTTGTAACAAATTCGAAATTTTTGGTAGATTTCATCAAAATTTCACAAATACATAGAAATGTAAATGCCCCTATTATGGTTCTCACCTCACCAAGAAACTTCATACAAATCAAGTCACATTTGCGTAGTATTTCTAGGTGAGGTGAGAACCATAATAGTGGTAATTATACCCCTAAAACATATTAAATTAACTACAAAATTTTTTTGCTATTCGGTCACCAATTCTCCAATTATTATGATATTTAAGTGTCAAAACTCGCTATTTATAATTTTAAAAGGCTTCTAGAACCCCAACTAGGTTCAGTACAATCATCAAGTTGCTTTAAAAAGAGTAGTATGACATTGCCCGAACTGTTCAACAAATAAAAATTGAGCTTCGTTGTAAGGTCTGGTCACCATAACTTTTTTCAGTTTTACAAGAAATCATTTATATTGTAGTTATCGCACTTTGCATCTAATCGACTCATTTGATCGAAGCTGTCTACTTTAATATGGTCTAATATGGAATTCTGTGTTGTTTTTAGAAACTGCTTAGTTAACTGCATTTTTGACGATTTTGAGTTATGAATAAAATAACTCGACTTAAGTTTTCCAAAATTCTCAAAAACACAATTGTTTTTGGTTAAAAGTAACAAAATTAATAATTTTTATTTTTTTTATTTTAATTTTTTTTAGAGAGATCCTGCATCAAAATCATCAATACCTCGTCGTGGTGAATATAATGTTTATTCAACATTTCAGTCCCATGAACCAGAATTTGATTATTTAAAATCATTAGAAATAGAAGAAAAAATTAATAAAATACGATGGTTAAAGAGGAAGAATCAAGCACATTTTCTATTATCAACCAATGATAAAACAATAAAACTATGGAAAGTATCGGAACGTGATAAAAAAGTTGAAGGTTATAATACAAAAGAGGAAACGGGCCATATTCGAGATCCAAGTTTAATAACATCATTACGAGTTCCTGCTATTAAACCAATGGACTTAATGGTTGAAGCATCACCAAGAAGAATATTTGCAAATGCTCATACTTATCATATAAATTCAATATCGGTTAATTCTGATCAAGAAACCTATTTATCCGCAGATGATTTACGTATAAATTTATGGCATTTAGAAATAACAGATCAAAGTTTTAACATTGTTGATATAAAACCAGCAAATATGGAGGAATTAACTGAAGTTATAACGGCGGCTGAATTTCATCCAACTGAATGTAATTTATTTGTTTATTCAAGCAGTAAAGGCACAATACGTTTATGTGATATGCGTTCATCGGCATTATGTGATCGTCATTCAAAACAATTTGAAGAGCCCGAGGATCCAACTAATCGTAGTTTTTTCAGTGAAATTATTAGCTCAATTAGTGATGTTAAATTGAGTAATTCAGGTCGTTATATGATATCTAGGGATTATTTGAGTATAAAAGTATGGGATCTACACATGGAAACCAAGCCTATTGAAACCTATCCAGTAAGTATATTTTTGTAACTACATATAATTAGAATATTAAATCAGCGGAGGGATGTTCGATAGTGTTCATGTCTTTTCAAGAATAAAATTGTACACTATTTCAATGTTTGAATTATGCTTTCTTTATTGCGGTTTTCATTCTTATGGAATAAATGTATGTATGTAACTCGGCAGGTCTGGCCAAAGTTGGACTTGGCGAGATCCAAAAAGCGGAGTCAGATCAGTGCGGTTGTTGGAGTGATTACGGCGTACTGTCTCATAGGCAGTCATGCGAGTAGACTTGGTTTCTTCTCACATGATTACTGTCGTAGTTGCGAGGAGGAAGAGACAGTACTTCATCTTCTTTGCACCTGCCTGGCACGAAACAGACTAAAGTTTATAGGGGCACCCCTCTTCAATGACCTAACGGATCTTAGCAGGATGGACGTCAGGAGTACCCAGCGTTTCGTATCAAGCTCAAAATGGTTTCAATGAGTTGGAAGATAAATTATTAAATTGTGGTATCTGTCCGTGAAAGGTTTATAGTTCCTGGTTTCAGAACTGTATCCATCAGCCAGTTCTATCTGAAGAGGATCACAGTCAGAAACTTTAGTTGGTATTCTTAGGAATCAATTTGGAAAGCATGGAAGTACATGCTGCCAATTGTTTGCACAAGATGTTGAAAGGAGTCAGATATAGCAGGCTCCAGTACACGCGTGAATGTGTTCCTCAGTGAGTGCATCTCCAATCTACAGCAAGACTATTCTTTGAACAGAGCAAGCCACTAGGCTGTTACCCCACTGCGGTGCATATCCGGTGTACAATGTGCGGTTATAGCCCATAGCCATTCCCAATGGCAGTTTTTCATGAGTATAGCGCTACCGTAGCTTTCTTTATCCTTTCCAAAATTTTACATATTCTTCCAATTTAATTTGCCGTTCGAAACGAGACCCAGATACTTCGCTTTATTTCTAAAGGTTTATCACATAGGCAATGACAACATCATCCGCATAGGCAAACTTGAAGTCATTATTCTCCAGTTTTAGCAACAGTTCATTAGTGACCAAGTTCCAAACTAAGGGGGACAGTAATCTACCTTGCGGTGTACCACTACTTACAAACCTTCTAGCAGAGTACTGCCTCAAACTGGCGTTTATGGTCTTGTCTCTTTGCGTTTGATTTATCCAGTCCCTGAGTCATCCATTAACTCCTAGATTCAAAAGTGCTGAAGGTGTAGCCCCGATATCACTTGCTAAAGGCCCTTCTGCATCCAGAAAGGTCCATTGAAAAATTTTGTGATGAAATATATAAGAAAATGACATCTAATATGAGCTTCTATTTATTTTTCCTGTGTTTTTAAGAGAAAGGAAGATAAGCTAATAGGTCTAAGGTCTTTGGGACTGCAGTCCATTTGTAAGGAATGTGACATTGTTCTAGGGTACTTTTGAAAATTACTTTTAATCAGGAAATGGTTATGTTAATAGTCTGTTAGATATTCGTAGGGATCATACCATCAGGTCCTTGCGATTTATATGGTTCAAAATTATTTATCGCCCACAGAATTTTCCTTCTATTATTAATTTGACCTATGAGGCAACTCGACTATTGTTCTCTGCCGTAGGAGGCAATCGGGACAGTACGGAAAGTGAATCTCGAACTAGTAGTGGTCCATATACTATCCGAGTGTTCAAAATAACTTGGGATGGAAGGGGTCGTAGATAGTACTTTGCGTAGCTTTGACATCTTTGAAGATTCCTGAATTTTACCGCAGTATAGTGTCCAGAGCTGTTCTGTCACTTCTTTAATCGTATTGGTTCGTATATTTTCCCGAACTACAGCAGCTCTTGCTTTCCTAGCTTTTTTTAAACAGCCTTTTGCATTTTGACGGGTTTGTTGAATCTCCTTGGACCATCAAGGTGGCTGAGATTGACACCTAGGCCTACTAAAAGGACTAGAGCCTAACATCGCTTCATTAAAATCGTTAGACAGCTTATCTACTAAGGCATCAAGTTCTTGTGGTGTTTCTGGAGGTTTTGGCACCGGAACTGATAGTGAATTACCCAGAATAGTTCTAAAGGTATCTCAGTCAGTTTTCCTCCTGTTCCTCTAGATTACACTTCTAGTAGATTCCATGTTCATTCCAAATTGGAGATAACAAAGTTTAAAAATTAACAATCTTCCGACACTTTCCAATTTGACTATTAATCTTAAAATTTGAGACACGTGTAATATTTAATATACTCCCTGCCTGTTCTTAGGGCTCCGCGAATACCAGTCAAAAAAGTTTCCGGGAATAAAAGTCAAAAAACGAATGGAGTTTCAGTCTCAAAATTTGCCATACAAATATTATGCCAAAAACTTCGTTTAAAAAGGAACTTCAGTCCCAAAAAAATAAGTGTTTCGGTCAGAAAAAAGTTTGACTTAAAATACCTTACCCTACCTACGAAGGCAATTTCAGTAAAAAAAAAAAACTCAAATCAACCAAAAGTAATTTCAGTCCAAAAATTTGTGACTCTAATACTTGTACTTCAGTCCAAATATACAAAAGGCATTTCAGTGAAACTGTTTTCTAACCGAAACACCTTTTTTTGGACTAACGCTCCTTTTTAAACAAAGTTTTAGTTATAATCACAGATAAGAATAGACAGATGTGGATCTTGTATGGGCCATATTTACATTCTAAATCTCAATACCAAATTCCAATCTAATCCATTTAGAGCAGGACGTATATATTATAAAATAAAATTTTGCTTCAAATTGGTTAATAGCCTTGTCTTGACGGTAAAATTAATTATAGTTCTAAAAATTAATTTTATGATCATAATTTAGAGTTTTCGTCTTGACGGTAAAAGTAAACTACTACCCTCCCCCCTCCCTCCTTTCGTCAAATGCGCGAACTAATTAGTTTGTTATTGTTATTAGACGTCAAATTTTGAATAAGGCATCAATGAATGTTACAATATTTACTTTTAGCACTCAAGCAAATTTATAAAGCTTTTTAGTTTTTATTTGAAAATAATTAACAAACCATAAATTCAATAAAAGATGAAACGAAAGAGTTTTATTTATTTCTAATCAGTATGTTTAAGCCTGCAAAGTAAAATAAACGCGCACATACTCAATAGAAAACAGAAAACATTCATTTTTTATAATATTTTAACAAACTGTTTGAAGCGATCCACCCGTATTTTCTGAGAAGTAGAAGTATGTTCCAATTAATTATGGGTGCTTAGGATAATTAATTATAGTACTAAACTGTACTAAAAATGGTTAAATTATGTTCGTATTTTTCATTTGCTGTGTAATATTACACTGGTAAATTAAATTATGCTCCAATTAATTATACCGTCAAGACAAGGCATATGTTTGCTTTGATATAATCAAAATAGGGATTGAATCGGTTCACCGCGAAAATAAGCTCACCGCTTTACGTTATACCGCCTGCTTAATTCACCGTTTTTACGATTCACCGTCATAATAGTTCACCGCTTACGATTTACCGTTTTCACTATAATTTTTTTTGGGACAATTTAAACGGGCATACAAGAAAATATTAATATTTGATGGGGGATCGATATAAAATATTGCAGTGTCATTAATAGATTCTATATATAATCCGCACCTACGTGCGGCACGCAGTGCGACATGTTTGCTTATCCTGGCTCCTAAGTTAAATTAGGGATCTCCATTTTCCAGAATATTTTAAAACTAATTTAATTTTTTTATTTATAAATTTGTTGCCAGTTAATTATTTTTGTGCGCGGTGAAATTTGCTGTCGGTAAACCGTCGCGGTGAAATTTGCTGTCGGTAAACCGTGTGCGGTGAACTGTTAAGCGGCGAACCATGGGCGGTAAACCATGAGGCGGTGAACCGTACCCAACCCATCAAAATAGCCATACGTAAAAAAAGATGAAAAATGACAGAAATGTACGTCCTGCTCTAAAAGGATTGGATTGGAATTTGGTATTGAAATTTTGGTATGTAAATATAGCCCATACAAGATCCACATCTGTCTATTCTTATCTGTGGTTATAATATTTGTATGGGAAATTTTATGACTGAAACGATTGCCGTTTGACTAAATTTTTTTCACTATTCCCGGAGAACTATTTTGGTCTGGAATTCCTGTTTAGTAGTTTGACTGAATCCCTCGTATCAAAGGTATTTCAGTTACAAATCCGAAAAGAATTCCAGTCGAAAAAGTTTTGACTTGAATGCTTTCTTTGTTTTTTGATTAAACTTCCTTCTAAAAAGGCATTTCATTCTAAAACTATTTTGTCTGAATTGCCTTTTAATTTTTGACTGAGACTATTTTTTTTTTTTTTTGACTGAAATGTTCTTGGTTGGTATTCCCGGAGCCTGTTGTTAGTTATAAAAGGCTTCACTTCCAGGATGACTCCAATCTTGCACTTCTGAGCCTCAATAGTTAGTTTCCCTAGATTGACCGGTGGAATGTTCACATCATCATTATGTTGATGTGTTGTAGATCTCAATGCTAACCGCTGGTAGAGGCGATCATCTGTCTCTTCTTTCACAATGCTGAGCAGCAGAGCAGCTCATGCTACCTTGCAATGATGGAGCTTGATTTGAATAAATCTTAGTATTCAGATTTCTTTATCTCGACCACGGTACTATGAGTGTCCTTTGACAGTCTCCGTAGTGACTCCACAGACCAAGTTGGTTGTCCTTATCTCAGGGCGGCGCCCAAAATGAGCTTCCGAGCGCAGTGGATATGAACACTATCTAACATTGTAAAGATTGATGCTAGAACATCCCATTCAAATCCATAGATTACATTTCGAATGCCACAGATCCCTGTTTGTTTCGTAATGATATCAATTCGTAATAAATAATTGTAACAGTGATAGACTAATAATATTTCGTATTTCTTTATTCTTTTCAGGTTCATGAATATTTAAGAACCAAATTATGTTCCCTGTATGAAAATGATTGTATTTTCGATAAATTTGAATGCTGCTGGAATGGCTCAGATTCAGCGATAATGACTGGTAGCTACAATAATTTTTTCCGTGTATTCGATCGAAATTCAAAGCGTGAAGTAACATTAGAAGCGTCTCGAGATGTCATCCAACCAAAAACAATATTAAAGCCACGTAAAGTATGTTCGGGTGGTAAAAGGAAAAAAGATGAAATTAGTGTTGATTGTCTTGATTTTAATAAAAAAATTTTACACACGGCTTGGCATCCATTAGAAAATATTATAGCTGTAGCAGCGACTAATAATTTATTTATATTTCAAGATAAATTTTAGCTAACAATTATTTTTTTTTTTGTAGTGTTTTGTTAATTATTATTATTATTTATTGCTACAAAACAACATCAACAAGAACATTTATAAACATATATATATTTTTGTTTTTAATTAATTACATAAAAAACGGAATAATAATAATTAATGCAAAAAGTAAACAAAACAAAAAGGAAATTAATTAAAAATAAAAAATATTTTGAAAATAAACAAAAAAAAGAAGAAAAAACAAAAAAATCATTTCTACTTACTTTTATATATTATAAATAATTAATAATTATTATTATTATTTTTCAATTAGGAGTTTAATTATTATTAATTAATTTACAATAGTTTTTATTATATACAAATCGATTTTTTTATAATTGATTTACTATTATTAAAATAATATAGAGAAACGCAAAAATTCAACATCTTATAATTTTTATTTTTATCAGTTTTTTTTTTTTTTTTTTTTTTAATTTTCGCTGAGAAAGAAAATCTTGTATTTATTTTGTAATAAAAAAAAAGAAACAAAAAACAATATTTCTAATTTTTAGTTTCCTGATTTTATTATTTTTGTTTAAAGTTTCATTGGGTTGATAGCAATGGTAAAGAAAGAATGAGGCCACTCGAATTATCTTGTGTTGGTAATTTGACAATATTTACGTACAATATAGTTACCTATATGCCTAACATATTGCTAGAATTCCATTCGACCACAATTTAATGACGCTTGTAGGGTAAAATTAATCAAAATGCATTAATTTTTAAGATAATTACAATACATATGTATTATAAAAAAGTATTCTTAAGGCATTTATTGGGCCAGGAATTTCAAAGATCGTTCTTCAAAGCGCATTTGTTTAACCAAAAGCCGTCCTGAGAAATACGGTTAAAAATTTCATCTCAAAACAGAATCAACAAGTTAAAATTCAATTTAATGTTATTGCGCAGTGTAGAAGCATAATTAACAAAGGTTGGGTATAAAAATGGAATCCTAATTGAAATTTAATTTCTCCTCCAAACTTTTCTTCAAAGGGGAAGTGTACCGAGATGTATTATTCATCCTTATTATGAGTGTCGAGTCGGTCGACAATTGACATGGCTCTGTGTTGCCTTTTCGTTTTTCATATTGATTTACTGTCTATTGACTTGACCGTAAACAATTGATCGTGAACAATTGGTCGTATAAGAATGAGGGACTTTCCCAATATCAATTTTAGTTCATTTGTCTCCACGCTTGGGCAGCGCTGATTACTTTTTTTTTACATGTAAAAACAAGTAAAATCATGTTTATAAATACAAGTTTCTTTTCTAAATTAGTGGATGTCCCTCTACTTTTTTTTATGATTATTAAAATTAAGCATGTTGCGATTAATAATAAATATCAAATTTTAAAATTAATTTAGTCGAAATTAATAATTTAATGAAACATTCAAACACATGTTTGACCATATAAAACTACATACGAAATATTTTAGCCGCCAGTCAGCAAGCGTTGGAATTATATTTGGGAAAATCACTAATTGACCGTGGAAACAATTGATCGTGGATCAATTGATTGTGGATCAGTTGATCTTATGGACAATTGATAGCGTAACAGTAGAATTGAAACAGTAAAAGTGAATAGATTTAATACTAGACAACTTCATTATAATTTTTTATGTTAAGGAAAACAAATTGAACGTCAACATTTTGTTCATATTTTTTATATGAAGTGGTACAGATAAATATTTTATAAACATTTAATTGAAATGTTTATTTAATCTCATTTTACCCTGAGACTGTATTTTTTTTTTTGTGAAAATTGAGCCTAAAATAAAAATATAAGGAAGAAGGCCAATTCATAATCTTTAGGTTAAACCTTGTGCCAATTGAGTTTTTCTGGGGTTCATTTTTATTAAAATTAAGATATTTTAAAACATTTTACGATAGTTTCATATAAACAGTTGTTTGTTTTCCTTAATACTCAAAAAAATCTAACATATTGCGTTAGTTATTTGTTTACAAACGAGTTTTAAATCAAATTGACCACATGGTCGAGACAAAAAAAAGTTATAGAGAAAGATTGACTGATAATGAAAAGTTAATCCATTTGTTCCGGAAAAATATTTTGTGTTTTTATTCATTTCATAATATCTACATAGCCAATCTTTCTGTATACTTTTATGGATAAGGCTATTTATACATACAATATATATACGCGTAGTTAACAATTTTTTTCCGAATTTAATTCCATTTTTATATTTTCAATTTCAATTAGGGTTGGCCACGTATCATTGTTTTTCAAAAGACGGTTTCTAAAATGTTTCTAAAATATTTTCTCCAAAATCTTGTCACCAAAAATCGTGTTGGAGAAAATCTTGTTTTCAACATAAATAACATCGACTAATTTAACTTATAATTGTAGAGGCTAACGGTTTCGGCTTTAGATCTGAACTTTGAGGGACGTAAGAGCCGGCAATCAACAAATATGTCGCACTGTGTGCCGCACGTAGGAGCGGATTATATAGAATCTATTAATGACACCTTAATGATAACTAAAACTGGGTACTTCAATTAAATATTATTGTTTGATTTATTTTAATCCTATTCCATACCAAACCGTCACACCAACACAGGACAAGACTTATCTTCTATAATTCATCAATAAAACGAAATAAAAAAAAAAATACGTGGAATTGATCATGGATCTACGATCAATTGTCCATACGATCAATTGTCCATATAATCAATTGTCCATACGATGAATTGATCTACAATCAATTGATCCACGATCAATTGTATCCACGATCAATTGTGCACGTTCAATCGTGGATCAATTGATTGTGGATCAGTTGATCTTATGGACAATTGATAGTGTAACAGTATAATTGAATTTAAATAAAGAATTGAAGTGAATAGATTAAATACTAGACAACTTCATTATAATTTTTTATGTTAAGGAAAACAAATTGAACGTCAACATTTTGTTCATATCTTTTATATGAAGTGGTACAGATAAATATTTTATAAACATTTAATTGAAATGTTTATTTAATCTCATTTTACCCTGAACCTGTATTTTTTTTTGTGAAAATGGAGCCCAAAATAAAAATATAAGGAAGAAGGCCAATTCATAATCTTTAGGTTAAACCTTGTGCCATTTGAGTTTTTCTGGGGTTCATTTTTATTAAAATTAAGATATTTTAAAACATTTTACGATAGTTTCATATAAACAGCTGTTTGTTTTCCTTAACACTCAAAAAAATCTAACATATTTTAGCTGTCAAATTAATAATTATCGATATATTGCGTTAGTTATTTGTTTACAAACGAGTTGGTTATAGAGAAAGATTGACTGATAATGAAAAGTTAATCCATTTGTTCCGGAGAAATATTTTGTGTTTTTTTTTATTCATTTCATGTCCACATAGCCAATCTTTCTGTGTACTTTAATGGATAAGGCTATTTCTACATATAATATATATACGCGTAGTTAACAATTTTTTTCCGAATTTAATTTCATTTTTATATTTTCAATTTCAATGAGGGATTTGCCCAATATCGATTTTAGTTCATTTGTCCCCTCGCTTGGGCAGCGCTGACTACTTTTTTTTTTTTACATGCAAAAACAAGTAAAATCACGTTTACAAATACAAGTTTCTTGTCTAAATTAGTGGATGTCCCCCTACTTTTTTTTTTATAATTAATAAAGATGAGTATGTTGCGATTAATAATAAATATCAAATTTTAAAATTAATTTAGTCGAAATTAATAATTTAATGAAACATTCAAGACACATTTTGACCATATAAAACTACATACGAAATATTTTAGCCGCCAGTCAGCAAGCGTTGCAATTATATTTGGGAAAGTCACTAATTACGGTTGGCCACGTATCATTGTTTTTCAAAAGACTGTTTCTAAAATGTTTCTAAAATATTTTCTCCAAAATCTTGTTTTACAAAATCTTGTCACCAAAACTCGTTTTGGAGAAAATCTTGTTTTCAAGATAAATAACATCGACTAATTTAACTTACAATTGTAGAGGCTAACGGCTTCGGCTTTAGATTTGAACTTTGGGAGACGTAAGAGCCGGAATCAGCAAATATGTCGCACTGTGTGCCGCACGTAGGAGCAGATTATATAGAATCTATTAATGACACCTTAATGATAACTAAAACTACTTCAATTAAATATTATTGTTTGATTTATTTTAATCCTATTCCATACCAAACCGTCACACCAACACAGGGCAAGACTTATCTTCTATAATTCATCAATAAAACGAAATAACAAAAAAAAAAAAATAGAAAAATAAATACGTGGAATTGATCATGGATCCACGATCAATTGTCCATACGATCAATTGATTTACAATCAATTGATCCACGATCAATTGTATCCACGATCAATTTGTTCACGTTCAATTGTAACACGAAAATGCAATACAGAGTCGTGTCGATTGTCGATCGACGCGTCAATCATAATATGGGGTGAATTTGAATAAAAAAAAATGATCCAATTATAGGGTGCGATGCCAATCCATATCTTAGAAGGTGTCAATAGGTAGACAAGAAAAAAGGAAACAAAAATGTGTGTTTTCGATTTGTGTTACAGCTATTTGGGTCCGGTTTATCAATTTTGGGAATATTTTTTTATTCGTAACGGAATTGTGTTATTTTAAGACAGTTTCAATTGGCATGCCAATAAATTAAATGGCCTCCAAATATTAAAACCCAACAGGCAATAAATTTAGTGCGATAGATTGACGTTATCTTAGATTTGTCCACATTTTTATAAAATAGAGTTTCATTTTTCCTATAAATATTTAACAAAAAAACGATAAGACACATTTCAGTCATTATTCATGGTGGCATTGCCACAGTTCTTATTAAGGATTATGGCCGGAGGAAAACCTCACGGCCGATGCGGCGCAGAAAGGCACTTAACACAGGCAAGTTAAACACTTTGGGAACACACGGTTGTGTGGTCTTTTAACGAAAATTAAAATAATAAATAAAGGGTTCTAAATAGAATATGCAGGCATGGAGTGGAATATGGTTTAAAATTTTAGAATCTATTTATTAGGGGGAGGCGCCTTATCGTTTAGAACAATTAAAATAGTTTTCTAAGCGTTTTATAAACTACGTTCTACTTGCTATCAGCTCCCACTCCATTATCCAACCATCATTACTACTATAATTTATTTTAAGTTACAGTTTGTAATAATTTGTAATCATTTTTGTACAAACAAAACTTAATCAGAGAAAGAGAAGGTTTTTGGTTTCTGGTGCGAACACTTGGGCCAAATCAAAACAAATAAATAAAATAATTAACTAAAATTATACAAGAATACATTCGATATTTATAAAAAATTATGATTTTTGTTGCGTTACAAACCAATTATATTTTCAATTACACTAATTATGATCGAAGGCCACAATATATTATATAATGTATAAAAAAAGGCGAAAGCGTCGGCGGCTACAACCAAAACAACTCCCTTCATACTATATAAAATACTAAATTAAAAAAATGTAATTAAAATTGCATTATAACTATATATAAAATAATAGTTTAAAGGAAAAAAAAGAAAAATCGAATAAAAATAAAGAAATGTTGCCATTTATTTTTTCTATTATACAAACATATTTTGTTTATAAACAATAATGTATTTTTTCTCCCAACGTCTTAAAAGCCTCTAGTTTTAATACTGTTTTTGGGTATTAAAGTTGGCCTTTTTCTTACTATTTTAAAAATGTGTGTGTTGCTAAGCTACACTTTTAATCCTAGGTGTAAAAGTACGTACTTTTAATACTAGGAGAAAAATAGTATGCGTAGCCGAGCAAAAGCAAAAATTGCGAGACAAACAAAGTCACTTTTAATCCGAATAACACATACTATTTTTTCTCCAACGAAGAGATCATGTCGTGTCGGTTGTATATTATTAATTATACGAGTAAGTACAAATTATGTAATTAAAACTTAAAAATTGAAACTAATTTTGTTGAAATATTTTGTGAAACTAAGGAGATCATGACTTTTGTTTGGTTTGACTATTGTACGCGTCAAATACAATGCAATATTCCAACCAAACAAAAGTCATGACCTCCTTAGTTTCACAAAATATTTCAACAAAATTAGTTTCAATTTTGAAGTTTTAATTACATAATTTGTACTTACTCGTATAATTAATAATATACAACCGACACGACATGATCTCTTCGTTGGAGAAAAAATAGTATGTGTTATTCGGATTAAAAGTAACTTTGTTTGACTCGCAATCTTTGCTTTTGCTCGGCTACGCTGCGCTTCGCCTCGCATGCAAATATAATTGCTCGTCAAACAAAGTATCACTTTTAGTCCTAATGACACAATGTACTATTTATTATTTTTTTTTTAGATAGGAGTTATGTACATTATTAAGATTATATTTATTACTATTATTTTTCAATAAGAGATAACTAAAAACCATTTTATTATTTAATTTCGTTTAAAAAAAAACTTTATTATGGTAAATGCTATTTAGAGCTTTGATGACGACGAGGGGGTTATGTGGGTGGTTTTCTATTTACGACAACGTACATTTTAGAGTATTATTAGACAAATAATAAAAGTGATTTAAAAGAAATTTGTTTATGTTTTATGTTCGACCTATCTGTGGGAAATCGATGAAATGTTGTTGGTGAGTAGTTCTATTTTTAAATTAAATTTTTTTTTTATGTATTGATTATTAATGTAGCACTACTCACTAACCAAATATTTCGGAATCTATGACGCGACATTATTTTTCTGTAAAAAGATGCTTTAAAACGACATATTTGGACCAGAGGTGCTGGATCATGGATCATTTTTTTTTTAAATTACAATGCCCTATTTTACTGTCAGCCGTATTTCTGGTGATAATCGCAAAAGAAAACAGATAATTTAGTCATAATTTTTGGAAAGTACATTAACCAGGTCAAAGTACTTAGTGAAGTAGTTTATTGGAAAAGTACCTGGAAAAATGATCATCTGCAAAAAGGCTACTTACTAGAGTATATTATTCTAATGTTGCGTATAAATTTTAATTTACTTATTATTCTATTCAAACTAATGTAAGAGCACACTTTAAAAATTCAAAATCTTAAACTATCCAAACACAAAACATTCGCGAGCAACGATTAAAGTAACTTCCATATTTTATCATAATTATATAGACAATAAATTTAATTTAAAGCTCAATTAATTTATTTTCTTTTGATTTTGTTTTGTAAATACGTAAAAAAATAAATTATTTGCCAAATTAATTTCTTTAAATTTTAAAAATTAAAACTGATAATAAAAGCATGCTTCTCACCAACTTAAAAATTGTGTACATTTAAGTTATAATTAAGTAAATATTTGTGAAAGTATCTTTAAGAGTTATTAATTATTATAATATTTATATACATATAGATAATGTGTGTATCGAGTATAAATACACATACTTAATCTGAAGCTTTAACGTGCTGATAAAAATTAATATAATTTATTGTTATTGCATTTAATTTATAAACACGCAAGCATATTTCGAGTTACGATTTGGCAATAAATGTCATTGTCAATTGAATTTTAATTTTTAAACGATGGACAACTTTAAAACTATACCTTCTGCATACCAGGATCAGGGTATTTATTTATTTAGTATGCCGACTTTGAATTTAAATAGAAAAAAAAAACATCATACATATAAGTCTGGCAAGATATTGGGTATTGACTAATGTCCACAAAACTAAGAGATAAGCAAGATATTGCGTATCGTCGACCAATGTCCAACCAAATTTCCATTGACATAAACATCCATGAGATTTAAAAATTTATTCGGCATTTTGAAAAATGTTGCCTTTGGCAAAACAAAATCGGTTGGTCTATAAAAAAAACTCTAAAAAAAAGTTTGCTACGGGCTAATAATAACACAGTAAAATCTCTATATTTACTGAAAAAAATGTAGTATATAAATATATTACAGACTCATTTAGATTTGATTGCCTTAAATATATGTTTAGTTTGGATGAAAGTTATTGGCACTGGATTTCAGTTTAAAACTACTCAAAATACACTAAATTCCTTCACGTCCGATAGACGGCAGAAAAGGAAGTTCTAAGTAGTGTTGGTTCAAGATTTCAAGAATGATGGATTAGAATAGTCGATCATTCTTGGCGTTGGTTGAGAAATTGTATGATATATTAAAATACATAATGTAAAAAATAATGTTATATATTCTTATTTTTTTATAAACTCTCAAATCTCCCAGAATATAAATAGTATAAGCATTTTACTAAAAACCCCAATCATCAAATAGTTTATTTTATATTATTTAATTTGATAAATAAAAACACATAAAAACATAATATTTTTTAAATTACAAATAAAAAATGGTTTAAAAAATAATTTATTAATTAACACAAAAGACACGTGTTCAGATATCAACGCGTTGTTTTTATTCGAAAAATCAATTAAACGGGGCGGTTCGATAAAACGCAAAGATTTCGTAGCCAGTAGTATCCGGTTCACTATTTTGTTTGGTTTAGCATTATGCTTTCAAAGTGTAAGAATACCAATAATGAAATTTATTTTTATAATATCGAGAAAATTCGATTCGACGCAGATTTTTCCTATTATGAAACTTGGTACATATATCGAAATTGTAACAAACACGGATAATCCAGAAAATAAAGGCCCCAACATTTGATGTGTCTAGCTTGACGGAAACATGTGCCAGGTTCCAGCGAGCGATTAAAAAACAAAAAAGTTCCTTTTTTATTTACATACATAGTATTGTGTATATCACAATAAGGTTTTCAGTTAATTAAAAAACTAATTCAAGATGGTTATGTTTTTATATTATTAATATTTATTAAGCATAATGTAATACGACTTATTCCAATCACGACTATATTTGTTCTAAAAACTACCGGTATTATAAAATGTAATAACGGTTAACGTAATACAAAAGAGAAAGAGAGTGCTAGTCATGTTTATCGTTTCTTTTGATTAGGTAGTAAACTCAAAATTGAAACATGATTGAATAGAGTCACAAAACAATTTATGATGCGAGTGCGAGATACATCATTTTCCCCCTCTTAATTTTCCCTATACTGTAATGGGTTATTTCTTGGTCGCTCTGAGCGATGAACGTCTACAGGTAAGTTGGCTTGGTTCGCATTACCGCTTTCATCACGATGTGGATGGTTTTGTTGAGACCGACGTTGGTTCTTCTGGTTCTGGCATTCGCTGTATTCTTTCCGGCGAAAGCTTAGGTAATGGCAACGGTAGTACCGATCGTTATACTAGTAATGTTGCTTGCTCTGAATTTTAATCGAAGTTAAACTCGTTTTCGATTGAAGTTGGTCGTCGGATTTCTGGAGACCTGATTTTGGTGGCGTCTACAGACTCCTGGCGATGATTATGATGACCATTTTTCGTCCGATGAATTTGGAGATTGTTCCCGGAATCCACTTTTCCACACGCCTGAAATATCTGGCGTACACTACTTGACCTGGGTACAACTTCGACGCTTTTTCACAATGCTGATGTTGTGGATACTAAGACTGATATTAGAGTAAGCGGTTGTCGCCTTTGTAGAAGTTCTGCAGGAGATTTACCACTAGATGGATCAGGAGTAGCTCGGTAAGTATTAAGGCCCTTAAAAGGGCTTTTTGTCTATTGTCTTCATCTGTCATGATTTTGGTGAAGGATGCTTCCTCCAAGGAGGAAACGGTGCTGACTTTAGATGCTTAATACTATTTAGCTCACAAAATTTTCGGAACTCTTCTGATGTGAATTGGGTGCCGTTGTCAGACACTATTATAACTGGTAGACTCTCAATCAATGATATCTTTCAGCTCGGTGGTATTCGGAAACTTAGAGAAAGCGTCCACCCAGATTAACCACATATTATTAAAGAATGGACTTACAAAATCAACATGGATACGCTCCCAAGGATGCTTCGCAGCCGGCCAACAGAAGAATGTCTTCCTGGGGTCACTGATATTTGACTGGCACACTTTACACTCTGATACAATTCGTTCTATCCCTTTGTCAATATCCGGGAGCCAAATGTATTTCCGAGCCATCTGCTTCATTCAAATTGACCCCCAATGACCCTGTTGTAGAAGCTGAAGTACGTTTAGCTGTACTTCTTTTGAAATGACAACTCGGTTATGTTCTGTTTGGAGAAGAATGCAATTGGACTGCAAGGATAAAGCAAACTTTTGATTTTAAAATGGGTTAAGCGCACTATTCGTGTTGGAAAGAACACTTGGCCATCCGTCTCGTATGAAACACAAAACTCGTGGTAAAATTGGATCATCGAGTATTGCCCTCGCGATCAGCGAAGAATTTATAGGCCATCTAGTGTCATTTGGCTTATATGTTAAACGTTAGTCAAACTTTTTTCAAAGAGATCAAACTCCTAATCTTTGCCTACTGGCAGTCTGGATAATGCACTGAACAAAAAAAACTAGGTAATATTAAGAAAAATCGTGTTTAATATTAATATAAATTTGGGTAAAGAGAATAAATATTTATGTATATTAAGAAATGCACTTTCGTTAAAATATGAAATATTTCGAAATAACAAAATTTTACTTAATATTACAAAATTTTCTATTAATATACAGCCAGTTAATTTTTTTAATGACGTCATAATTTACTATACATTTTAAAAGGGCTATTGTTATGTTAACAGAAGATTTAATATTATGAAGAGAGGAATTTTGAAAACTTAACAAATATTTCTCTTAAATTATTTAAATATTTATTAAGGCTGCGGTCGAATTCTCGAGTAAATCCGCAAAATTCGGTAAATGCATTTACCTTTTTTTGCTGGAGAGTAAGAGAAATAAAAAAAGGTAAATCTTTTGGGTTTAGATACTTTATTCTTTATTGTTATATGAATTGAACGAGTAAAAAATAGAAAAAAATGCGTAATTTAACAGAAAACGACCATTAAAAATCTAAATTTACCGCAGTAAATGATTTACCCGAGAATTCGACCGCAGCCATAATATTAAAAAAACATTTTGTTATTTTTAATAAAAAAATTTATTAATATTAATTAATTTCAATAAATGATTAGTTTCATGAAACCTTCATGATGAAGTTTCGTAAACATTTTTAATGGAAAATAAGTGATTATAATTCATTGATCCAACACCAACCGTGATTTTTTTATCATCTGCCGGGAATCGCACCCGGGACCTCCGCAGCTTAAAACAAGCATGCTAACCACTGTGCCACCAGGGCAGCATTTTATATAATTATTGTATAATAATAAATTCATAGTATAAGTACTTCGTTAGTTATGTAGTCTATCATATTGCATTGATCCAATTATGTATTGTATTTTAATAATTCACCTTTTAGCCGATAATATGTATTATCGATCATGTCCGCATGTCTTAAAATGGAATAAAAATTACGGTGGTGACATAGAGCATAGTATAAACACATTATAGTACTACCACCGTAGCTTCACCGGTGAAGTGTTAGATGGCGATACCGATATCCTTTTTAATTTTTCAACAAATTTTTATTTTCAAATTCGCCTAACTTATAGTCAAAATCGCCTAAATGTCAACTATTATTTCTAATCTGTGATTGTAGTTGCGTCGAAATTTTCTGTTTTCGTTCAACCAACGCAAAAATCATATTTCTTTCCTTTGTTCACGGATTATTCTAAAAAGAAAAAACAGAATGAAACCTTAATATTTTTATCAATGAACAAAACAAATATGTACATACATCCATAATGCATGAATGAAAAATAAAAATGTTTTCACAGCCATTATTTTGTTGTAAAAAAAATCGGTTTTAATATTATTTTTGGTTAAACATTTTTATTCAAATTTGGTTTCTCTGTTTCGTTTTGTTAAAACAGAATGAATGCCATTTATTGATTTTGCACGTTAAATTAAAATTGCTTTGAAATGATGGCTGTTAACATGTTAAAAGAAACTTTTGGAAGAAAAAAAAAAATTGGTTCATCGAAATACAGTATGTACATGGGGCATTTGCATTTAAATCTCATTATGTTTTTGTCCCCAAGCATTTTTTTAATGAATTCAATTTTTTTCTAAATACTGCTGATAATTTTTCAAGAGTATAAGGTTGTAATTGATCACAATACAGAAATTTATGAAAATGTATTTTTTTAAATTATTTTGGACTTTTATCATCATGAATATTTAAAAAAAAAAATTAATTTTGCGACATTTTCCCCGCGCAGTTAGGTAAATCGTTTCAATTATGAATTAATGCCGCGACATCCAATTTATTAAAATATTTATTAGAAATTTATTCATTTTTAATTAAGTATTAAATCGACTGCCTTTCGTGAAGGTATAATTTGTAAAATTAATTAACACTACAGTCCGGGCGAATTTCTCAAAAAATGGCAAACACTTTTTCGTAAAATCGGTATAACTCTTAAACCAGCGAATCAAATAAACAGGATTTGTAATACACTCCCGAGCAACTGAATCGACTAGACCATCAAAACGCATATTTTTTTAAAATGGCTGGATCGATTTTCGAAAAACAACCTTCTTTTGACAGCCTAGTATTTTATCTTTTCAAGGATACCTTTATCATTAAAATCCATACAGTACTTTTCGAATTAAAGCAGTCTTAGCAAAATGCGACGTTTCGGTGAAAACAATTGGCGTGATGCAATCTCCTGTATAATGCCACGTTGACCGATATTTGTTGTCACTTATGAGTCATACGTTGACCTGAACAAATCCCTACCAGTTTAATTCATTGTTTCCTTAAAATCATGGATATACCACCCCAGGAAAATCCGCACAAGTTGTTGCTTTATTGCAAGAAGGACGCAATCAACAAGAAGTTGCTCGCGTCAGCTTAACATGAGCCAATCTGCTGTCTCAAGAGTATTCAGAAGGTTTCAGGAAACTGGTGCCTTCAATCGAAGACCACAAACCAGCCGGTTTCGGTGTACATCAGAGAGGGACGATCGATTTACCATCCTAACTTCACTGCGAAATCGCCATCTCACGGGCGTCGATGTGCAGCAGGAGCTAAGACAAGTTCGAGATGTAGCTGTTAGTCAATGGCCAGTAAGAAGACGCTTAAAGGAAGCCAACCTCACTCCAAGACGGCCCGCTAGAGGCCCAAAATTGACAACACGCCACCGCAAACAGCGACTCGAATTTGCTCGCGAACACATCAATTGGAACATCGAGCAATGGACGTCCGTTCTATTTACTGACGAGTGCAGAATATGTCTCCATGGTAGTGATATGAGAGACCGGGTCTACCGGCGTCCGGGAGAGCGATTTTCGCAGTGCTGTTTTGCTGAAACAGTCTCATACGGCGGCGGTTCGTGTATGGTGTGGGCTGACATATCGTTTGAGGGAAAAACAGATCTTGTTTTCGTACCTGGTGGAGGCCGTGAAGGAGGTCTGACCGCTGAACGATATATCGAGGGCATTCTCTTGGATCATGTAGTGCCCTATGCAGGATATATAGGGGAAGATTTCATATTGATGCATGACAATGCCCGGTGTCACACAGCTCGAACCACTCGACAGTTCTTGGATGAGGTCGAACTCGAGACGATGAGGTGGCCAGCACTCAGTCCAGACATGAATCCAATTGAGCATTTATGGGACGAACTAAAACGGAGGGTCCGAGCTAGAAATCCGGTACCATCTAACATCAGTGACCTGGAGATTGCGTTAGAGGAGGAGTGGGGTGCGATCCCCCAAGTATTTGTCAAAACCTTAATAAGGTCAATGGGGAACCGCATGCGAACCGTTGTAGACGCAAGGGGGGGCTATACTTATTATTAACCAATAAAATTATTTTTGTTTTGCTTGAGTTTTTTGTTGTAATTTAATTTTAAACACCCCCAATATTTTTTGCTTAATCATCAGTTTTGGTTGCGTTTTCATTCAAAATTCATTACAAAAAGAAGTACTAAACCAATTTTCATAAAAATAGTGTCATTTTAAAGCAAAAATATCAGGCTTTCAAAAAAATAATGTCTTATGAAAATCGGTTTGACCGTTCTAACAAAAATCGCCCTTATGTGAGCGCTTAAGGTTTTAGTCGATTCAGTTGCTCGGGAGTGTATAAACACCATCTCTTGATGTAACCAAAAAAAATAAATAAATTTAAGCCCGTTTATATTTATTTTGTGAAAAAAATTCTTCTTCAAAATCTATATAACGAAACACGCGTTTTCGCGTTTCCGTAATGAGTTAACTTCGCAGATTAATACGAATTTATTCCTTGAGAACTTAATTCATTTTCAAAACGAATTAAATGCGATGTATTAAACTTTTAAATTCGAATTAAATCTACAAAATATAACTGACTAAATTTCTATTTAGTCAAAATATTTTAAAATTTTTCGGGATTCCACAAATAGTTGCAATATGCATCAACAATATGAATCGCAAATATTTTTGCATCAAGTTCAATTGAGTTTGAAAGATAAGTATTCTTCATAATATCGTATTTTCCCTCGTTTCTGACCCATGTTTGTATATACGAGAGGAAAAATCATGCAAAGACACGTCTGAACTGGGGTTTCTCAAACGGGATACCGGTCCCACAAGTATGACCGGGAAATCCCGGGATTTCTCGGTTTTCAGTTTATGTATTTAGTGTTAGTTGTCTTTAAATAAAATCCGCATAGGAAATTAAGGAATTCTCAAGTGGAATTCTGGGATCTCGATTTCTGTATCAAAAGTATGACCGGGATTTCCTGGTTTTCGATTTTTTTATTCATATATACTGGTTTAACTATATAACGGCATAGGAATAATATATTACTAATTAGGGATCATCCAACTATGATTTCCGATTGCCCTTACACCTGAATGTAGCAAGTTTGAATATCTCCTATATACAAGTTTATCCTGCAATAGCATTTTCAAGTCAAATTCAGGCCGTTTAGGAATGAGCTTGGTTATTACTTAACCAATTATGATGAAATTCAGGACGCAAGATGGAAATGGGATTCTAAAACTGGTTTTATATGATTTCTGGAATATGGCCAATTACGAAGGAACTTAGGCGTTTCTTAACCGGTTATGATCAATTTAGCCTGCACGATAGAAATGGGATTCTAAAATAAGTTTGCATAGGTAAAGTTCTGGAAAATGGCTTATTAGGAAGGAATATGGACAGTTCTTAACAGATTATGATGAAATTCAGCATGCTCGACGGAAATGGGATTCCGATAAGATTTTCACGTTAAGTTCTGGAAAATGGCCAATTGGGAAGGAACTTGGTGATTTCTTAAATGATTATGATGAAATTCGGGATGCATGATGGAAATTGGATTCTAAGATGAGTTTTATATGAAAATCTGGAATACAACCAATCAGGAAGGAACGTAGCCGTTTCTTTATTGATTATGTGAAGTTCTGGAATATGGTCAATTATGAAGAAACTCGGTTATTTCTAAACTGATTTTGATGAAATTGGGCAAGTACGACAAAATCGGTAAAGCAACAACTAAGTTCCTTCCTAATTGTCCTTATTTCAGAAATCCATATTAAAAATCATTTTAGAACCCCATTTCTTCATAATCCGTTAAGAAACGGCCAAGCCCTTCCTAATTGGCCATATTCTAGAACTTCATGTACAACTGGTTTAAGAATCCCAGCTCCATCATGCATCGTGAATTTCATCATAATCGGTAAAGAATCGCCAATTGCCTTCATAATTAGCAAGTTTCCAGAGCTTTGAGTAAAAATCATTTTAGAATACCATTTCCGTCGTGTATACTGAATTTCATCATAATCGGTTAAGAAACTGTCAATTTCCTTCTTAATAGGCCATATTCCAGAATTTCATCTAAAACTCATCTTAGAATTTCATTTCCGTCGTACATACCGAATTTCATCATAATCTGTTAAGAAATGGTCATGTTCCTTCTTAATTGCCCATATTCCATCGTGCATGCCCAATTACTACATTATACGGCGATTGTCATCTTAAAGTGCAGTGTTTGCACAAAAATCAAGGCAGTCCTGGGGGCCTATTATGAAATCGATGCGAAGCGGATCGCATTTCGCATTTTTTGCGATTCAACAAATGCGATCGGCTTCGTCAGTTGAATTATGAAATTACATTATCGCATATCGCATTTCCCTTATTGGGAAATTTCCTTCTGTCAAATTGTTAAAATACAATTTGCTGTTTGTTTTTGTTTTTTGTCAATAAAAATTATGTGTGAATAAGAAACGCTGTGATTTATTTAAAAAAAATATATAAAATGGATTCTGTGGCGTTATATTTTAACTGTGAGGAGGATGAATACGATGAAACTCCAAGATTAAAATGAAATTTGTTGAGAAATAATTCATGTCTTTTAGAAATTCCTGAAAAAAAGTTAGTGTTTTTTGTTATTTTATATTTCATTTATTTATATCTATTTGATTTCTATTACAGATTTCAACGACTTTTCAGGCTATCTAAAGAGTCATTTAAATATTTGTTGGACTTGACTCATCCAAAATTTAAACCAACCAAAAACAAAAGTGCTATTCCACCAATTTTAAAGTTAGCTGCAACCGTACGTTTTTTAGCAGTGGGGTCTTATCAGCAATCAGTTGTTCAAGATTATTTTGTAGGAATGGCGCAAGCCACCGTTTCCATAGTTATGTCGGAGGTTTTAAATATTTTGGAGTCGTTCTGCGTTCATTTATACAATTTGGCCAAACCGAAGAGGAACAAAAAAAATGTAAACAACATTATTATTTAAAGCTGGGCTTTCCTGGTATCATAGGCTGCATTGATGGGACCCATATAAATATCATTCGGCCTACGAAAAATGAACATCATTTTTATAATAGAAAAGGTCATCATAGCATAAATGTTATGGCGGTAAACGTGTAATACGATACAATTTTTTTCTTTAAATTTAAGATTTCCATATTCATGTAGACCTGCAATCACAAATTAATTATCACCAGTGTTGCTGCAAATCATGGAGGATGTTCTCATGATTCAGCTGTATGGTCGATAAGTCGAGAACGGCAATTCTTAGAAAATCGATATAAAGATGGAGATAAATTTTCTTGGCTACTAGGTACATTAAACATAATATTCTATACAATATAAATTAATTTTTTTGGTGCTTATAGGTGACAGTGGTTATCCACTAGAGCCATGGCTAATGACGCCTTATAAATTTGCTGTGGAAGGTACTACCGAAGCAAAATATAACGAAGTTCATTCCAAGTGTAGGATCACCGTAGAAAGGTGCTTCGGTGTCCTGAAAGGACGATTTAGATGTCTTTTGGGTGCGAGAGAGTTGCACTACAATCCGGAAAAAGCAGCTCAAATAATTAATGTAGCGTGTATACGCATAACATTTGTGTAAAATATAATGTGGAGTTTGATGAAACGCTGCTTGTAGACAGTGAAGGGGAGCTGGATAATAATGTTAATCTAACTACATTGAACACCGGCTTGGAAGCAAAACGAATTCGCGATCGAATACATGCATTGTAGTTTTAATTTAATCTATGTTGAATAAAAACAAAAAATTACATAATATTCATCACATTTATTATTATAAATTAAATTCATTTCAGTCAAAAATTAAATAAATTCATTTCAGTTAAAAAGTTAATTAAAGTTTTTAAATTTTTTGTGTGTCAAAGCACTGTTTTTGAAGTTCTAATACTTCAGCTTTAAGTCGTAATTTCTGTTGCATTAATTTATGCATTTCCAGCCTGTCCTTTTGTTCATTTTGACATTTTTCTTTAAATAATACCCCTATTATGGTTCTCACCTCACCGAGAAATACTATGCAAATGTGACTTGATTTGTATGAAGTTTTTCGGTGAGGTGAGAACCATAATAGGGGTATAATAATTTAATTTTTTTTTCTTTTAATCTCCTAATTTCTTTTAAAACTCTTAATGTGTCCTTTTGTATCTTTAAAGATTGTTCGTAAAATTTTAAGGTTTTTTTGTGAAATACAAGTTGCGAATCCACTTGTGTTTGCAACAAATTTAAATTTGTACGTTTTCTGTTGCGTCTTGGTGGTAAATTTTGAACATCATTATCAACATCGTCATTGTCTTGCGCGTCTTTGTCAAATTGAATGGCATTGGCTTGAAGGTCACTGTCCACACAAACATCGTTTTCTGGTATCAACCATATTTCTTCCACAAAGCGTGTGGGACTAACACTTGTTGGTGTTCTGCTTGATCCAGGTTCCGTTGGATTAGTTATTTCTTGTTGAGGGGCTCCAAAAGTTTTGGCAACAAATCCACCCACGTCTGCTTCTAAATGGAGTAACTCGACAATTTGATGCTCAGGATTTGAAAATGTATAGCTCCTATTTGGGCCGCCACCTGTTCCTGTGATGGATTTCTTATTTTGCCTCAATTTGCACTTAATATAGTACTTGTAATCTTTCCACACCTATAAATAAAAGTACATTTACATTTTGGTATACCAAATTAAGAAGCCATTGCAACATAATTACCTTTTTCCAACCTTCCACTGTTTTAATTGGCGGCCCTTTGCTGTTTAATTTGTTTTTTAATTCTGTCCAAAGCATATCTAACCGGTTTTTGTATTGTGGAGCACTTAAAATATTTTTGGCTATACCTTCACCATAAACTGTACTAGTACCTCCATAAACTGTACTAGTACCTCAAATTGCTTATTATTTGTTGTGCTTCCCCTAAATTGATATTATAAATTATATGTATATAATTATTAATTACATTGGAATAGGTACAAAATAACAAATATTTTAATTTATTTGTAAAATTATTGGTATATATATAGATATTTATAATCAAAATATTAAACTATCGTTGTTTACTTACATTTTAACGTATGCGTAAATTAAATTTTTTATTTGTAAATGCGATATTCGACTGCTATTGAGCATTCACATTTGTCACTTGTATTTTCGCAAAAATCCGCCTCTTTATTTTATAATATGGCGCATCGTTCGACTAAGATCGGATTAAAAGCGAAAAGGGTGTTTCATAATACCAAAATGCGATATCGCATGGAAATGCGAAATCGCATTTTTTCATAATAGGGCCCCTGATTTGTTTTAATTTTTTTTTCTGTATACAGAAAAATTTTATTGTTTGATTGTATAAGTAGTGAACAATGGTGGTTTTCTTTTCTCATCCTACCTGAAAATGTAGAGAGATTTTCTTCTACGATTTTTCAATCATTAATTCTAAACATATTGAGGACGCAATTTATCGAATAATATGTATTATTCAATTCGAGTGAATTTTAGTTCATAAATATTTAAGCCAAATTGTCCAAATTTACATTAGTGGAAATTAAAGAAGTAATATTTACGGACGTATTACGGGCTTTTTCTTCTAGATTCATCATAATCGGTTAATAAATAACCAAGTTCATTCCTAATCGGCCTGAATTTTATTCGAAAATGCTATTAAATGGATATTTAAACTTTCTACATTTGGACCTAAGGGACAATCAAAAATCAGAGACATGCCAATTAGGCTAATAAACCGATTGAACCGATAAATAAAAAAAGCATTGATTTTCTATGGCACTTAAACTATATCTTACATTTTTCTCATCCAGTTAACACATAATGCAGTCAAAAATAATCTTCAAACCCAGTTTTTACAATAATGTAATAACCTAATGACATTGACAATAGTGTTTCATCCATCATTCATTATGATTGTATTTTTATTTTACTATGCGTATTGCGGTTTTGTGGATTTTTTTTCGAAATTATGAATGACGAGATGACTACCTCACTACTCTAAATTAGTAGCATTGGTGTATTTTGTATAAGTCAGTTTTGAACATAGAAAAATAACAAAGAGAACAGAAACTAAACAAAAATAGTGAAGCAATTTCAAAAACCAAGATGGCCGAAAAATTCATGATGGCCGACAAATTCTTTTATTTTTTTTCAGTAGCGTCGCATATTTCTTTAGGTTTTATGCAAGTAATAATTTATGTAAATCACGTAGGATAAATATATTAAAAGGAGCATAATTAATATAAAAAAGTTATTGTTATAAGTGAACCAACATAATTATAATAATAATACTTATGTATGTGTGTTGTGTAAAAAATGGTTTACAGTTACTATAATGAACATAAAAATACCAATTTAGAACATAGCTAAAGTATTAAAACTTGTAATAAAGTCATGTGGAATGCAAGATCTGACTTCAATAA
This sequence comes from Tipula helvola, assembly GCA_963556165.1. Taxonomy (NCBI): domain Eukaryota; kingdom Metazoa; phylum Arthropoda; class Insecta; order Diptera; family Tipulidae; genus Tipula; species Tipula helvola. The sequence goes on from OY744482.1 coordinate 271,870,850, forward strand.
ATTTAAAAACAATCAATACACTTATAATAAAATTTTCTCGTATGTGATTTCGTTCATTAGACTCCCCTAATATTGAATATAACGAGACGCCTATGGTTTTTTTTTTGCTTTCGTCATGTTGCCATGACGATTCATATGCGTGGTCAAAATAAGATTTTTGTGCGAATGAAACTTGAAATTTTTACTTTAACTACAATTTTATGAAATACATTTTTTTAATTTTGTATTTTGAACATTTTAAAACATAGTGAATTTACTGATGTGTACAAAATAAGTGTAAAAAATTCGAAAATATTTAAAATGATTGTGTACAAGTGTTATAAATATTTGTAAATAAATAAAAATTTATTTACCGGTGAAATGTAATCCCTTTTTTCTCAATTTTTACTTTATATCTGGTATTTTTGCACTTACACACACACAACACTTATGCATCATTTTAGCAAATAAATTTATTTTTTGAAAGTGCACTTTAATTTTTTATTCAAGAAATGCTTTATAAACTTTAAAAAACTAAAACCTCAAATGACACAATTTCTCTAACCAATATGGCGTTGGTAAATATAGAAAGAGAAAAAACATAAAAACTGGCTTCAATTGTTTTTATGATTTTATATGGGATTTTTGTTTAATCTTCTATCCTTTTGTTTATTATCTGTGGTTTTTAATCACACAAAACCAACAAAAAATTTCTATAAACATTTTTGTTGGTACGCAGTATTTTAATAATATGAAATGTGTTAGAGTAGGATAAAACATGTACACGTGTACAAAACTAATACAAATATCTATTGTTTGGTATTGTTTCTATTGTATTAATTGGTTGATCTCGTCTCGCATATATTTATCATGCGACTACTAGCGTTTTATCCTAAGGACGCGTCCGATTTCTGTGAGAAATAATTTTTCTGTGATAAATTTGACATTAGTAAAATAATTTTCTCTTCCACATTTGAAATAAGTTCATTTGCTGTCCGAATACTGAAATAATTTTGACATAATAAATTTCACAGATAATGCTTGGAGAATAATACAATAACACTAAAATAGCGCCTAGATCATGTTTTTTTTAATTTTAGCCCCAATAAAGAAATCTACGGATTACCATGGCATATTCACCATAAAAATTCATGAAATTTAGATGCGCTAAATGAAAATTTAGCATTTTTAAACAAACAAAATTGTTAGTTGATCAACAATATTTGCTGTATATTAATAATCTAAAAACCATCATTTAACAATGTAATGGCAATGGATTTAGGAATTATGTACTTATAAGAAAAAATTAGGGCTTGCAATAATACTATTGATACAATATTACACAAATTTTGCTACAGCACAAAAACGAATAAATTGCTCACAAAATGATTAAAAAAGATAGAATAAAGGCACGCATGATCACTTTTACGAACGATTATAAATTTCATCAATACAAAATACATAACTCATCAATACAAAAATCTTGTTACTAAAATCAACATACTTCAATAGCGCAGAAACAAGAATTATTTCGGACATGTCAAAATTATTACACACCGGTGCTGTGATAATTTGGTTGCGTATAGTTCAACATTAATTTATCACAGAAAAATTATTTCTCACAGAAATCGGACGCGTCCTAAGTGTTTACTAGTGATCGTCGCGACGTCTGACTTCACCGGTGAAACATTTTTTTCGTATAATGGTAGTACTATATGTGTTTATACTATGCATAGAGTTATAAATTCTTTGGCCTTGGATACATAAATAATTAAAGCGTTATCCAGTTGACTTTGTGTTCTAATCGCAGTTTTATTGCTTTAGTTAGTTTGCAAATTTGTTAATAATACTCGTTTGGCTTGAGCACCCATGCTATATAACGTACTTTCCTGATTTACATATAAGTATGTATGTATATTTTTGTTAGTATGACCAAAACACTACTTGTATAATATCTAAACACCGCTGTTGAATGATAATGAAGAAATGAGAAATATGAAAATATTTGTTATATTTCTTGTTGAACAGATTTTTTGATTTTTCAATAAAATTTAACTATGATAATGATAACTAAAGTTGCATTTATCTATATTAAATGTTGAGTTAAAACAAATATAAAAATTAACAAACTTCTGTTTTTTTAATATAAACTGGTACTTGTTTAACAAAATTAAAAATATTACTTGTATTAAATAATATTTATTAATCACAAACAATTTTTTTTTCAGTGTGCGTCTGCATTGGCATGCTTTTCTGTTGGACGATATTTGATATTATATTTATACCCCTGGAGCGCAATAGCCCAATGCTGAAGTTTTTGAAGAGTTGCGACTGGCAGTTTCTTGTTTGGATGAAAAATTGTGGTTAATGGCTTGTGATCCGTTAACAAGTCGAAATTTCTACCGTATAAATACTGGTGAAACTTTGTCACACCATAAATAATAGAAAGCGCTTCCTTTTCAAACTGCCCATATGCTTGTTGACTTGTCGATAATGTTTTGGACGCAAAAGCGATAGGGTGTTCGGATCCATCTGGGAAACGATGAGAAATTACAGCACCAACGCCATACTTGGATGCGTCGGTAGCAAGGACGATTGGTCGATTCTCTCTGTAGTGGACTAATCTGGACGCCTTTAGCAGCTGCGACTTCAGTGTCTGAAAAGCGGTTTCTTGTTGATTGGCCCAAACGAACTTCATATGCTTGTGGCGGAGCGGCAATTGAAGCTAAATTCTGTATGAATTTATTGTAATAGTTGATTTTGCCAATGAATGCCTCCACTTGTTTGATATTAGTAGGACGCGGCATGTTCTTCAATGGCTTCAGCCGTATTCTAGCCACGTATTCTATGTTCTGCACTGCAAACGTGCACTTACCCTTGTTATATCATAGACCATACTTGTCAAAGCGGCTAAAGCAGTTTTTTGAGATTCCGAAGATGATCTTCGTTGGTCGCTCCAGTGACGATTATTTCATCTAGATACACCGCACACATTGGAATACCGGCTGTAACTTCTTCCATCAACCTTTGAAAAATTCCAGGAGCGCTGCCCACTCCGAAAGGTAAACTTTGGTATTGAAAAAGGCCAGAGGGTGTATTAATTACCGTCAATTGCTTAGACTCCTCTGACAACTCGATTTGAAGATAAGCATCGCCTAGGTCAATTTTAGTGAAAAACTGCCCTCCTTGAAGCTTATGAAACAATTCTTCTATGCGCGGAATTGGGTACCGATCGTTTTCTATTTGTGGGTTGATAGTAACTTTAAAATCTCCACAAATTCTTACTTTACCATCTGTCTTTTAGCGATAGGAGGCCTATCGACTAAAATTGAATGATTTAAGGATGCCGGTGGACACTAGTCTCTGAATATCCTCATCCACGTCTTTCTTCAAAGTGAATGTTACGTTGTAAGGTTTGAAGAATTTTGGGCGGGCGAAAGAGTTACACAATCCGAGAAGCACACTCGACTAGGTATAGCTGAGACGTATATAGCATCGAAAAGATGTTGACTAGATTACGATTTTTTGATGTTCATAGTTAAAATTTTAGCGCCTTGATTCAGTCTAAACCAAGAATATTTGATGCTTGATCGTTGTCGACGATTAAAAGTGGCAGGATGCACTGCTTATCTTCCCACATAACTTGCACCTTAACAACTCTTTGAGCGGAACGCAGGGGTTTCCAGAAGCTCTCAGCACCTTTCTCGTCAGCTCATATGCTGGAGAGCCCAATTGATAGTATCCCTCAAGTTCAACCATAAAGCACGATGCTCCCGTGTCAACTTGAAAAGAGATTTGTCTGTTGTTAATACCGACATTGACCATAATTTTTTCAGGACCTTCCACCATTGCGGTTGACACTGAATCGTCTTCTTCTGGAAATTCTGTTTCCAGGTTATAAACAGAGTTTATGTAATGAAAATCCCTCTGTTCATTAACTACGTGATTTCCCGAAGAAAAGTAGTTTCGACCATGACCGCGTCCGCGATGTCTTTCTGCTAGATTATGATTTACTGTTGACCCCCGATTAATTGACTGGTATATGCTGGCGATATGACCCGGCTTCTTGCCAGATTTGTCACAAATAGATGTGATGTGTCTACAATTTCGATGCCCATGGACTTCTTGGCACTAAGGACACGATTTCAAGCTGTCTGAAGACTATTACGTGAACGGTTATAGCCTCGACCTCGACCTTCTCTTTGATTTGTTCGCTGTTGACTATGACCCTCTGTTGGTTCTATGTAGTTGAATACCGCTGAATCGGAATTGGTAGCTTGAACTCCTTCTTTGATAATTGTGCACGATCGTTGAGAGCATTCACGCAATCTCGCGCTACCCCTCGTAACAAACACAAAATGAACAGTTAACGCTTTGGTCAAAACTTGAAATGATTTTTTCATTAGATCGTTGTGGAATAGTTTTTGAAGTAGTTCTAGTGATGTCTCCCACGCTTGCGAGAAAAAATGCTCGCTTGACCGCCTTGTCTTCTATTTTATTCGCCATAAAATGCTGTTCTATCTGCTCAAGGTAAGTTTCGCAATTCATTTTTTTTTCTAAAACATGAAAATGGAAAATGTGGTACAGCTACTGAGGGTAATCCGACTTTTTGTTCCTTGAACATTGCTTCAACTAGCTTTTCGTTCTGCTTTTGCATCAATTGCAACAATTCTTGAATTGATTGACGTCCATTTCGGATTTCAATAGGACGCACTTTCACTTCAGGAAAAAATAAAATATTCACAATCCTCGTCGCCAAAATGTTGTATATCACAACAAGGTTTTGAGATAATTAAAAAACTAATTCAAGATGGTTATATATTTATATTATTAATATTTATTGGGACAATTTAAACGGGCATACAAGAAAAAATTTTTGTCGACAAACATTAGCATCAAAAATAATAAATTGGCATCACAAATAATATTTTGGCACCACATATGAAAAAACAAACAAATATTTTTGAAGGGCATTATTAAATACTGTGGCGACAAACATTGACATCAAAATTAATAAATTGGCAACAAATATAATATTTTGGAACAGAAAAAAATAATTTTTAGAGTAAAAAAAAAAAAAAAAAAATCGAGACAAAAAATTAAATTTAATCGATTTTGAATTATTTAATATTTGATGGGGGATCGATATAAAATATTGCAGTGTCATTAATAGATTCTATATAATCCGCTCCTACGTGCGGCACGCAGTGCGACATGTTTGCCTATCCTGGCTCCTACGTCCCTCGAAGTTTAAATCTAAGGCCCCTCGGAGGGCTAAGCGGGGGGGAGCGAAGCGACCTCCCGCGTGCCCGTGAGAGTTACCGAAGCCGTTAGCCTCTACAATTCTAAGTTAAATTAGGGATCTCCATTTTCCAGAATATTTTAAAACTAATTTAATTTTTTTAATTTTTAATTTATTTATTTATAACTTTGTTGCCAGTTAATTATTTTTGTCGCCCAAAATGTTTATTTCGATGCCAAAAAATAATTTTTGTGTACCCTTCCAATAGTGCCAAAAAATTATAAATGTTGCCAAATTATTATTATGATGCCAAGAAATTTTTGTTTGTTGCTCATTAATTTGTGCCGTTTTATTATTTTTTTGTATCTCAAATATTAATTTTTTGTGTGCCGGTTTATTGCCAGCCATATTTATTAAGTTTAGTATGTAATACGACTTATTCCAATCACGCACGACTTATACATGTTCTGAAAACTACTGGTTTTATAAAATGTATTAACGGTTAACATAATACAAAAGAGAAAGAGAGTGCTAGTCATATTTATCGTTTCTTTTAATTAGGTGTGTTTGTAAACTCAATATTGAACATGATTGAACAGAGTTGCAAAACAATTTATGATGCGAGATACATCACATATGGGTAATCATTTTGCACAGCCTTGGAATTTTTTCTTCTCTCTTAGTGATCAAACGCTATTCTTAGCCTAATATCAACACAATTACCATTAAAACAAGTTATAATAATTATAAATATTGGCCGAAAATATTTTATTTCGTTTAGAGATATTGAACATCAAAATTAACCAAAATATTGTTTTGTATGTACATATGTACATTAAATTCCAACTATTGTTGGCCTTCTTCCAGTGGCGGCTGCTCTTTTAAATTTTCACGCATGCAATATATCAAATTAATTTTCTTAACTTATACACAAATACATAATTGATTCAGGAAAAACAAATTTTTGTTTTATTGTAATTTTAATTATATATCAGCATTATATTATTTTTTAAAAGATACCAAAGGTTCTACTCTAGTATACAGTTATACAAACATGATAGTTCGCTTAGCATAGAAAAACTGGGTAATGTTAACCGATATACATATCTAAACGTCTCGATTAATCGATCTGATAATAACCGATTTTTATGGTGTGTTTTTTTATTTAGCGTTGTTCTAGTTCGCGATAGCATTTTATCGAATTTAGTCAATTTAAAACCGAATATTCTAAATTTTTTTAACTGGATATGGTAGATCAAAACTTATTCTATATTTAATAAGAAAAATCCATAGAACATTTTTGTTAGATTTCTTGTGCTACCCTAGTTCTTTATAAACTCTACAAGTGGAGAAATTATACAGAACAACCGCGTAACGTAAAAACTAACAAACATATCGAGTGAATTTTTGTTGTTAAATAAAGAAAACATTTAGATCTACCTTATCCAGTTAAAAAAAATGGAAATATTTTTTATTAATTTGACTAAATTCAATAAATTGTTATCGCGAACTCGAACAGGCCTGAATAAAAAAACACACCTTTAGTTACCAAGTATAGGTACAATTTACATATACTGAAGCTTATTGCACTTCAAATGTCCAGCAAGTTGTACAGTTATTGTAATCCATCCAGATTTCTCTTACGAGTTTCGATTTTACGAAAAATTGCGAAACTCATATATGTATTGCTTACAAAAACGACCAACAGGCGTCCCGATTTTTCGATTTGGTGACTTTAAGGATTTTTTAAAAATAAAGTTTAAATTTATACATACATATTGGAAATGTCTTAACTGGGATTATTCCCGTTGAGTTTCATCATATCATAGACGAATTAAATACCCAAGACGTACAAAGCCATATACGTTTTTCCATAAGTATTGCAACGCTGGATGTGTGTTAGTGTAAATTTTGAATAGTATTGAGAATCATGATTCTTCAAGGCAGGGTTTAAAAAGTTTAAAACGGGAATATCTTTGTTTTCAAGGAAACACTTTTCACACATTTTTAAATAATTTAATTTACATAAATAATTAAATTTAATTTTTCGATTGACTCACAAAATTGCAGGTATCCCGGGTTCTTAAGCGCATTCGAGGTTCGTTTGAGGTTGAAGGTTATTTATAAATAAACAATTGTAGGTGATCAACAGTTTTTGAAATATATATGTACATGTTGTTTAAAGAGACATCTGTATTGTTTAACTCGAAACTTCCTCCCTCCTCATTGACTGTGTTGATCGGGTAATACAAATAGATTAATATGTTCGGGGATTCCCATTGTAAATACAAATCAGGTAGGATTACATGCTAATTGTGAAGTGCATGTATGGTGAAGTGTGTGTATTATGTATATCGTATGCATGTATAATTATGTGTTGTGTGTGTAAGATTTTGTGATAGTTTAGGAATGCGTCACTTGTGGTTCGTCGCCATTACATTATGTCAAGACGACATTCTTGATTCTTGATATATGTATTACAAATGACATCTCAGTCTACGATGATATACCTGAGTAATGCAATGACATCTCAGTCTACGATGAGCAATGTGTCGACGTCTTTAAAGTATGAATGTTACTCAACCATTCAGAGAATAGAATTAAGCGTAGTTTTAGGATCTCGAATCCCGGGTTTAAATATTAAATTTTTGCTGTTGAATGAGCTGCTGCAGAGGTTATTCTACGATTCTAAGTTAATCCGAAACTTTCGGGAATATTCGAAATCTTTCGAGAATATCGAGATTATTCGAATTTCTCAATATTACTTTAAATTTGCAAAGTGTTGTAGCTGCGTAAGGTTACAGAATTAGTGATACTATAGTGGTTGTGGGCTCTATTGAGAGCAGCGTTCATTCACTATAACGGGTAGTGCGGGATGTGGTACGTGCGCTATACCATCCGCACTACTGAATAATCACTTCACGCACTTAATTAATTTTAGTCGACACTGTATTTATTAGTTTTTATATTTTATATTTTATATATTACATACACTCTTTAAATCGTGTACGGCTTTATTTCTGCGGTTGACCGCTTTCAAAATAAAACGTTATAACAACAAGAGGACGAGACCTCTCTCTCGGACGTTACGAAAATTACTTTTTTTTCCTTTTGTTCCCAATTCTTTTTATATTGAAAACTTTGTTTTTCCGCCGCCTCATGCGATTCGCCGATGTGTCTTTGATTTTTATATTCATTTTATATTCACCCATAAAATAAAGAATAATAAGAAGCATTAAGCGCATAGAACAATGAAATTCAATCAGCGCACTACGGCCGAAAATAAAACTAACATTAGGTGTACACCGAGGGAAACAAATTATTTATAAACGTAATGAAATTCTTTATTTAAAATGGAATATTTATTTCCTTCACTGAATCTGCTCTTTAAACAAAAAAAATTCTCTCTCGTGCTTTTACGAACATTTTTTTTTTGTGTTTCTTTATTTTATACGTTTGTGTACATTATTTTGGTTTTTTGGTATATGTACTATGTACATACTCGTATTTATAAACAAATTGGTTCGATTAGTTTAGAAAAAGAAACATGATGAACCGTCATGCGATAATTTTGCGTGGCAAAATAAAAAAGGATGAATTAATATGACTGTTTCCTCAATTAAAATATGCGGTTTTTAGTTTATTTTGACATCTAAGATCTAACACAAATTAAATAAAATTTGCTTCTAAAAATTAATTCAAATCTATGGTTGTTATTAAAGAAACCCTTTACTTTTTAATTTTTATTGAAAAATGATGAATGGAATCTATTTAATTTATATGTACTATTTTTCTTAATCTTTTCCATTTGCCATTTACAAGTTTTTCTAATTAATATAAGAAGCATTAGTTTCAAAATTTGAACGCGATGGTCGTAACACTATAGTCAATATCATAAAATTCTTTGTCAATGCTGCTGCTTAATAAAATGTTTAAGAGGTCATGTTTGAGCCCAACAATGTGGGAATGTGATTTGAAAAACGAATCAAAAATTGATATTTGTCGACAACAAATTTCAAAAAAAGATTGCGATGGGGCACGTAGCTTACCGAAACAATCTGTTAAATAATTTTTATTTTTTATCAGCAGTTCAGAACTACTCTCTACATAATCCGTTTCTTTTAGTAGTGTGGAGCAGCATGCCGCACAATTTACTTTCTTTACAATTCGATTTACTAAATATCCAACGAAATATCTGGAAGACGCCTGTGAATTAATACTAGATTCTTCAATTAAAGAATCATTCACATCGTTTTCCACTTCAACTAATGAATACATTTCGTCATCATCTGAGTCTTCGTCCACTTCAACCAACGAAAAAGTTTCATCACCAATTTCAACGAGACTTGAGGCATCATTTTCATAAGACTTTTTGTTAGTGTTGTTTTCATACCTTCACGGAAAAAAATAAACTGGTCCTCAGCTAAGAAAACGGACTTTTAATTCAAGAAAATGTACTTTTTCTTGATTTAAAAGTTAATTTTCTTATTTCTTTCGAGTTTTTCTTCATTTCAAGAAACACAATTCTTACATGAAGAAAAACTTGAAAGAAATAAGAAAATTAACTTTTAAATCAAGAAAAAGTACATTTTCTTGAATTAAAAGTCCGTTTTCTTAGCTGAGGACCAGTTTATTTTTTTCCGTGTTATTATCCATTCATCATTTTGTTGTTCTTCTCGTATAACATTTAATAATGTTGAATCTGCATCATCTTCACAGTATGATAAGCCCGAGAAGGATGTTAGATACTTAATGGATACAAGTTTTGAAACAGTAAAACTAAATTCTTGAACCGATGGATTAAAATTATTTCCGTTTGCTGATCTTATTAAAGAAAATGTATTTTCTAACGCGTCTTGGTTTAATCTCGATGTTAATAAATATTCAAAACCCAGGTTATCCTGTGTTAAACTCTTTAAAATGAAGAGAACCCCACGAATTGTCTGTACCATTCCATCGAAAGAATAAACTTTTTGCGGTTACTCATCTTAATATTTTTTAAATATGTTATCATTTCATTAAGATATACGACACTTTGATTAAGTTCATCGTTTTTTAAAGCGCATTTATACTGATTGGCATCAAACAAGGTTTTTGAATTAAGGATATCAAATAATTTATCAAATTTATCGAAAAGCTTCCAGGTTGCAGGTGCTTTATTTTTGACAACTTTGGAAAAATTATCTAGCTCGTAAGCAGTTTTTATACCAGCTACTACGCTTCTGCTGAATACCTGAGACGCCAGTTTCACTTTCATTTTATCAAAATGTTGTGGATTCACATGCTTGTCGCTTAATTTAGGACACATTCTTGTCACAGATGCCAGTTCTAGTTGATATAACTCCCGCATGACTTCCCAACTTGCCGTACCATCGGCCGTTTCAATATCCGACTTAAGCATGCAATTGCGGAAAGTGGGTCATAAATAGAAATAATTTGGTTTGTGTGGTCGAAATTCATTGTGGGATCATCAGCGGTGGCTCCCAAATTGGAAAGTGCCTTACGGTTATTTGAGCCTTGATCGCAAATAATACCTTGGACTGTTAGACCTAATGAAAAACATAAATTCACATTTTTTTCTATTAAACTAGACAATATATCTGACGAAATGGCGTTCTCAGAGATATAGTAACTTAATATATTTTTCCAATTCTCGACGACTCCGCGAACCATAAACATACATACATAGCTACCTATTTTGGCTTGTCTGTTATCATCACCTAAATCGACATATCCATCCACACAGTCTCTGATGGTATTGTATTTCAAATAATTTTTAATTTTTATTTCGTCGAATAACAATGTGCACTGTCTTCCTTTAACACTTAAGCTTAAAACTTTCTCTTTCAAATTGTTCAACATGAACTTATTATTAGTGCCTGGAAACAAATTCTTTATCGGCTGCCATCGAATAAGTGACGAATTTGATGGTAAATAAAACGATAATCTATCTCGCAAAAAGTTATATGCTTTAGGAGATCGATAGTACAAATTTTGTGCCAGTATTTTGAATTGAGAGCCCACATTTTAGTTTTAGTCCTTTCAAATAAAATCATCATAGCAAAATTTTTGGCATGTTGACTTTTTGTTGTCTGCTGAACCAATTCACTCAATGTTACTTTGGTCTGTAATTTTAAATTAGAAATTTTTTTATTTGCTGTTCGATTTTTTTGTGCTAGATTTTTAACTTTTTTTTGTAATTGTGTTTTTTCTCTTTGTAATTTAAAAACTCATTTTATGATTTAACGAACGGTATACTTGAATATTTTTCTCCTGTTTTTCACAATTCGCACATATTTTTGGTTCAGTTTCTAAGGTAGAATGAATTGTATCAAAATAAGGATCAGGCAACTGGGCAATTTCTTCTAAATTTAAATCCTCGCAAGCTTGTGGTAGATTTGAATAAGATCTAAAATTTGAATTTGAAGTTACATTAATGTTACATTCATCATTTGAAACGGAAAATGAATTTAATGTATTTTCGTGCAAGCATAACGAAGATTGTTGAGAAGTAAATACGTTAACATTTACATTTTCCGAAACTGCAATATTTGCGTTTTGAGGTAAATGCAATGTTGGTATGGCTGTTCGTTTAAGTTTACGCTTGAATAAATAATGAGTTTCAAAATGTTTTGAACACACAAATATTTCATTTTTATTCAAATACAAAATCACACAATTTAACCAGGTCAGGGTACATATAATATTTAGCGGAATATTTAAAAAATCGAGCACCATCACGTTGTTTCGAATTGCAATTCAAAACCGCACATTTACGACCCGGCGGTCCACTCATATTAATAATAATAAATTATAAAATAATATTATAAAAAATAAACCAATGAGAATAATTAAAAAAAATTAAAAAAAAAATACACAACGTATTTGCAAAAAATACACAGTACTATAATCGATACAACATACAACATTTAATTTAGATTTTTTTAAAAATTAATATATTTTCGGAAACACTGTGTTTCCATCATCAGATTATAAAAGTATCTACAAGGTAGTAACAATGTCGTAACAATAGATTTACATAAAAATTGTCCGTTTAAAGCCTCAATTCCATTGTGAAACAAAGTTTGTCAGTCAAAATAACTTGAGATAAAAATATAAAATCGGTGGTTGCGTGAACGAGATGCCCAACGGAGTCAGTCAAAATTTTATTTACAAAAAAAGTGTGTCTGTGTTAGTGGACTGATATCAAAATTTAAAAAAAGTTCAAATCGAGAACTATTTATGGCAGTCCAACTAATACAAGGACATAAATATTGTGTACCGATGAGAAATATTTCTCGCACACATTATTAATTTTAATAGTATGGCACTTTTATGGGAAAGATTTTTTTTAATTTTGTGTTTTAAGACGAAAATATTCGAAAAAAAAAAATTCTGATATGAGTAATAATAATAATTAATTTTTTAGATAATTTTGAAACTTGAAATAATTGAATTAACACATAATACTTAATTTGTTAATTAATTGTAGGTTATGTGTTTGTTTGCTGTCAAAATCCTAATAAACAATAGTGTGGCATTGTTACGGGAAAGATTTTTTTAATTTTGTATTTTATGACGGATAATCTTCGAAAAAAATAATTCTGATGTGGGTAATAATGATAATTAATTTTTTAGATTATTTTGAAACGTAAAAATAATAGAATTTACACTAATACCTAATTTTGTTTAATAATTTTTGGTTATGTTTTTGTTTGCTGTCAAAATGTGTCAATCAAATTTTGCTATAAAAAAAACAATAACAATATACTTTGTCTTTGTCACTCTGCTGGATTATTTTTTTTTGTCTTTTTCCAACTGAAGTCAGCTCAGTCAATTTTTCACAATGGAATTGAGGCAGAAATCCTCTCATTTTGCATTGTGTGTGTATACAATTTCATGACCTGCCTCAATCACAGTATAAATTGGGCAACTCGTTGACAGGTTGCCATTTAAAGTTAATCAAATTTAATATTTGTAACCGTGGTGTTGTTAATATTATTTTCAGTACAGTGATTAGGTTTTGAAGATATTTAGAAAGGATGGTTTTTTGATTGTTAGAAAGAATGTACCGTAAAACTTCTAAACAAGTAGATTTTTCTGCGACAATATTTCTAAAGAACAACAATTGCTGAATTAAATCATTGGGATGAAAGTTTCCTTCGAGTGCAGCATGTAAACTTCTGCAACTAATAGAAGTGTCTAATTCTTTGAGATACTTTTTAATTTCTCTACATTATATAAAAATTCAAATATATTGTTGTGCATTTCATATGATTCGAATCGCTTCATAAATGACACAATAGCAGAATCGACAATTCTCAAAAAATAATTGGGTTTAAAATTTTCTTTTATATAACCATCCTAAAATTAACAAATCACCACAATTCACTGGGCTTAAATATGATGGAACTATATGCTTGCCGCATAAGTTAGAACTCGAAGTTCGAAATTACCATATTTCCCATAAAAAATGAGCCCAGAAAACGTTGGCGGAAGGGTGGCAGAAAATCAGCCTGGGTTATACGCGAAAACTGCTTTAATCATTGCCAAATAGACACAAAAGTTAATAATAAAAACAAAGCAATAATAATAGTCTACCAAATAGTAAACTATGAGAACAATGTACAGTATTATTTTAAATGGTTGTGATACCATTTGGATTTGTGAATTAATTTTTCTTTACTATTTTTCTCAATGAATTAATTGAGTTTATCTTTTTGTATTAATTAAATTACTATGATAATAAATGTTATATAATAATTTCAATTGTTTAATTAAGTATTTAATTTTATAATATGTATTTGTTATTCCTCAAATTGGTCTACAATTAATTTTCATAATTTTAAATGTTAAAATGAGCTGAAAATCGTTAATTAATTGTTTGATAGTTATTGTAATGTCCAAAAGAAATAATTGAATTAAAAATTTTAAAGAAATAAAATAAATAAATTAGCTAAAAATTAGTGTTATTTATGTTTAACCTAGCAGTGCTTGTTAAATCTACGGACCGACATCTAAAAGAATGAAAAAATCCTCTTTAACCTTTTTCACAGATTGACTAGGCTCTGCATTGTAAGTATAAAAAGCTTATTTTATTTGATTTAGCTATTTAAAATACAAAAAATTCTAACAAAAACAATTTGATTCATGTGCACAGAAGATTGTGTGTAACGTATGAGGAATGAAATATGGACAAATGTAAAATGTATTATTTGTATTGTACAACCAAAAATAAAAATTTCCTTGTTTTTAAATAAGGTGGTTCCCGTATATTTTATAAAAAATACATTACAACTGCGTCATTTTACGATTAGTTCAAAAATGTCGTTGTTACAAGTAGATCGTCGTAAATTAATTTGTAAATTTTGTCAGGAAAATCCAGACAAAAAAAAGAACGAGATTTTTCACTACTTCAAGGATCTTGGATTCAAAAAATTCTTTATCTACAAAACAATTAAACTGTTTGAGAATAATGAACCTGTGGAAAGAAAACCCGACTCTGGTAAAAAATGTCAACTACAAGGTAGCAAAGTTCGAATGAAATTGAAAGGTGAAACAGTGGGTCCTTTGTGGGTACAAAGTATGAATATTCAACGCAAACCCAAAAAATCGGCACCAGCAACTACAGACAAACAATTAGCTACAATCAAATCTAGATTAAGAGTGCTTTCCCAAACATATTTCGCTGCTTCTTCAGCTTATAAATGTGTGATGGATGATGAAAGTTATTTCACTGTTGAAGGTAATGAATGGCAGCCAAAATACTACTACGAGTCTCCCGATCACAATGCACCAGAAAAGGAGAAGTTTATTCATAAGACCAAGTTTCCAGGTAAAGTTATGTTGTGGGTGGCTATTAGCGAACGAGGTGTCAGTGACCCAGTATTTTTCAAAAGTGGTTTGGCGGTTAATGCGCAAACATACACAAACAAATGTTTACCTGTGCTTCAGAAATTTATAAATAAATATCATAAAAATGATAAAACGATTTTTTGGCCTGATTTGGCATCCTCACATTATGCGAACGCAACGTTATCTGATTTACAGTGTATCACAAAAATAAGTATGCACCATGAAGAACGGGAAAGAACCTCAATTTATTTCGAAAATAATGCGTAATTAATTGTTGTTTTTTTTACAATTAAAATTTCTGCTTTAAACATTTTTAAATATAACGGGGTATCCCGTTACCATGTCCTGTTATATTTTGTATAAAACAGAAAAAATCACATCACGAAAAGATCACTAATGGTGTGGGGGTGTATGGCGGCAAGTGGGGTTGGAAATCTGGTTGTGATTGAAGGGATGATGGATAAAAATGTTTATTTGAACATATTAAAAAACAATTTGAATGATAGTGCATCAAAATTGGAACTTTCAGGATCATTTGTCTTCCAACAAGACAATGATCCCAAGCATACAGCACACATTGTAAGAGAGTGGATTCTCTATAACACACCAAAACAATTAAAAACACCACCCCAATCGCCAAAAAGGCCAAGGGCTACCCAACAAAATATTAAAAGTTCATTTGAATGCAAAATAAGTTCATAGAATCTCTTTTTTAAAATGTTTGTTTGATTGCATACAAACTTTTGTGACATGATTTAAGGACATTTTGAAAATATATCCGTATAGCTATGTAAGAAATGCTAACAAGTTTATTGTGGTGATTTATTGCCTGGTGGAACGATTACATAGTTTAATTATACATTATATTATTGTTTAACATTACCACATAAACGGTAATTCAAATTTGTGAAACATCAACTGGAATAATAACAAAGTGTTAAGTATGGTGAACTGTAAAAAGTGTATGAAACAAATCATGTCTCCCAAGATTTATCTCTGTGAACTGTGTTTATGTGGTTACCATCCTAACTGTGATACATTGCTCAAACTGAAATTTAGTGATATTGATAGTGGTAAAGCTAAATTCTTATGCACTGATTGTAGCGCAACGCAATCTTCAACAAGCTCAGATGATGGTAATTTGATTAATAATGCGTGGACTGATATTAAACGTGAAATTGCTGAGTTACGTGCTAGTCATTCCAATATGGTCAAAGCTTTGGACAATCAAATTGTTACGCAGAATGCCGTTTTGGATAA
This sequence comes from Tipula helvola, assembly GCA_963556165.1. Classification (NCBI taxonomy): domain Eukaryota; kingdom Metazoa; phylum Arthropoda; class Insecta; order Diptera; family Tipulidae; genus Tipula; species Tipula helvola. The sequence continues at coordinate 271,887,186 of OY744482.1, forward strand.
TATCATCAAAAAATGTGATAAACTCGCTGATTTGGAAGCTTTGATCCAATTGAATACCACTACTATTAATGAACTTAAAGTTGAAAATGCAGCCATACGTAACGAACTACTATCAGTTACCAACAACTGTAATTACTTTGAACGTCGCTTAATTTCATCGAGGTCTTTAATCTATGGGGTACCGTATACTAACAGCGAAAATTTGAACAATGTTTTGCAAACCATCTGTCAAACCATTTCTTTCAATTTTGAGGCAAGAAACGTCAACGTAGTATATCGTGAGAAATCTAAATCTTCAACAAAGGCAATAGTTATTGAATGGAGCAACCAAACTTTGAAGCAGCAGTTCCGGCTTCTCTCTATACAAAATAAAAATAATTTACGTACACTTTTAATCAATGAACGTGAATGCAATATAATTATAATGGATTATCTGCCCAGAATTAAACGTGTATTACTACATGAGGCTAAGAAATGTTTGAAATCCGAGCCACTTAATTTCAATTTTGTTTGGGCCACTAATGGGAACATTTTTGCTAAAAAGGTTGCGGGAAGTAAATTGTTTGTCATTACTTCAATGACTGACTTAGATAAGTTCAAAAATTTATGAAATTTAACTTGCTTTTTTGTATTAAATATATTCATTTATTTTGTTTTTCTTTATAATTTTAGATTTTGTTGAATTACTTAAAATGGACATCTACTACCAGAACTGCCGTGGATTGCGATCTAAGTTATTTCATCTTAGACTTAATATTTTGCAGCGCGATTGTGATTTGATTTGCTTGACCGAGACCAACTTCAATGATTCGGTGAACAACAATGAATTTATTAATGAACGTTATTATATAGTTCGCAAAGACAGGAACCTTGATGTTACTGATAAGGTCGATGGTGGTGGCATTGCCATTATACTTAAAAAGTCCATTATCTTTTCGGTGCTGGATGGAATCGATGACATTTATGATAATATATGGATTAGGGTTAGAACTACGGATGGTAAATTTATTGTTATATGTTTAGTTTACTTTCCTCCGAATAGCACTAAATTTGAGCACTACGAAAAATTTTGCAACAAGCTTTCTAACTTAATGTTAGAATCTCCGGATGGATATCAATTTTTAATATTAGGTGACTTTAACTTACCTAGTATAACTTGGAACAGTAATTGCGAGGTAACATATCCGGTATTTTCGCATGGTCGGTGTGCTACTCACTTACTCGAAACTATGATATTTAATGAACTAATACAGCAAAATCATGTTAAGAATTCTCTTAACAGAGTTCTTGACCTTGTATTGTCTAACCTCGATGCTAAGACAATTAATGTTGATCAGTGTTTGTTTCCGCTAACTAAAATTGATCTTTACCATCCGCCACTCTTAATACGAGTTGAAAAATCTTTATTGAAATGCTTACGTTACAAACAGATAAATTCAACCAATCTGAAATTACTTGACTATTGTGCAATAGTGCGCGAACTTGAGTCACTTGATTGGAATCATATGTTTTTAAATTATAATGTCGAACAAGCCATTGATAAATTTTATGAAATTTTATACGGTTTTATTAAACCCAGCAATCGTTCTGGTGCTCATTTAAAATTTCCAATTTGGTACTCAAATAAATTGATTAAATTAATACGGCTAAAAGAAAAATTTCGAAAACGACATCGTAAATTTAAATTTTCTAATGATTATGTAATTTTTTCTAATTTGCGTAAGCGTGTTAAATATGAAATTCGCAGGTGTTCCTCAAGCTATTTGAAATATGTTGAATGTCATATTAAGCAGAACCCTAAGTTAATCTGGAACTATAGTCAGTCTCTTACTTCGAAATCTGTATACCCATCATGTATGAAACTAGGTGCAGTTGAAGCTACCGAGGCAAATGATATTTGTAATCTGTTTGCCGATCATTTTGAGTCCATTTATGTTGATGAGTTTTTTGTTGAATCATCAAATTTTCATATTAATTATCATTCTTCAGATTTAGTTTCCGAAGAAGATGTTTTAAAAGTAATATCTTCACTTGATATCAAAAAAGGTGCTGGTTCTGATAACTTGTCCAATTATTTCATTTTTAAATTGAAATCTCAGCTAAGCAAACCGTTAGCATTACTTTTTAATTTATCGTTAAAAATGGGCGTATTTCCATCGCGTTGGAAGAGGGCTTACTTGGTGCCAATATATAAGAAATCTGATGCTAGTAATGTAATAAATTATAGACCTATATCTATATTAAACAGTTTTAGCAAAATTTTTGAGAAAATTGTTTATTGTATCATCTTTGATGAAGTTAAGCATTTAATTAACCCTTCGCAACATGGTTTTTTTCCTGGTCGTTCTACTACTACTAATTTAATTGATATGTCTAATTTTATTTTTACTAACGTTGATAAGGGCGGACAAGTGGACTGTGTTTATACTGATTTTGAAAAAGCGTTTGACACAGTGTCCCACCGAATTTTAATTAGGAAATGTGCTGATATTGGTCTCTCCGGGCAAATTCTGAGCTGGTTACAATCATATCTTTTGGGACGTACACAACAGGTCAAATTCAATGAGTTTTTGTCACGGACTATTGTTGCTAAGTCGGGAGTGCCTCAGGGTTCCACCCTTGGCCCCCTTTTATTTCTTATTTTTATCAACGATTTACCAACCGTTCTGTCTGCACGATACTTACTTTACGCTGATGATCTGAAAATTTTTACCAATGTTAATGACACCGCTGACTGTTCTAGACTTCAGTCTGATTTGCAAAATCTTTCATTGTGGTCGAAGGCTAATAAGCTAAAACTTAATATCAGTAAATGTGTTGTAATTTCATATACGCGGAAACTTAACTACATTAATTTTCCATACAACATTAATGATACTGTTTTAGTTAGGGTGTCCGAAATCACTGATCTTGGTGTAATATTTGATTCTAAACTCAAATTTGATCTCCATATAGCAGCCGTCTGTGCTAAAGCACATAGATTACTTGGGTTTATTTTCAGACGTGGTAAAGAGTTTCGTGATCCTAATGTTTTTATTACGTTATTTAAAAGCTTAGTGCGTAGTTGTTTAGAATATTGTAGTCAAATTTGGAGCCCTTACTACGAATCTTATAAGGCTCAAATTGAGAGGGTACAGCGAAAATTTACCATTTTTTTAATGTATAAGTGTATGCCTTTCAGTAGTCGTCCTAGCTATGAAGTTAGGCTTAAAATATTTGAACTTCAATCGCTTGAGACCAGAAGGCTTCTGCTTGATGAAACATTCCTTTAAAAATTGATTAACAACTTGTGCGAAGCGTTCTCGTTATCATGTTTGAATTTCTATGCACCCTTTCATAGAGTTAGAAGCGCAATGTTATTTATTCCGACCTTTTCAAGAACGAATCTTGGTTTTGCGAACCCTCTATCAAGATTACAGTCAAATCATAATGAGTTTTTCCTTGATTGTGATTTATTTTTGCTTTCACTAAGTCAATTTAGATCTGCAATCCTCGGCACTGTTTCGACGTTCGGTTCCTAGTCGCGGGTTTGGTGGATGTCCAATAAATGTGCATGTGTGTGCTTCTACATGAGTTGATCTACTGTTCCTTATTGGGGGTTGACTGGCTTTATGTGGAGGCATACACATGCACTTTTGTTATTTTATGTTTTATTTGATTATTGTTAATATTGTAATTAATTAATTTTTGAATTTCTAAATGATTTATTGTAAAACTTTTTTTATGCTATGTAGTGGCTGCGCATAATTGGACTTTTGTCTGTCCGTAGCCCAATTTTTGGAATAATAAAAATAAAATAAAATAAAAATAAAATGAATTACATTAATTTTTGTTTTTTGTTGTAATCATTACGTTTACATTGTAAATAAATAAAAAATATAATTTTCTGTTATTATTGTTATGATTGACTTGTCTTTTTTGACCTTCCAACATAAATAAACTGCTGCATACTTACTTTTGTAATACACTGTACGTCAACGCAGAATCGAATTTATCCCTAAAGACTACAACCCACCAAATGTTCCACAACTAAGGCCCATTGAAACTTTTTGGGTAAATCTGAAGAGAATGGTATACAGCAATGGATATCGTGCCAAAAATGTTGAATGTCTGATTAGAAAGATAAAAAGAGATTTCAAGAAGATTGATACATCAGGAACGCAGGCGGCAATGAAAAGAGTGCCAGAAAGGATCAGGAAAGCGAATCGATATGGAGCGCAAATTTTTCTGTAAATTTTATCTAAGAATTAAAGTTTTAAATAAATGATGGATTAAAATCATTTGATTAGTAAATAATTTTTTTTTTACTTTTTTTTGTTTGTCCATATTTTATTCCTCATACGTTAATACAAATTTAGCCTGCACAAACTATTTTGAATGCAAGGAAAAAAATAAACAAAATTTGGTAGAAACATGAATGAAATATTTTCTACGTTTTCATTCATAAATAATTATGTTGTTCGATACAGAAAAAACCTTTCGATTTAATTGTATTAGCTATATGAATATAAAAAATCATAATACATAAACAAAACTATGTATACTACGGTACATCTTGATACCAAATGGGGATGTGGCTATTTACATAAAAACCAAAAATACAAAAAAACGAAACCTTTGACTATATATTTTTAAATGGACTGCTAGTTGCTTACTTCATATGCGATCCAACATACAGTGGCGGTCAAGAGGCAAATCGTGGCGAATTCGCTAACTAAAAAGTTCGTTACCATTTACTTTATTAGGAATAATCGAAAAATCAACATTAAGATTAAATTTTATAAAAGAAAACATCATTAATATTTGAAATTATAAGCAGTTGCAAGCACTGAATATTAAAATAAACATTTATTTTTGTATTCACAGATGCAAAGAAACACCCTTAAGCCGCGTCCACACGGGGTGTGAAATGTACACTTATGCGTGCGTATTCGCTTATTTAGCGAATGTAGGCGGTTATGCGGGATGTGTACATTTTTCACATTTCGGTATACACGATTCGTTAAATGTTCATTGATCACATGTAGGCGAATGTTAATGAACATTTCTACTCTGGTATATATTTTTAGTACCTTGATCATACAATTTTTAATGAAAATATTCAATCACATTCGTCATGTGAAAACCATCCACACGACGTTTACATTCGCTAAATGCGCGCATAAGTGTACATTTCACACCCCGTGTGGACGCGGCTTTATCTGTCAATGGCAAACTGGTATCACAACCAACTACGACACACTTTCTCCCCATTTTCAGTAAAAAATAAAAGAAACCGAGGAAAAATTTTGTGCAAAAATCACAATTAAAATATCTCAAATCAAATTAAATTGAATTTAAAACTATAAAACGGTGACAAAATAGAAAACACACGAAAAGGAGCCAAAAATTAAATAAAAATTTATTGATGTTGACAACTTTGACAAATCTTTAGTTTTCGTTTTTGCCGCAATTTGCCTCTTGACCGCTAGTTGTATGTTGGCATCATCATTTATTTGAAAATAATAATGTGATGTTTTATTCACCCAAAAAGTTTGATCTGAATCAAAAAAAATGGCGGCAGATCAAGGTTTTGTGTTTTATTTACCCAAAAAAATCAAGAGATTGTTTGATCTAGATCAAACTTCTCAAATCGCATTTTTTTTTAAGATTTACTCCCACCTTTCAACCAAATTCATTAATACGTAGAAATGTCCATTTTTTATTATTATAAATGACAGCTAAAAATCTAAATACACCATTTTGATTGGCGTCATTCGTGAATTGAATGTTGTATTGTGAGTTTAACAATATAAACAATTTTATTTTAACTACATATGTTTACCAACACAACAACAAAAATTGATCTTATGTTTTTGTGTTCTATTAGAACCATCAAATCTAGATTTTTCAAAAAAAGTGAATAGAATTCGACATTATATTGAACTGTCATTGTATTAGCGGTCCATTCTAATTCTATTGTCTAAGGCTATAGCCCACAAATTCAGAGCCAGAAAATTCGAAATTCTGCAAATGTGCTCCGATTTCGATGATTGATACCTCTATCAATAGGCGTTGAGACCTGTAATTGTCATGCAAACGGCCATTTGGATCGGTCGAATATTTCAAGACGTTTCGTGGAAAATTTAATTTTTTTGAAAATCAACTGAGCTATAGCCCACAAATTCAGAGCCAGAAAATTCGAAAATCTGCAAATGTGCTCCGATTTCGATGATTGATACGTCTATCAATAGGCGTTGAGACCTGTAATAGTCATGCAAACGGCCATTTGGATCGGTCGAATATTTCTACACGTTTCGTGAAAAATTTAATTTTTTTGAAAATCAACTGAGCTATAGCCCACAAAATCAGAGCTAGAAAATTCGAAAATCTGCAAATGTGCTCCGATTTCGATGATTGATACGTCTATCAATAGGCGTTGAGACCTGTAATTGTCATGCAAACGGCCATTTGGATCGGTCGAATATTTCTACACGTTTCGTGAAAAATTTAATTTTTTTGAAAATCAACTGAGCTATAGCCCACAAATTCAGAGCTAGAAAATTCGAAAATCTGCAAATGTGCTCCGATTTCGATGATTGATACCTCTATCAATAGGCGTTGAGACCTGTAATTGTCATACAAACGGCCATTTGGATCGGTCGAATATTTCAAGACGTTTCGTGAAAAATTAAATTTTTTTGAAAATCAACTGAGCTATAATAGCCCACAAATTCACAGCCAGAAAATTCGAAAATCTGCAAATGTGCTCCGATTTCGATGATTGATACCTCTATCAATAGGCGTTGAGACCTGTAATTGTCATGCAAACGGCCATTTGGATCGGTCGAATATTTCAAAACGTTTAGTGGAAAATTTAATTTTTTTGAAAATCAACTATAGCCCACAAATTCACAGCCAGAAAATTCGAAAATCTGCAAATGTGCTCCGATTTCGATGATTGATACCTCTATCAATAGGCGTTGAGACCTGTAATTGTCATACAAACGGCCATTTGGATCGGTCGAATATTTCCAGACGTTTCGTGAAAAATTAAATTTTTTTGAAAATCAACTGAGCTATAGCCCACAAATTCACAGCCAGAAAATTCGAAAATCTGCAAATGTGCTCCGATTTCGATGATTGATACCTCTATCAATAGGCGTTGAGACCTGTAATTGTCATACAAACGGCCATTTGGATCGGTCGAATATTTCAAGACGTTTCGTGGAAAATTTAATTTTTTTGAAAATCAACTGAGCTATAGCCCACAAAATCAGAGCTAGAAAATTCGAAAATCTGCAAATGTGCTCCGATTTCGATGATTGATACCTCTATCAATAGGCGTTGAGACCTGTAATTGTCATACAAACGGCCATTTGGATCGGTCGAATATTTCAAGACGTTTCGTGAAAAATTTAATTTTTTTGAAAATCAACTGAGCTATAGCCCACAAATTCAGAGCCAGAAAATTCGAAAATCTGCAAATGTGCTCCGATTTCGATGATTGATACCTCTATCAATAGGCGTTGAGACCTGTAATTGTCATACAAACGGCCATTTGGATCGGTCGAATATTTCAAGACGTTTCGTGGAAAATTTAATTTTTTTGAAAATCAACTGAGCTATAGCCCACAAATTCAGAGCCAGAAAATTCGAAAATCTGCAAATGTGCTCCGATTTCGATGATTGATACGTCTATCAATAGGCGTTGAGACCTGTAATAGTCATGCAAACGGCCATTTGGATCGGTCGAATATTTCTACACGTTTCGTGAAAAATTTAATTTTTTTGAAAATCAACTGAGCTATAGCCCACAAAATCAGAGCTAGAAAATTCGAAAATCTGCAAATGTGCTCCGATTTCGATGATTGATACGTCTATCAATAGGCGTTGAGACCTGTAATTGTCATGCAAACGGCCATTTGGATCGGTCGAATATTTCTACACGTTTCGTGAAAAATTTAATTTTTTTGAAAATCAACTGAGCTATAGCCCACAAATTCAGAGCTAGAAAATTCGAAAATCTGCAAATGTGCTCCGATTTCGATGATTGATACCTCTATCAATAGGCGTTGAGACCTGTAATTGTCATACAAACGGCCATTTGGATCGGTCGAATATTTCAAGACGTTTCGTGAAAAATTAAATTTTTTTGAAAATCAACTGAGCTATAATAGCCCACAAATTCACAGCCAGAAAATTCGAAAATCTGCAAATGTGCTCCGATTTCGATGATTGATACCTCTATCAATAGGTGTTGAGACCTGTAATTGTCATGCAAACGGCCATTTGGATCGGTCGAATATTTCAAAACGTTTAGTGGAAAATTTAATTTTTTTGAAAATCAACTATAGCCCACAAATTCACAGCCAGAAAATTCGAAAATCTGCAAATGTGCTCCGATTTCGATGATTGATACCTCTATCAATAGGCGTTGAGACCTGTAATTGTCATACAAACGGCCATTTGGATCGGTCGAATATTTCAAAACGTTTAGTGGAAAATTTAATTTTTTTGAAAATCAACTATAGCCCACAAATTCACAGCCAGAAAATTCGAAAATCTGCAAATGTGCTCCGATTTCGATGATTGATACCTCTATCAATAGGCGTTGAGACCTGTAATTGTCATACAAACGGCCATTTGGATCGGTCGAATATTTCCAGACGTTTCGTGAAAAATTAAATTTTTTTGAAAATCAACTGAGCTATAGCCCACAAATTCACAGCCAGAAAATTCGAAAATCTGCAAATGTGCTCCGATTTCGATGATTGATACCTCTATCAATAGGCGTTGAGACCTGTAATTGTCATACAAACGGCCATTTGGATCGGTCGAATATTTCAAGACGTTTCGTGGAAAATTTAATTTTTTTGAAAATCAACTGAGCTATAGCCCACAAAATCAGAGCTAGAAAATTCGAAAATCTGCAAATGTGCTCCGATTTCGATGATTGATACCTCTATCAATAGGCGTTGAGACCTGTAATTGTCATACAAACGGCCATTTGGATCGGTCGAATATTTCAAGACGTTTCGTGGAAAATTTAATTTTTTTGAAAATCAACTGAGCTATAGCCCACAAATTCAGAGCCAGAAAATTCGAAAATCTGCAAATGTGCTCCGATTTCGATGATTGATACCTCTATCAATAGGCGTTAGGACCTGTAATTGTCATACAAACGGCCATTTGGATCGGTCGAATATTTCAAGACGTTTCGTGAAAAATTAAATTTTTTTGAAAATCAACTGAGCTATAATAGCCCACAAATTCACAGCCAGAAAATTCGAAAATCTGCAAATGTGCTCCGATTTCGATGATTGATACCTCTATCAATAGGCGTTGAGACCTGTAATTGTCATGCAAACGGCCATTTGGATCGGTCGAATATTTCTACACGTTTCGTGGAAAATTTAATTTTTTTGAAAATCAACTGAGCTATAGCCCACAAATTCACAGCCAGAAAATTCGAAAATCTGCAAATGTGCTCCGATTTCGATGATTGATACCTCTATCAATAGGCGTTGAGACCTGTAATTGTCATACAAACGGCCATTTGGATCGGTCGAATATTTCAAGACGTTTCGTGGAAAATTTAATTTTTTTGAAAATCAACTGAGCTATAGCCCACAAATTCAGAGCCAGAAAATTCGAAAATCTGCAAATGTGCTCCGATTTCGATGATTGATACCTCTATCAATAGGCGTTGAGACCTGTAATTGTCATACAAACGGCCATTTGGATCGGTCGAATATTTCCAGACGTTTCGTGAAAAATTAAATTTTTTTGAAAATCAACTGAGCTATAGCCCACAAATTCACAGCCAGAAAATTCGAAAATCTGCAAATGTGCTCCGATTTCGATGATTGATACCTCTATCAATAGGCGTTGAGACCTGTAATTGTCATACAAACGGCCATTTGGATCGGTCGAATATTTCAAGACGTTTCGTGGAAAATTTAATTTTTTTGAAAATCAACTGAGCTATAGCCCACAAAATCAGAGCTAGAAAATTCGAAAATCTGCAAATGTGCTCCGATTTCGATGATTGATACGTCTATCAATAGGCGTTGAGACCTGTAATTGTCATGCAAACGGCCATTTGGATCGGTCGAATATTTCTACACGTTTCGTGAAAAATTTAATTTTTTTGAAAATCAACTGAGCTATAGCCCACAAATTCAGAGCCAGAAAATTCGAAAATCTGCAAATGTGCTCCGATTTCGATGATTGATACCTCTATCAATAGGCGTTGAGACCTGTAATTGTCATACAAACGGCCATTTGGATCGGTCGAATATTTCAAGACGTTTCGTGGAAAATTTAATTTTTTTTGAAAATCAACTGAGCTATAGCCCACAAATTCAGAGCCAGAAAATTCGAAAATCTGCAAATGTGCTCCGATTTCGATGATTGATACCTCTATCAATAGGCGTTGAGACCTGTAATTGTCATACAAACGGCCATTTGGATCGGTCGAATATTTCAAGACGTTTCGTGGAAAATTTAATTTTTTTGAAAATCAACTGAGCTATAGCCCACAAATTCAGAGCCAGAAAATTCGAAAATCTGCAAATGTGCTCCGATTTCGATGATTGATACCTCTATCAATAGGCGTTGAGACCTGTAATTGTCATACAAACGGCCATTTGGATCGGTCGAATATTTCAAGACGTTTCGTGGAAAATTTAATTTTTTTTGAAAATCAACTGAGCTATAGCCCACAAATTCAGAGCCAGAAAATTCGAAAATCTGCAAATGTGCTCCGATTTCGATGATTGATACCTCTATCAATAGGCGTTGAGACCTGTAATTGTCATGCAAACGGCCATTTGGATCGGTCGAATATTTCTACACGTTTCGTGAAAAATTTAATTTTTTTGAAAATCAACTGAGCTATAGCCCACAAAATCAGAGCTAGAAAATTCGAAAATCTGCAAATGTGCTCCGATTTCGATGATTGATACGTCTATCAATAGGCGTTGAGACCTGTAATTGTCATACAAACGGCCATTTGGATCGGTCGAATATTTCAAAACGTTTAGTGGAAAATTTAATTTTTTTGAAAATCAACTGAGCTATAGCCCACAAATTCAGAGCCAGAAAATTCGAAAATCTGCAAATGTGCTCCGATTTCGATGATTGATACGTCTATCAATAGGCGTTGAGACCTGTAATTGTCATGCAAACGGCCATTTGGATCGGTCGAATATTTCTACACGTTTCGTGAAAAATTTAATTTTTTTGAAAATCAACTGAGCTATAGCCCACAAAATCAGAGCTAGAAAATTCGAAAATCTGCAAATGTGCTCCGATTTCGATGATTGATACGTCTATCAATAGGCGTTGAGACCTGTAATTGTCATGCAAACGGCCATTTGGATCGGTCGAATATTTCTACACGTTTCGTGGAAAATTTACTTTTTTTGAAAATCAACTGAGCTATAGCCCACAAATTCAGAGCCAGAAAATTCGAAAATCTGCAAATGTGCTCCGATTTCGATGATTGATACCTCTATCAATAGGCGTTGAGACCTGTAATTGTCATACAAACGGCCATTTGGATCGGTCGAATATTTCAAGACGTTTCGTGAAAAATTAAATTTTTTTGAAAATCAACTGATCTATAGCCCACAAATTCACAGCCAGAAAATTCGAAAATCTGCAAATGTGCTCCGATTTCGATGATTGATACCTCTATCAATAGGCGTTGAGACCTGTAATTGTCATGCAAACGGCCATTTGGATCGGTCGAATATTTCTACACGTTTAGTGGAAAATTTAATTTTTTTGAAAATCAACTGAGCTATAGCCCACAAATTCACAGCCAGAAAATTCAAAAATCTGCAAATGTGCTCCGATTTCGATGATTGATACCTCTATCAATAGGCGTTGAGACCTGTAATTGTCATGCAAACGGCCATTTGGATCGGTCGAATATTTCTACACGTTTAGTGGAAAATTTAATTTTTTTTAAAATCAACTGAACTATAGCCCACAAATTCAGAGCCAGAAAATTCGAAAATCTGCAAATGTGCTCCGATTTCGATGATTGATACGTCTATCAATAGGCGTTGAGACCTGTAATTGTCATGCAAACGGCCATTTGGATCGGTCGAATATTTCTACACGTTTCGTGAAAAATTTAATTTTTTTGAAAATCAACTGAGCTATAGCCCACAAAATCAGAGCTAGAAAATTCGAAAATCTGCAAATGTGCTCCGATTTCGATGATTGATACCTCTATCAATAGGCGTTGAGACCTGTAATTGTCATGCAAACGGCCATTTGGATCGGTCGAATATTTCTACACGTTTCGTGAAAAATTTAATTTTTTTGAAAATCAACTGAGCTATAGCCCACAAATTCAGAGCCAGAAAATTCGAAAATCTACAAATGTGCTCCGATTTCGATGATTGATACCTCTATCAATAGGCGTTGAGACCTGTAATTGTCATACAAACGGCCATTTGGATCGGTCGAATATTTCAAGACGTTTCGTGGAAAATTTAATTTTTTTGAAAATCAACTGAGCTATAGCCCACAAATTCAGAGCCAGAAAATTCGAAAATCTGCAAATGTGCTCCGATTTCGATGATTGATACGTCTATCAATAGGCGTTGAGACCTGTAATTGTCATGCAAACGGCCATTTGGATCGGTCGAATATTTCTACACGTTTCGTGAAAAATTTAATTTTTTTGAAAATCAACTGAGCTATAGCCCACAAAATCAGAGCTAGAAAATTCGAAAATCTGCAAATGTGCTCCGATTCCGATGATTGATACCTCTATCAATAGGCGTTGAGACCTGTAATTGTCATGCAAACGGCCATTTGGATCGGTCGAATATTTCTACACGTTTCGTGAAAAATTTAATTTTTTTGAAAATCAACTGAGCTATAGCCCACAAATTCAGAGCCAGAAAATTCGAAAATCTGCAAATGTGCTCCGATTTCGATGATTGATACGTCTATCAATAGGCGTTGAGACCTGTAATTGTCATGCAAACGGCCATTTGGATCGGTCGAATATTTCTACACGTTTCGTGAAAAATTTAATTTTTTTGAAAATCAACTGAGCTATAGCCCACAAATTCAGAGCCAGAAAATTCGAAAATCTGCAAATGTGCTCCGATTCCGATGATTGATACCTCTATCAATAGGCGTTGAGACCTGTAATTGTCATACAAACGGCCATTTGGATCGGTCGAATATTTCAAGACGTTTCGTGAAAAATTAAATTTTTTTGAAAATCAACTGAGCTATAATAGCCCACAAATTCACAGCCAGAAAATTCGAAAATCTGCAAATGTGCTCCGATTTCGATGATTGATACCTCTATCAATAGGCGTTGAGACCTGTAATTGTCATACAAACGGCCATTTGGATCGGTCGAATATTTCAAGACGTTTCGTGGAAAATTTAATTTTTTTGAAAATCAACTGAGCTATAGCCCACAAATTCAGAGCCAGAAAATTCGAAAATCTGCAAATGTGCTCCGATTTCGATGATTGATACGTCTATCAATAGACGTTGAGACCTGTAATTGTCATGCAAACGGCCATTTGGATCGGTCGAATATTTCTACACGTTTCGTGAAAAATTTAATTTTTTTGAAAATCAACTGATCTATAGCCCACAAAATCAGAGCTAGAAAATTCGAAAATCTGCAAATGTGCTCCGATTTCGATGATTGATACGTCTATCAATAGGCGTTGAGACCTGTAATTGTCATGCAAACGGCCATTTGGATCGGTCGAATATTTCTACACGTTTCGTGAAAAATTTAATTTTTTTGAAAATCAACTGAGCTATAGCCCACAAATTCAGAGCCAGAAAATTCGAAAATCTGCAAATGTGCTCCGATTTCGATGATTGATACCTCTATCAATAGGCGTTGAGACCTGTAATTGTCATACAAACGGCCATTTGGATCGGTCGAATATTTCAAGACGTTTCGTGGAAAATTTAATTTTTTTGAAAATCAACTGAGCTATAGCCCACAAATTCAGAGCCAGAAAATTCGAAAATCTGCAAATGTGCTCCGATTTCGATGATTGATACCTCTATCAATAGGCGTTGAGACCTGTAATTGTCATACAAACGGCCATTTGGATCGGTCGAATATTTCCAGACGTTTCGTGAAAAATTAAATTTTTTTGAAAATCAACTGAGCTATAGCCCACAAATTCACAGCCAGAAAATTCGAAAATCTGCAAATGTGCTCCGATTTCGATGATTGATACCTCTATCAATAGGCGTTGAGACCTGTAATTGTCATACAAACGGCCATTTGGATCGGTCGAATATTTCAAGACGTTTCGTGGAAAATTTAATTTTTTTGAAAATCAACTGAGCTATAGCCCACAAATTCAGAGCCAGAAAATTCGAAAATCTGCAAATGTGCTCCGATTTCGATGATTGATACCTCTATCAATAGGCGTTGAGACCTGTAATTGTCATACAAACGGCCATTTGGATCGGTCGAATATTTCAAGACGTTTCGTGGAAAATTTAATTTTTTTGAAAATCAACTGAGCTATAGCCCACAAATTCAGAGCCAGAAAATTCGAAAATCTGCAAATGTGCTCCGATTTCGATGATTGATACCTCTATCAATAGGCGTTGAGACCTGTAATTGTCATGCAAACGTCCATTTGGATCGGTCGAATATTTCTACACGTTTCGTGAAAAATTTAATTTTTTTGAAAATCAACTGAGCTATAGCCCACAAAATCAGAGCTAGAAAATTCGAAAATCTGCAAATGTGCTCCGATTTCGATGATTGATACGTCTATCAATAGGCGTTGAGACCTGTAATTGTCATGCAAACGGCCATTTGGATCGGTCGAATATTTCTACACGTTTCGTGAAAAATTTAATTTTTTTGAAAATCAACTGAGCTATAGCCCACAAATTCAGAGCCAGAAAATTCGAAATTCTGCAAATGTGCTCCGATTTCGATGATTGATACCTCTATCAATAGGCGTTGAGACCTGTAATTGTCATACAAACGGCCATTTGGATCGGTCGAATATTTCAAAACGTTTCGTGGAAAATTTAATTTTTTTGAAAATCAACTGAGCTATAGCCCACAAATTCAGAGCCAGAAAATTCGAAAATCTGCAAATGTGCTCCGATTTCGATGATTGATACGTCTATCAATAGGCGTTGAGACCTGTAATTGTCATGCAAACGGCCATTTGGATCGGTCGAATATTTCTACACGTTTCGTGAAAAATTTAATTTTTTTGAAAATCAACTGAGCTATAGCCCACAAAATCAGAGCTAGAAAATTCGAAAATCTGCAAATGTGCTCCGATTTCGATGATTGATACGTCTATCAATAGGCGTTGAGACCTGTAATTGTCATGCAAACGGCCATTTGGATCGGTCGAATATTTCTACACGTTTCGTGGAAAATTCAATTTTTTTGAAAATCAACTGAGCTATAGCCCACAAATTCAGAGCCAGAAAATTCGAAAATCTGCAAATGTGCTCCGATTTCGATGATTGATACCTCTATCAATAGGCATTGAGACCTGTAATTGTCATACAAACGGCCATTTGGATCGGTCGAATATTTCAAGACGTTTCGTGAAAAATTAAATTTTTTTGAAAATCAACTGATCTATAGCCCACAAATTCACAGCCAGAAAATTCGAAAATCTGCAAATGTGCTCCGATTTCGATGATTGATACCTCTATCAATAGGCGTTGAGACCTGTAATTGTCATGCAAACGGCTATTAGGATCGGTCGAATATTTCTACACGTTTCGTGAAAAATTTAATTTTTTTGAAAATCAACTGAGCTATAGCCCACAAATTCAGAGCCAGAAAATTCGAAAATCTGCAAATGTGCTCCGATTTCGATGATTGATACCTCTATCAATAGGCGTTGAGACCTGTAATTGTCATACAAACGGCCATTTGGATCGGTCGAATATTTCAAAACGTTTCGTGGAAAATTTAATTTTTTTGAAAATCAACTGAGCTATAGCCCACAAATTCAGAGCCAGAAAATTCGAAAATCTGCAAATGTGCTCCGATTTCGATGATTGATACCTCTATCAATAGGCGTTGAGACCTGTAATTGTCATGCAAACGGCCATTTGGATCGGTCGAATATTTCTACACGTTTCGTGAAAAATTTAATTTTTTTGAA
This sequence comes from Tipula helvola, assembly GCA_963556165.1. NCBI lineage: Eukaryota > Metazoa > Arthropoda > Insecta > Diptera > Tipulidae > Tipula > Tipula helvola. Next base: position 271,903,334 of record OY744482.1, read on the forward strand.
AATCAACTGATCTATAGCCCACAAAATCAGAGCTAGAAAATTCGAAAATCTGCAAATGTGCTCCGATTTCGATGATTGATACGTCTATCAATAGGCGTTGAGACCTGTAATTGTCATGCAAACGGCCATTTGGATCGGTCGAATATTTCTACACGTTTCGTGAAAAATTTAATTTTTTTGAAAATCAACTGAGCTATAGCCCACAAATTCAGAGCCAGAAAATTCGAAAATCTGCAAATGTGCTCCGATTTCGATGATTGATACCTCTATCAATAGGCGTTGAGACCTGTAATTGTCATACAAACGGCCATTTGGATCGGTCGAATATTTCAAGACGTTTCGTGGAAAATTTAATTTTTTTGAAAATCAACTGAGCTATAGCCCACAAATTCAGAGCCAAAAAATTCGAAAATCTGCAAATGTGCTCCGATTTCGATGATTGATACCTCTATCAATAGGCGTTGAGACCTGTAATTGTCATACAAACGGCCATTTGGATCGGTCGAATATTTCTACACGTTTAGTGGAAAATTTAATTTTTTTGAAAATCAACTGAGCTATAGCCCACAAATTCAGAGCCAGAAAATTCGAAAATCTGCAAATGTGCTCCGATTTCGATGATTGATACCTCTATCAATAGGCGTTGAGACCTGTAATTGTCATGCAAACGGCCATTTGGATCGGTCGAATATTTCTACACGTTTCGTGAAAAATTTAATTTTTCTGAAAATCAACTGAGCTATAGCCCACAAATTCAGAGCCAGAAAATTCGAAAATCTGCAAATGTGCTCCGATTTCGATGATTGATACGTCTATCAATAGGCGTTGAGACCTGTAATTGTCATGCAAACGGCCATTTGGATCGGTCGAATATTTCTACACGTTTCGTGAAAAATTTAATTTTTTTGAAAATCAACTGAGCTATAGCCCACAAATTCAGAGCCAGAAAATTCGAAAATCTGCAAATGTGCTCCGATTTCGATGATTGATACCTCTATCAATAGGCGTTGAGACCTGTAATTGTCATACAAACGGCCATTTGGATCGGTCGAATATTTCAAGACGTTTCGTGGAAAATTTAATTTTTTTGAAAATCAACTGAGCTATAGCCCACAAAATCAGAGCTAGAAAATTCGAAAATCTGCAAATGTGCTCCGATTTCGATGATTGATACGTCTATCAATAGGCGTTGAGACCTGTAATTGTCATGCAAACGCCCATTTGGATCGGTCGAATATTTCTACACGTTTAGTGGAAAATTTAATTTTTTTGAAAATCAACTGAGCTATAATAGCCCACAAATTCACAGCCAGAAAATTCGAAAATCTGCAAATGTGCTCCGATTTCGATGATTGATACGTCTATCAATAGGCGTTGAGACCTGTAATTGTCATGCAAACGGCCATTTGGATCGGTCGAATATTTCTACACGTTTCGTGAAAAATTTAATTTTTTTGAAAATCAACTGAGCTATACCCCACAAATTCAGAGCCAGAAAGTTCGAAAATCTGCAAATGTGCTCCGATTTCGATGATTGATACCTCTATCAATAGGCGTTGAGACCTGTAATTGTCATACAAACGGCCATTTGGATCGGTCGAATATTTCAAGACGTTTCGTGGAAAATTTAATTTTTTTGAAAATCAACTGAGCTATAGCCCACAAATTCAGAGCCAAAAAATTCGAAAATCTGCAAATGTGCTCCGATTTCGATGATTGATACCTCTATCAATAGGCGTTGAGACCTGTAATTGTCATACAAACGGCCATTTGGATCGGTCGAATATTTCTACACGTTTAGTGGAAAATTTAATTTTTTTGAAAATCAACTGAGCTATAGCCCACAAATTCAGAGCCAGAAAATTCGAAAATCTGCAAATGTGCTCCGATTTCGATGATTGATACCTCTATCAATAGGCGTTGAGACCTGTAATTGTCATGCAAACGGCCATTTGGATCGGTCGAATATTTCTACACGTTTCGTGAAAAATTTAATTTTTCTGAAAATCAACTGAGCTATAGCCCACAAATTCAGAGCCAGAAAATTCGAAAATCTGCAAATGTGCTCCGATTTCGATGATTGATACGTCTATCAATAGGCGTTGAGACCTGTAATTGTCATGCAAACGGCCATTTGGATCGGTCGAATATTTCTACACGTTTCGTGAAAAATTTAATTTTTTTGAAAATCAACTGAGCTATAGCCCACAAATTCAGAGCCAGAAAATTCGAAAATCTGCAAATGTGCTCCGATTTCGATGATTGATACCTCTATCAATAGGCGTTGAGACCTGTAATTGTCATACAAACGGCCATTTGGATCGGTCGAATATTTCAAGACGTTTCGTGGAAAATTTAATTTTTTTGAAAATCAACTGAGCTATAGCCCACAAAATCAGAGCTAGAAAATTCGAAAATCTGCAAATGTGCTCCGATTTCGATGATTGATACGTCTATCAATAGGCGTTGAGACCTGTAATTGTCATGCAAACGCCCATTTGGATCGGTCGAATATTTCTACACGTTTAGTGGAAAATTTAATTTTTTTGAAAATCAACTGAGCTATAATAGCCCACAAATTCACAGCCAGAAAATTCGAAAATCTGCAAATGTGCTCCGATTTCGATGATTGATACGTCTATCAATAGGCGTTGAGACCTGTAATTGTCATGCAAACGGCCATTTGGATCGGTCGAATATTTCTACACGTTTAGTGGAAAATTTAATTTTTTTGAAAATCAACTGAGCTATAGCCCACAAATTCACAGCCAGAAAATTCGAAAATCTGCAAATGTGCTCCGATTTCGATGATTGATACCTCTATCAATAGGCGTTGAGACCTGTAATTGTCATACAAACGGCCATTTGGATCGGTCGAATATTTCAAGACGTTTCGTGGAAAATTTAATTTTTTTGAAAATCAACTGAGCTATAGCCCACAAATTCAGAGCCAGAAAATTCGAAAATCTGCAAATGTGCTCCGATTTCGATGATTGATACCTCTATCAATAGGCGTTGAGACCTGTAATTGTCATACAAACGGCCATTTGGATCGGTCGAATATTTCCAGACGTTTCGTGAAAAATTAAATTTTTTTGAAAATCAACTGAGCTATAGCCCACAAATTCACAGCCAGAAAATTCGAAAATCTGCAAATGTGCTCCGATTTCGATGATTGATACCTCTATCAATAGGCGTTGAGACCTGTAATTGTCATACAAACGGCCATTTGGATCGGTCGAATATTTCAAGACGTTTCGTGGAAAATTTAATTTTTTTGAAAATCAACTGAGCTATAGCCCACAAAATCAGAGCCAGAAAATTCGAAAATCTGCAAATGTGCTCCGATTTCGATGATTGATACGTCTATCAATAGGCGTTGAGACCTGTAATTGTCATGCAAACGGCCATTTGGATCGGTCGAATATTTCTACACGTTTAGTGGAAAATTTAATTTTTTTGAAAATCAACTGAGCTATAGCCCACAAATTCACAGCCAGAAAATTCGAAAATCTGCAAATGTGCTCCGATTTCGATGATTGATACCTCTATCAATAGGCGTTGAGACCTGTAATTGTCATACAAACGGCCATTTGGATCGGTCGAATATTTCAAGACGTTTCGTGAAAAATTAAATTTTTTTGAAAATCAACTGATCTATAGCCCACAAAATCAGAGCTAGAAAATTCGAAAATCTGCAAATGTGCTCCGATTTCGATGATTGATACGTCTATCAATAGGCGTTGAGACCTGTAATTGTCATGCAAACGGCCATTTGGATCGGTCGAATATTTCTACACGTTTCGTGAAAAATTTAATTTTTTTGAAAATCAACTGAGCTATAGCCCACAAATTCACAGCCAGAAAATTCGAAAATCTGCAAATGTGCTCCGATTTCGATGATTGATACCTCTATCAATAGGCGTTGAGACCTGTAATTGTCATACAAACGGCCATTTGGATCGGTCGAATATTTCAAGACGTTTCGTGGAAAATTTAATTTTTTTGAAAATCAACTGAGCTATAGCCCACAAATTCAGAGCCAGAAAATTCGAAAATCTGCAAATGTGCTCCGATTTCGATGATTGATACCTCTATCAATAGGCGTTGAGACCTGTAATTGTCATACAAACGGCCATTTGGATCGGTCGAATATTTCAAGACGTTTCGTGAAAAATTAAATTTTTTTGAAAATCAACTGATCTATAGCCCACAAAATCAGAGCTAGAAAATTCGAAAATCTGCAAATGTGCTCCGATTTCGATGATTGATACGTCTATCAATAGGCGTTGAGACCTGTAATTGTCATGCAAACGGCCATTTGGATCGGTCGAATATTTCTACACGTTTCGTGAAAAATTTAATTTTTTTGAAAATCAACTGAGCTATAGCCCACAAATTCAGAGCCAGAAAATTCGAAAATCTGCAAATGTGCTCCGATTTCGATGATTGATACCTCTATCAATAGGCGTTGAGACCTGTAATTGTCATACAAACGGCCATTTGGATCGGTCGAATATTTCAAGACGTTTCGTGGAAAATTTAATTTTTTTGAAAATCAACTGAGCTATAGCCCACAAATTCAGAGCCAGAAAATTCGAAAATCTGCAAATGTGCTCCGATTTCGATGATTGATACCTCTATCAATAGGCGTTGAGACCTGTAATTGTCATGCAAACGGCCATTTGGATCGGTCGAATATTTCTACACGTTTCGTGAAAAATTTAATTTTTTTGAAAATCAACTGATCTATAGCCCACAAAATCAGAGCTAGAAAATTCGAAAATCTGCAAATGTGCTCCGATTTCGATGATTGATACGTCTATCAATAGGCGTTGAGACCTGTAATTGTCATGCAAACGGCCATTTGGATCGGTCGAATATTTCTACACGTTTCGTGAAAAATTTAATTTTTTTGAAAATCAACTGAGCTATAGCCCACAAATTCAGAGCCAGAAAATTCGAAAATCTGCAAATGTGCTCCGATTTCGATGATTGATACCTCTATCAATAGGCGTTGAGACCTGTAATTGTCATACAAACGGCCATTTGGATCGGTCGAATATTTCAAGACGTTTCGTGGAAAATTTAATTTTTTTGAAAATCAACTGAGCTATAGCCTACAAATTCAGAGCCAAAAAATTCGAAAATCTGCAAATGTGCTCCGATTTCGATGATTGATACCTCTATCAATAGGCGTTGAGACCTGTAATTGTCATACAAACGGCCATTTGGATCGGTCGAATATTTCTACACGTTTAGTGGAAAATTTAATTTTTTTGAAAATCAACTGAGCTATAGCCCACAAATTCAGAGCCAGAAAATTCGAAAATCTGCAAATGTGCTCCGATTTCGATGATTGATACCTCTATCAATAGGCGTTGAGACCTGTAATTGTCATGCAAACGGCCATTTGGATCGGTCGAATATTTCTACACGTTTCGTGAAAAATTTAATTTTTCTGAAAATCAACTGAGCTATAGCCCACAAATTCAGAGCCAGAAAATTCGAAAATCTGCAAATGTGCTCCGATTTCGATGATTGATACGTCTATCAATAGGCGTTGAGACCTGTAATTGTCATGCAAACGGCCATTTGGATCGGTCGAATATTTCTACACGTTTCGTGAAAAATTTAATTTTTTTGAAAATCAACTGAGCTATAGCCCACAAATTCAGAGCCAGAAAATTCGAAAATCTGCAAATGTGCTCCGATTTCGATGATTGATACCTCTATCAATAGGCGTTGAGACCTGTAATTGTCATACAAACGGCCATTTGGATCGGTCGAATATTTCAAGACGTTTCGTGGAAAATTTAATTTTTTTGAAAATCAACTGAGCTATAGCCCACAAAATCAGAGCTAGAAAATTCGAAAATCTGCAAATGTGCTCCGATTTCGATGATTGATACGTCTATCAATAGGCGTTGAGACCTGTAATTGTCATGCAAACGCCCATTTGGATCGGTCGAATATTTCTACACGTTTAGTGGAAAATTTAATTTTTTTGAAAATCAACTGAGCTATAGCCCACAAATTCACAGCCAGAAAATTCGAAAATCTGCAAATGTGCTCCGATTTCGATGATTGATACCTCTATCAATAGGCGTTGAGACCTGTAATTGTCATACAAACGGCCATTTGGATCGGTCGAATATTTCAAGACGTTTCGTGGAAAATTTAATTTTTTTGAAAATCAACTGAGCTATAGCCCACAAATTCAGAGCCAGAAAATTCGAAAATCTGCAAATGTGCTCCGATTTCGATGATTGATACCTCTATCAATAGGCGTTGAGACCTGTAATTGTCATACAAACGGCCATTTGGATCGGTCGAATATTTCCAGACGTTTCGTGAAAAATTAAATTTTTTTGAAAATCAACTGAGCTATAGCCCACAAATTCACAGCCAGAAAATTCGAAAATCTGCAAATGTGCTCCGATTTCGATGATTGATACCTCTATCAATAGGCGTTGAGACCTGTAATTGTCATACAAACGGCCATTTGGATCGGTCGAATATTTCCAGACGTTTCGTGAAAAATTAAATTTTTTTGAAAATCAACTGAGCTATAGCCCACAAATTCAGAGCCAGAAAATTCGAAAATCTGCAAATGTGCTCCGATTTCGATGATTGATACCTCTATCAATAGGCGTTGAGACCTATAATTGTCATACAAACGGCCATTTGGATCGGTCGAATATTTCAAGACGTTTCGTGGAAAATTTAATTTTTTTGAAAATCAACTGAGCTATAGCCCACAAATTCAGAGCCAGAAAATTCGAAAATCTGCAAATGTGCTCCGATTTCGATGATTGATACCTCTATCAATAGGCGTTGAGACCTGTAATTGTCATACAAACGGCCATTTGGATCGGTCGAATATTTCCAGACGTTTCGTGAAAAATTAAATTTTTTTGAAAATCAACTGAGCTATAGCCCACAAATTCACAGCCAGAAAATTCGAAAATCTGCAAATGTGCTCCGATTTCGATGATTGATACCTCTATCAATAGGCGTTGAGACCTGTAATTGTCATACAAACGGCCATTTGGATCGGTCGAATATTTCAAGACGTTTCGTGGAAAATTTAATTTTTTTGAAAATCAACTGAGCTATAGCCCACAAAATCAGAGCCAGAAAATTCGAAAATCTGCAAATGTGCTCCGATTTCGATGATTGATACGTCTATCAATAGGCGTTGAGACCTGTAATTGTCATGCAAACGGCCATTTGGATCGGTCGAATATTTCTACACGTTTAGTGGAAAATTTAATTTTTTTGAAAATCAACTGAGCTATAGCCCACAAATTCACAGCCAGAAAATTCGAAAATCTGCAAATGTGCTCCGATTTCGATGATTGATACCTCTATCAATAGGCGTTGAGACCTGTAATTGTCATACAAACGGCCATTTGGATCGGTCGAATATTTCAAGACGTTTCGTGAAAAATTAAATTTTTTTGAAAATCAACTGATCTATAGCCCACAAAATCAGAGCTAGAAAATTCGAAAATCTGCAAATGTGCTCCGATTTCGATGATTGATACGTCTATCAATAGGCGTTGAGACCTGTAATTGTCATGCAAACGGCCATTTGGATCGGTCGAATATTTCTACACGTTTCGTGAAAAATTTAATTTTTTTGAAAATCAACTGAGCTATAGCCCACAAATTCACAGCCAGAAAATTCGAAAATCTGCAAATGTGCTCCGATTTCGATGATTGATACCTCTATCAATAGGCGTTGAGACCTGTAATTGTCATACAAACGGCCATTTGGATCGGTCGAATATTTCAAGACGTTTCGTGGAAAATTTAATTTTTTTGAAAATCAACTGAGCTATAGCCCACAAATTCAGAGCCAGAAAATTCGAAAATCTGCAAATGTGCTCCGATTTCGATGATTGATACCTCTATCAATAGGCGTTGAGACCTGTAATTGTCATACAAACGGCCATTTGGATCGGTCGAATATTTCAAGACGTTTCGTGAAAAATTAAATTTTTTTGAAAATCAACTGATCTATAGCCCACAAAATCAGAGCTAGAAAATTCGAAAATCTGCAAATGTGCTCCGATTTCGATGATTGATACGTCTATCAATAGGCGTTGAGACCTGTAATTGTCATGCAAACGGCCATTTGGATCGGTCGAATATTTCTACACGTTTCGTGAAAAATTTAATTTTTTTGAAAATCAACTGAGCTATAGCCCACAAATTCAGAGCCAGAAAATTCGAAAATCTGCAAATGTGCTCCGATTTCGATGATTGATACCTCTATCAATAGGCGTTGAGACCTGTAATTGTCATACAAACGGCCATTTGGATCGGTCGAATATTTCAAGACGTTTCGTGGAAAATTTAATTTTTTTGAAAATCAACTGAGCTATAGCCCACAAATTCAGAGCCAGAAAATTCGAAAATCTGCAAATGTGCTCCGATTTCGATGATTGATACCTCTATCAATAGGCGTTGAGACCTGTAATTGTCATGCAAACGGCCATTTGGATCGGTCGAATATTTCTACACGTTTCGTGAAAAATTTAATTTTTTTGAAAATCAACTGATCTATAGCCCACAAAATCAGAGCTAGAAAATTCGAAAATCTGCAAATGTGCTCCGATTTCGATGATTGATACGTCTATCAATAGGCGTTGAGACCTGTAATTGTCATGCAAACGGCCATTTGGATCGGTCGAATATTTCTACACGTTTCGTGAAAAATTTAATTTTTTTGAAAATCAACTGAGCTATAGCCCACAAATTCAGAGCCAGAAAATTCGAAAATCTGCAAATGTGCTCCGATTTCGATGATTGATACCTCTATCAATAGGCGTTGAGACCTGTAATTGTCATACAAACGGCCATTTGGATCGGTCGAATATTTCAAGACGTTTCGTGGAAAATTTAATTTTTTTGAAAATCAACTGAGCTATAGCCCACAAATTCAGAGCCAAAAAATTCGAAAATCTGCAAATGTGCTCCGATTTCGATGATTGATACCTCTATCAATAGGCGTTGAGACCTGTAATTGTCATACAAACGGCCATTTGGATCGGTCGAATATTTCTACACGTTTAGTGGAAAATTTAATTTTTTTGAAAATCAACTGAGCTATAGCCCACAAATTCAGAGCCAGAAAATTCGAAAATCTGCAAATGTGCTCCGATTTCGATGATTGATACCTCTATCAATAGGCGTTGAGACCTGTAATTGTCATGCAAACGGCCATTTGGATCGGTCGAATATTTCTACACGTTTCGTGAAAAATTTAATTTTTCTGAAAATCAACTGAGCTATAGCCCACAAATTCAGAGCCAGAAAATTCGAAAATCTGCAAATGTGCTCCGATTTCGATGATTGATACGTCTATCAATAGGCGTTGAGACCTGTAATTGTCATGCAAACGGCCATTTGGATCGGTCGAATATTTCTACACGTTTCGTGAAAAATTTAATTTTTTTGAAAATCAACTGAGCTATAGCCCACAAATTCAGAGCCAGAAAATTCGAAAATCTGCAAATGTGCTCCGATTTCGATGATTGATACCTCTATCAATAGGCGTTGAGACCTGTAATTGTCATACAAACGGCCATTTGGATCGGTCGAATATTTCAAGACGTTTCGTGGAAAATTTAATTTGTTTGAAAATCAACTGAGCTATAGCCCACAAAATCAGAGCTAGAAAATTCGAAAATCTGCAAATGTGCTCCGATTTCGATGATTGATACGTCTATCAATAGGCATTGAGACCTGTAATTGTCATGCAAACGGCCATTTGGATCGGTCGAATATTTCTACACGTTTCGTGAAAAATTTAATTTTTTTGAAAATCAACTGATCTATAGCCCACAAAATCAGAGCTAGAAAATTCGAAAATCTGCAAATGTGCTCCGATTTCGATGATTGATACGTCTATCAATAGGCGTTGAGACCTGTAATTGTCATGCAAACGGCCATTTGGATCGGTCGAATATTTCTACACGTTTCGTGAAAAATTTAATTTTTTTGAAAATCAACTGAGCTATAGCCCACAAATTCAGAGCCAGAAAATTCGAAAATCTGCAAATGTGCTCCGATTTCGATGATTGATACCTCTATCAATAGGCGTTGAGACCTGTAATTGTCATACAAACGGCCATTTGGATCGGTCGAATATTTCAAGACGTTTCGTGGAAAATTTAATTTTTTTGAAAATCAACTGAGCTATAGCCCACAAATTCAGAGCCAAAAAATTCGAAAATCTGCAAATGTGCTCCGATTTCGATGATTGATACCTCTATCAATAGGCGTTGAGACCTGTAATTGTCATACAAACGGCCATTTGGATCGGTCGAATATTTCTACACGTTTAGTGGAAAATTTAATTTTTTTGAAAATCAACTGAGCTATAGCCCACAAATTCAGAGCCAGAAAATTCGAAAATCTGCAAATGTGCTCCGATTTCGATGATTGATACCTCTATCAATAGGCGTTGAGACCTGTAATTGTCATGCAAACGGCCATTTGGATCGGTCGAATATTTCTACACGTTTCGTGAAAAATTTAATTTTTCTGAAAATCAACTGAGCTATAGCCCACAAATTCAGAGCCAGAAAATTCGAAAATCTGCAAATGTGCTCCGATTTCGATGATTGATACGTCTATCAATAGGCGTTGAGACCTGTAATTGTCATGCAAACGGCCATTTGGATCGGTCGAATATTTCTACACGTTTCGTGAAAAATTTAATTTTTTTGAAAATCAACTGAGCTATAGCCCACAAATTCAGAGCCAGAAAATTCGAAAATCTGCAAATGTGCTCCGATTTCGATGATTGATACCTCTATCAATAGGCGTTGAGACCTGTAATTGTCATACAAACGGCCATTTGGATCGGTCGAATATTTCAAGACGTTTCGTGGAAAATTTAATTTTTTTGAAAATCAACTGAGCTATAGCCCACAAAATCAGAGCTAGAAAATTCGAAAATCTGCAAATGTGCTCCGATTTCGATGATTGATACGTCTATCAATAGGCGTTGAGACCTGTAATTGTCATGCAAACGCCCATTTGGATCGGTCGAATATTTCTACACGTTTAGTGGAAAATTTAATTTTTTTGAAAATCAACTGAGCTATAATAGCCCACAAATTCACAGCCAGAAAATTCGAAAATCTGCAAATGTGCTCCGATTTCGATGATTGATACGTCTATCAATAGGCGTTGAGACCTGTAATTGTCATGCAAACGGCCATTTGGATCGGTCGAATATTTCTACACGTTTAGTGGAAAATTTAATTTTTTTGAAAATCAACTGAGCTATAGCCCACAAATTCACAGCCAGAAAATTCGAAAATCTGCAAATGTGCTCCGATTTCGATGATTGATACCTCTATCAATAGGCGTTGAGACCTGTAATTGTCATACAAACGGCCATTTGGATCGGTCGAATATTTCAAGACGTTTCGTGGAAAATTTAATTTTTTTGAAAATCAACTGAGCTATAGCCCACAAATTCAGAGCCAGAAAATTCGAAAATCTGCAAATGTGCTCCGATTTCGATGATTGATACCTCTATCAATAGGCGTTGAGACCTGTAATTGTCATACAAACGGCCATTTGGATCGGTCGAATATTTCCAGACGTTTCGTGAAAAATTAAATTTTTTTGAAAATCAACTGAGCTATAGCCCACAAATTCACAGCCAGAAAATTCGAAAATCTGCAAATGTGCTCCGATTTCGATGATTGATACCTCTATCAATAGGCGTTGAGACCTGTAATTGTCATACAAACGGCCATTTGGATCGGTCGAATAATTCAAGACGTTTCGTGGAAAATTTAATTTTTTTGAAAATCAACTGAGCTATAGCCCACAAAATCAGAGCCAGAAAATTCGAAAATCTGCAAATGTGCTCCGATTTCGATGATTGATACGTCTATCAATAGGCGTTGAGACCTGTAATTGTCATGCAAACGGCCATTTGGATCGGTCGAATATTTCTACACGTTTAGTGGAAAATTTAATTTTTTTGAAAATCAACTGAGCTATAGCCCACAAATTCACAGCCAGAAAATTCGAAAATCTGCAAATGTGCTCCGATTTCGATGATTGATACCTCTATCAATAGGCGTTGAGACCTGTAATTGTCATACAAACGGCCATTTGGATCGGTCGAATATTTCAAGACGTTTCGTGAAAAATTAAATTTTTTTGAAAATCAACTGATCTATAGCCCACAAAATCAGAGCTAGAAAATTCGAAAATCTGCAAATGTGCTCCGATTTCGATGATTGATACGTCTATCAATAGGCGTTGAGACCTGTAATTGTCATGCAAACGGCCATTTGGATCGGTCGAATATTTCTACACGTTTCGTGAAAAATTTAATTTTTTTGAAAATCAACTGAGCTATAGCCCACAAATTCAGAGCCAGAAAATTCGAAAATCTGCAAATGTGCTCCGATTTCGATGATTGATACCTCTATCAATAGGCGTTGAGACCTGTAATTGTCATACAAACGGCCATTTGGATCGGTCGAATATTTCAAGACGTTTCGTGAAAAATTAAATTTTTTTGAAAATCAACTGATCTATAGCCCACAAAATCAGAGCTAGAAAATTCGAAAATCTGCAAATGTGCTCCGATTTCGATGATTGATACGTCTATCAATAGGCGTTGAGACCTGTAATTGTCATGCAAACGGCCATTTGGATCGGTCGAATATTTCTACACGTTTCGTGAAAAATTTAATTTTTTTGAAAATCAACTGAGCTATAGCCCACAAATTCAGAGCCAGAAAATTCGAAAATCTGCAAATGTGCTCCGATTTCGATGATTGATACCTCTATCAATAGGCGTTGAGACCTGTAATTGTCATACAAACGGCCATTTGGATCGGTCGAATATTTCAAGACGTTTCGTGGAAAATTAATTTTTTTGAAAATCAACTGAGCTATAGCCCACAAATTCAGAGCCAGAAAATCGAAAATCTGCAAATGTGCTCCGATTTCGATGATTGATACCTCTATCAATAGGCGTTGAGACCTGTAATTGTCATGCAAACGGCCATTAGGATCGGTCGAATATTTCTACACGTTTCGTGAAAAATTTAATTTTTTTGAAAATCAACTGAGCTATAGCCCACAAATTCAGAGCCAGAAAATTCGAAAATCTGCAAATGTGCTCCGATTTCGATGATTGATACCTCTATCAATAGGCGTTGAGACCTGTAATTGTCATACAAACGGCCATTTGGATCGGTCGAATATTTCAAAACGTTTCGTGGAAAATTTAATTTTTTTGAAAATCAACTGAGCTATAGCCCACAAATTCAGAGCCAGAAAATTCGAAAATCTGCAAATGTGCTCCGATTTCGATGATTGATACCTCTATCAATAGGCGTTGAGACCTGTAATTGTCATGCAAACGGCCATTTGGATCGGTCGAATATTTCTACACGTTTCGTGAAAAATTTAATTTTTTTGAAAATCAACTGAGCTATAGCCCACAAAATCAGAGCCAGAAAATTCGAAAATCTGCAAATGTGCTCCGATTTCGATGATTGATACGTCTATCAATAGGCGTTGAGACCTGTAATTGTCATGCAAACGGCCATTTGGATCGGTCGAATATTTCTACACGTTTCGTGAAAAATTTAATTTTTTTGAAAATCAACTGAGCTATAGCCCACAAAATCAGAGCTAGAAAATTCGAAAATCTGCAAATGTGCTCCGATTTCGATGATTGATACGTCTATCAATAGGCGTTGAGACCTGTAATTGTCATGCAAACGGCCATTTGGATCGGTCGAATATTTCTACACGTTTCGTGAAAAATTTAATTTTTTTGAAAATCAACTGAGCTATAGCCCACAAATTCAGAGCCAGAAAATTCGAAAATCTGCAAATGTGCTCCGATTTCGATGATTGATACCTCTATCAATAGGCGTTGAGACCTGTAATTGTCATACAAACGGCCATTTGGATCGGTCGAATATTTCAAGACGTTTCGTGAAAAATTAAATTTTTTGAAAATCAACTGATCTATAGCCCACAAATTCAGAGCCAGAAAATTCGAAAATCTGCAAATGTGCTCCGATTTCGATGATTGATACATCTATCAATAGGCGTTGAGACCTGTAATTGTCATGCAAACGGCCATTTGGATCGGTCGAATATTTCAAGACGTTTCGTGGAAAATTTAATTTTTTTGAAAATCAACTGAGCTATAGCCCACAAATTCAGAGCCAGAAAATTCGAAAATCTGCAAATGTGCTCCGATTTCGATGATTGATACCTCTATCAATAGGCGTTGAGACCTGTAATTGTCATACAAACGGCCATTTGGATCGGTCGAATATTTCAAGACGTTTCGTGAAAAATTAAATTTTTTTGAAAATCAACTGATCTATAGCCCACAAATTCAGAGCCAGAAAATTCGAAAATCTGCAAATGTGCTCCGATTTCGATGATTGATACATCTATCAATAGGCGTTGAGACCTGTAATTGTCATGCAAACGGCCATTTGGATCGGTCGAATATTTCTACACGTTTAGTGGACAATTTAATTTTTTTGAAAATCAACTGAGCTATAGCCCACAAATTCAGAGCCAGAAAATTCGAAAATCTGCAAATGTGCTCCGATTTCGATGATTGATACGTCTATCAATAGGCGTTGAGACCTGTAATTGTCATGCAAACGGCCATTTGGATCGGTCGAATATTTCTACACGTTTCGTGAAAAATTTAATTTTTTTGAAAATCAACTGAGCTATAGCCCACAAAATCAGAGCTAGAAAATTCGAAAATCTGCAAATGTGCTCCGATTTCGATGATTGATACGTCTATCAATAGGCGTTGAGACCTGTAATTGTCATGCAAACGGCCATTTGGATCGGTCGAATATTTCTACACGTTTCGTGAAAAATTTAATTTTTTTGAAAATCAACTGAGCTATAGCCCACAAATTCAGAGCCAGAAAATTCGAAAATCTGCAAATGTGCTCCGATTTCGATGATTGATACCTCTATCAATAGGCGTTGAGACCTGTAATTGTCATACAAACGGCCATTTGGATCGGTCGAATATTTCAAGACGTTTCGTGGAAAATTTAATTTTTTTGAAAATCAACTGAGCTATAGCCCACAAATTCAGAGCCAGAAAATTCGAAAATCTGCAAATGTGCTCCGATTTCGATGATTGATACGTCTATCAATAGGCGTTGAGACCTGTAATTGTCATGCAAACGGCCATTTGGATCGGTCGAATATTTCTACACGTTTCGTGAAAAATTAAATTTTTTTGAAAATCAACTGAGCTATAGCCCACAAAATCAGAGCCAGAAAATTCGAAAATCTGCAAATGTGCTCCGATTTCGATGATTGATACGTCTATCAATAGGCGTTGAGACCTGTAATTGTCATGCAAACGGCCATTTGGATCGGTCGAATATTTCTACACGTTTCGTGAAAAATTTAATTTTTTTGAAAATCAACTGAGCTATAGCCCACAAATTCAGAGCCAGAAAATTCGAAATTCTGCAAATGTGCTCCGATTTCGATGATTGATACCTCTATCAATAGGCGTTGAGACCTGTAATTGTCATACAAACGGCCATTTGGATCGGTCGAATATTTCAAGACGTTTCGTGGAAAATTTAATTTTTTTGAAAATCAACTGAGCTATAGCCCACAAAATCAGAGCCAGAAAATTCGAAAATCTGCAAATGTGCTCCGATTTCGATGATTGATACGTCTATCAATAGGCGTTGAGACCTGTAATTGTCATGCAAACGGCCATTTGGATCGGTCGAATATTTCTACACGTTTCGTGAAAAATTTAATTTTTTTGAAAATCAACTGAGCTATAGCCCACAAAATCAGAGCTAGAAAATTCGAAAATCTGCAAATGTGCTCCGATTTCGATGATTGATACCTCTATCAATAGGCGTTGAGACCTGTAATTGTCATACAAACGGCCATTTGGATCGGTCGAATATTTCAAGACGTTTCGTGGAAAATTTAATTTTTTTGAAAATCAACTGAGCTATAGCCCACAAATTCAGAGCCAGAAAATTCGAAAATCTGCAAATGTGCTCCGATTTCGATGATTGATACCTCTATCAATAGGCGTTGAGACCTGTAATTGTCATACAAACGGCCATTTGGATCGGTCGAATATTTCAAGACGTCTCGTGGAAAATTAAATTTGTTTGAAAATCAACTGAGCTATAGCCCACAAATTCAGAGCCAGAAAATTCGAAAATCTGCAAATGTGCTCCGATTTCGATGATTGATACCTCTATCAATAGGCGTTGAGACCTGTAATTGTCATACAAACGGCCATTTGGATCGGTCGAATATTTCAAGACGTTTCGTGAAAAATTAAATTTTTTTGAAAATCAACTGATCTATAGCCCACAAATTCACAGCCAGAAAATTCGAAAATCTGCAAATGTGCTCCGATTTCGATGATTGATACCTCTGTCAATAGGCGTTGAGACCTGTAATTGTCATGCAAACGGCCATTTGGATCGGTCGAATATTTCTACACGTTTAGTGGAAAATTTAATTTTTTTGAAAATCAACTGAGCTATAGCCCACAAATTCAGAGCCAGAAAATTCGAAAATCTGCAAATGTGCTCCGATTTCGATGATTGATACCTCTATCAATAGGCGTTGAGACCTGTAATTGTCATGCAAACGGCCATTTGGATCGGTCGAATATTTCTACACGTTTCGTGAAAAATTTAATTTTTTTGAAAATCAACTGAGCTATAGCCCACAAAATCAGAGCTAGAAAATTCGAAAATCTGCAAATGTGCTCCGATTTCGATGATTGATACCTCTATCAATAGGCGTTGAGACCTGTAATTGTCATGCAAACGGCCATTTGGATCGGTCGAATATTTCTACACGTTTCGTGAAAAATTTAATTTTTTTGAAATCAACTGAGCTATAGCCCACAAAATCAGAGCTAGAAAATTCGAAAATCTGCAAATGTGCTCCGATTTCGATGATTGATACCTCTATCAATAGGCGTTGAGACCTGTAATTGTCATACAAACGGCCATTTGAATCGGTCGAATATTTCAAGACGTTTCGTGGAAAATTTAATTTGTTTGAAAATCAACTGAGCTATAGCCCACAAATTCAGAGCCAGAAAATTCGAAAATCTGCAAATGTGCTCCGATTTCGATGATTGATACCTCTATCAATAGGCGTTGAGACCTGTAATTGTCATACAAACGGCCATTTGGATCGGTCGAATATTTCAAGACGTTTCGTGAAAAATTTAATTTTTTTGAAAATCAACTGAGCTATAATAGCCCACAAATTCACAGCCAGAAAATTCGAAAATCTGCAAATGTGCTCCGATTTCGATGATTGATACCTCTATCAATAGGCGTTGAGACCTGTAATTGTCATGCAAACGGCCATTTGGATCGGTCGAATATTTCTACACGTTTAGTGGAAAATTTAATTTTTTTGAAAATCAACTGAGCTATAGCCCACAAATTCAGAGCCAGAAAATTCGAAAATCTGTAAATGTGCTCCGATTTCGATGATTGATACCTCTATCAATAGGCGTTGAGACCTGTAATTGTCATACAAACGGCCATTTGGATCGGTCGAATATTTCAAGACGTTTCGTGGAAAATTTAATTTTTTTGAAAATCAACTGAGCTATAGCCCACAAATTCAGAGCCAGAAAATTCGAAAATCTGCAAATGTGCTCCGATTTCGATGATTGATACCTCTATCAATAGGCGTTGAGACCTGTAATTGTCATACAAACGGCCATTTGGATCGGTCGAATATTTCCAGACGTTTCGTGAAAAATTAAATTTTTTTGAAAATCAACTGAGCTATAGCCCACAAATTCAGAGCCAGAAAATTCGAAAATCTGCAAATGTGCTCCGATTTCGATGATTGATACCTCTATCAATAGGCGTTGAGACCTGTAATTGTCATACAAACGGCCATTTGGATCGGTCGAATATTTCAAGACGTTTAGTGAAAAATTAAATTTTTTTGAAAATCAACTGATCTATAGCCCACAAAATCAGAGCTAGAAAATTCGAAAATCTGCAAATGTGCTCCGATTTCGATGATTGATACCTCTATCAATAGGCGTTGAGACCTGTAATTGTCATGCAAACGGCCATTTGGATCGGTCGAATATTTCTACACGTTTCGTGAAAAATTTAATTTTTTTGAAAATCAACTGAGCTATAGCCCACAAATTCAGAGCCAGAAAATTCGAAAATCTGCAAATGTGCTCCGATTTCGATGATTGATACCTCTATCAATAGGCGTTGAGACCTGTAATTGTCATACAAACGGCCATTTGGATCGGTCGAATATTTCCAGACGTTTCGTGAAAAATTAAATTTTTTTGAAAATCAACTGAGCTATAGCCCACAAATTCAGAGCCAGAAAATTCGAAAATCTGCAAATGTGCTCCGATTTCGATGATTGATACCTCTATCAATAGGCGTTGAGACCTGTAATTGTCATACAAACGGCCATTTGGATCGGTCGAATATTTCAAGACGTTTCGTGAAAAATTAAATTTTTTTGAAAATCAACTGATCTATAGCCCACAAAATCAGAGCTAGAAAATTCGAAAATCTGCAAATGTGCTCCGATTTCGATGATTGATACGTCTATCAATAGGCGTTGAGACCTGTAATTGTCATGCAAACGGCCATTTGGATCGGTCGAATATTTCTACACGTTTCGTGAAAAATTTAATTTTTTTGAAAATCAACTGAGCTATAGCCCACAAATTCAGAGCCAGAAAATTCGAAAATCTGCAAATGTGCTCCGATTTCGATGATTGATACGTCTATCAATAGGCGTTGAGACCTGTAATTGTCATGCAAACGGCCATTTGGATCGGTCGAATATTTCTACACGTTTCGTGAAAAATTTAATTTTTTTGAAAATCAACTGAGCTATAGCCCACAAATTCAGAGCCAGAAAATTCGAAAATCTGCAAATGTGCTCCGATTTCGATGATTGATACCTCTATCAATAGGCGTTGAGACCTGTAATTGTCATGCAAACGGCCATTTGGATCGGTCGAATATTTCTACACGTTTCGTGAAAAATTTAATTTTTTTGAAAATCAACTGAGCTATAGCCCACAAATTCAGAGCCAGAAAATTCGAAAATCTGCAAATGTGCTCCGATTTCGATGATTGATACCTCTATCAATAGGAGTTGAGACCTGTAATTGTCATACAAACGGCCATTTGGATCGGTCGAATATTTCAAAACGTTTCGTGGAAAATTTAATTTTTTTGAAAATCAACTGAGCTATAGCCCACAAATTCAGAGCCAGAAAATTCGAAAATCTGCAAATGTGCTCCGATTTCGATGATTGATACGTCTATCAATAGGCGTTGAGACCTGTAATTGTCATGCAAACGGCCATTTGGATCGGTCGAATATTTCTACACGTTTCGTGAAAAATTTAATTTTTTTGAAAATCAACTGAGCTATAGCCCACAAAATCAGAGCCAGAAAATTCGAAAATCTGCAAATGTGCTCCGATTTCGATGATTGATACGTCTATCAATAGGCGTTGAGACCTGTAATTGTCATGCAAACGGCCATTTGGATCGGTCGAATATTTCTACACGTTTCGTGAAAAATTTAATTTTTTTGAAAATCAACTGAGCTATAGCCCACAAAATCAGAGCTAGAAAATTCGAAAATCTGCAAATGTGCTCCGATTTCGATGATTGATACGTCTATCAATAGGCGTTGAGACCTGTAATTGTCATGCAAACGGCCATTTGGATCGGTCGAATATTTCTACACGTTTCGTGAAAAATTTAATTTTTTTGAAAATCAACTGAGCTATAGCCCACAAAATCAGAGCTAGAAAATTCGAAAATCTGCAAATGTGCTCCGATTTCGATGATTGATACGTCTATCAATAGGCGTTGAGACCTGTAATTGTCATGCAAACGGCCATTTGGATCGGTCGAATATTTCTACACGTTTCGTGAAAAATTTAATTTTTTTGAAAATCAACTGAGCTATAGCCCACAAAATCAGAGCTAGAAAATTCGAAAATCTGCAAATATGCTCCGATTTCGATGATTGATACGTCTATCAATAGGCGTTGAGACCTGTAATTGTCATGCAAACGGCCATTTGGATCGGTCGAATATTTCTACACGTTTCGTGAAAAATTTAATTTTTTTGAAAATCAACTGAGCTATAGCCCACAAAATCAGAGCTAGAAAATTCGAAAATCTGCAAATGTGCTCCGATTTCGATGATTGATACGTCTATCAATAGGCGTTGAGACCTGTAATTGTCATGCAAACGGCCATTTGGATCGGTCGAATATTTCTACACGTTTCGTGAAAAATTTAATTTTTTGAAAATCAACTGAGCTATAGCCCACAAAATCAGAGCTAGAAAATTCGAAAATCTGCAAATGTGCTCCGATTTCGATGATTGATACGTCTATCAATAGGCGTTGAGACCTGTAATTGTCATGCAAACGGCCATTTGGATCGGTCGAATATTTCTACACGTTTCGTGAAAAATTTAATTTTTTTGAAAATCAACTGAGCTATAGCCCACAAAATCAGAGCCAGAAAATTCGAAAATCTGCAAATGTGCTCCGATTTCGATGATTGATACCTCTATCAATAGGCGTTGAGACCTGTAATTGTCATACAAACGGCCATTTGGATCGGTCGAATATTTCAAGACGTTTCGTGAAAAATTAAATTTTTTTGAAAATCAACTGATCTATAGCCCACAAATTCACAGCCAGAAAATTCGAAAATCTGCAAATGTGCTCCGATTTCGATGATTGATACCTCTATCAATAGGCGTTGAGACCTGTAATTGTCATGCAAACGGCCATTTGGATCGGTCGAATATTTCTACACGTTTAGTGGAAAATTTAATTTTTTTGAAAATCAACTGAGCTATAGCCCACAAATTCAGAGCCAGAAAATTCGAAAATCTGCAAATGTGCTCCGATTTCGATGATTGATACCTCTATCAATAGGCGTTGAGACCTGTAATTGTCATGCAAACGGCCATTTGGATCGGTCGAATATTTCTACACGTATCGTGAAAAATTTAGTTTTTCTGAAAATCAACTGAGCTATAGCCCACAAAATCAGAGCTAGAAAATTCGAAAATCTGCAAATGTGCTCCGATTTCGATGATTGATACGTCTATCAATAGGCGTTGAGACCTGTAATTGTCATGCAAACGGCCATTTGGATCGATCGAATATTTCTACACGTTTCGTGAAAAATTTAATTTTTTTGAAAATCAACTGAGCTATAGCCCACAAATTCAGAGCCAGAAAATTTGAAAATCTGCAAATGTGCTCCGATTTCGATGATTGATACCTCTATCAATAGGCGTTGAGACCTGTAATTGTCATACAAACGGCCATTTGGATCGGTCGAATATTTCAAGACGTTTCGTGGAAAATTTAATTTTTTTGAAAATCAACTGAGCTATAGCCCACAAATTCAGAGCCAGAAAATTCGAAAATCTGCAAATGTGCTCCGATTTCGATGATTGATACCTTTATCAATAGGCGTTGAGACCTGTAATTGTCATACAAACGGCCATTTGGATCGGTCGAATATTTCAAGACGTTTCGTGAAAAATTAAATTTTTTTGAAAATCAACTGATCTATAGCCCACAAATTCACAGCCAGAAAATTCGAAAATCTGCAAATGTGCTCCGATTTCGATGATTGATACCTCTATCAATAGGCGTTGAGACCTGTAATTGTCATGCAAACGGCCATTTGGATCGGTCGAATATTTCTACACGTTTAGTGGAAAATTTAATTTTTTTGAAAATCAACTGAGCTATAGCCCACAAATTCAGAGCCAGAAAATTCGAAAATCTGCAAATGTGCTCCGATTTCGATGATTGATACCTCTATCAATAGGCGTTGAGACCTGTAATTGTCATGCAAACGGCCATTTGGATCGGTCGAATATTTCTACACGTTTAGTGGAAAATTTAATTTTTTTGAAAATAAACTGAGCTATAGCCCACAAATTCAGAGCCAGAAAATTCGAAAATCTGCAAATGTGCTCCGATTTCGATGATTGATACGTCTATCAATAGGCGTTGAGACCTGTAATTGTCATGCAAACGGCCATTTGGATCGGTCGAATATTTCTACACGTTTCGTGAAAAATTTAATTTTTTTGAAAATCAACTGAGCTATAGCCCACAAAATCAGAGCTAGAAAATTCGAAAATCTGCAAATGTGCTCCGATTTCGATGATTGATACGTCTATCAATAGGCGTTGAGACCTGTAATTGTCATGCAAACGGCCATTTGGATCGGTCGAATATTTCTACACGTTTCATGAAAAATTTAATTTTTTTGAAAATCAACTGAGCTATAGCCCACAAATTCAGAGCCAGAAAATTCGAAAATCTGCAAATGTGCTCCGATTTCGATGATTGATACCTCTATCAATAGGCGTTGAGACCTGTAATTGTCATACAAACGGCCATTTGGATCGGTCGAATATTTCAAGACGTTTCGTGGAAAATTTAATTTTTTTGAAAATCAACTGAGCTATAGCCCACAAATTCAGAGCCAGAAAATTCGAAAATCTGCAAATGTGCTCCGATTTCGATGATTGATACCTCTATCAATAGGCGTTGAGACCTGTAATTGTCATACAAACGGCCATTTGGATCGGTCGAATATTTCAAGACGTTTCGTGAAAAATTAAATTTTTTTGAAAATCAACTGATCTATAGCCCACAAATTCACAGCCAGAAAATTCGAAAATCTGCAAATGTGCTCCGATTTCGATGATTGATACCTCTATCAATAGGCGTTGAGACCTGTAATTGTCATGCAAACGGCCATTTGGATCGGTCGAATATTTCTACACGTTTAGTGGAAAATTTAATTTTTTTGAAAATCAACTGAGCTATAGCCCACAAATTCAGAGCCAGAAAATTCGAAAATCTGCAAATGTGCTCCGATTTCGATGATTGATACCTCTATCAATAGGCGTTGAGACCTGTAATTGTCATGCAAACGGCCATTTGGATCGGTCGAATATTTCTACACGTTTCGTGAAAAATTTAATTTTTTTGAAAATCAACTGAGCTATAGCCCACAAAATCAGAGCTAGAAAATTCGAAAATCTGCAAATGTGCTCCGATTTCGATGATTGATACGTCTATCAATAGGCGTTGAGACCTGTAATTGTCATGCAAACGGCCATTTGGATCGGTCGAATATTTCTACACGTTTCGTGAAAAATTTAATT
Source organism: Tipula helvola (assembly GCA_963556165.1). Taxonomy (NCBI): domain Eukaryota; kingdom Metazoa; phylum Arthropoda; class Insecta; order Diptera; family Tipulidae; genus Tipula; species Tipula helvola. The sequence goes on from OY744482.1 coordinate 271,926,629, forward strand.
TTTTTGAAAATCAACTGAGCTATAGCCCACAAATTCAGAGCCAGAAAATTCGAAAATCTGCAAATGTGCTCCGATTTCGATGATTGATACCTCTATCAATAGGCGTTGAGACCTGTAATTGTCATACAAACGGCCATTTGGATCGGTCGAATATTTCAAGACGTTTCGTGGAAAATTTAATTTTTTTGAAAATCAACTGAGCTATAGCCCACAAATTCAGAGCCAGAAAATTCGAAAATCTGCAAATGTGCTCCGATTTCGATGATTGATACCTCTATCAATAGGCGTTGAGACCTGTAATTGTCATACAAACGGCCATTTGGATCGGTCGAATATTTCAAGACGTTTCGTGAAAAATTAAATTTTTTTGAAAATCAACTGATCTATAGCCCACAAATTCACAGCCAGAAAATTCGAAAATCTGCAAATGTGCTCCGATTTCGATGATTGATACATCTATCAATAGGCGTTGAGACCTGTAATTGTCATGCAAACGGCCATTTGGATCGGTCGAATATTTCTACACGTTTCGTGAAAAATTTAATTTTTTTGAAAATCAACTGAGCTATAGCCCACAAATTCAGAGCCAGAAAATTCGAAAATCTGCAAATGTGCTCCGATTTCGATGATTGATACGTCTATCAATAGGCGTTGAGACCTGTAATTGTCATGCAAACGGCCATTTGGATCGGTCGAATATTTCTACACGTTTCGTGAAAAATTTAATTTTTTTGAAAATCAACTGAGCTATAGCCCACAAATTCAGAGCCAGAAAATTCGAAAATCTGCAAATGTGCTCCGATTTCGATGATTGATACGTCTATCAATAGGCGTTGAGACCTGTAATTGTCATGCAAACGGCCATTTGGATCGGTCGAATATTTCTACACGTTTCGTGAAAAATTTAATTTTTTTGAAAATCAACTGAGCTATAGCCCACAAATTCAGAGCCAGAAAATTCGAAAATCTGCAAATGTGCTCCGATTTCGATGATTGATACCTCTATCAATAGGCGTTGAGACCTGTAATTGTCATACAAACGGCCATTTGGATCGGTCGAATATTTCAAGACGTTTCGTGGAAAATTTAATTTTTTTGAAAATCAACTGAGCTATAGCCCACAAATTCAGAGCCAGAAAATTCGAAAATCTGCAAATGTGCTCCGATTTCGATGATTGATACCTCTATCAATAGGCGTTGAGACCTGTAATTGTCATACAAACGGCCATTTGGATCGGTCGAATATTTCAAGACGTTTCGTGAAAAATTAAATTTTTTTGAAAATCAACTGAGCTATAGCCCACAAATTCACAGCCAGAAAATTCGAAAATCTGCAAATGTGCTCCGATTTCGATGATTGATACGTCTATCAATAGGCGTTGAGACCTGTAATTGTCATGCAAACGGCCATTTGGATCGGTCGAATATTTCTACACGTTTCGTGAAAAATTTAATTTTTTTGAAAATCAACTGAGCTATAGCCCACAAATTCAGAGCCAGAAAATTCGAAAATCTGCAAATGTGCTCCGATTTCGATGATTGATACGTCTATCAATAGGCGTTGAGACCTGTAATTGTCATGCAAACGGCCATTTGGATCGGTCGAATATTTCTACACGTTTCGTGAAAAATTTAATTTTTTTGAAAATCAACTGAGCTATAGCCCACAAATTCAGAGCCAGAAAATTCGAAAATCTGCAAATGTGCTCCGATTTCGATGATTGATACGTCTATCAATAGGCGTTGAGACCTGTAATTGTCATGCAAACGGCCATTTGGATCGGTCGAATATTTCTACACGTTTCGTGAAAAATTTAATTTTTTGAAAATAAACTGAGCTATAGCCCACAAATTCAGAGCCAGAAAATTCGAAAATCTGCAAATGTGCTCCGATTTCGATGATTGATACGTCTATCAATAGGCGTTGAGACCTGTAATTGTCATGCAAACGGCCATTTGGATCGGTCGAATATTTCTACACGTTTCGTGAAAAATTTAATTTTTTTGAAAATCAACTGAGCTATAGCCCACAAATTCAGAGCCAGAAAATTCGAAAATCTGCAAATGTGCTCCGATTTCGATGATTGATACGTCTATCAATAGGCGTTGAGACCTGTAATTGTCATGCAAACGGCCATTTGGATCGGTCGAATATTTCTACACGTTTCGTGAAAAATTTAATTTTTTTGAAAATCAACTGAGCTATAGCCCACAAATTCAGAGCCAGAAAATTCGAAAATCTGCAAATGTGCTCCGATTTCGATGATTGATACGTCTATCAATAGGCGTTGAGACCTGTAATTGTCATGCAAACGGCCATTTGGATCGGTCGAATATTTCTACACGTTTCGTGAAAAATTTAATTTTTTTGAAAATCAACTGAGCTATAGCCCACAAATTCAGAGCCAGAAAATTCGAAAATCTGCAAATGTGCTCCGATTTCGATGATTGATACGTCTATCAATAGGCGTTGAGACCTGTAATTGTCATGCAAACGGCCATTTGGATCGGTCGAATATTTCTACACGTTTCGTGAAAAATTTAATTTTTTTGAAAATCAACTGAGCTATAGCCCACAAATTCAGAGCCAGAAAATTCGAAAATCTGCAAATGTGCTCCGATTTCGATGATTGATACGTCTATCAATAGGCGTTGAGACCTGTAATTGTCATGCAAACGGCCATTTGGATCGGTCGAATATTTCTACACGTTTCGTGAAAAATTTAATTTTTTTTGAAAATCAACTGAGCTATAGCCCACAAATTCAGAGCCAGAAAATTCGAAAATCTGCAAATGTGCTCCGATTTCGATGATTGATACGTCTATCAATAGGCGTTGAGACCTGTAATTGTCATGCAAACGGCCATTTGGATCGGTCGAATATTTCTACACGTTTCGTGAAAAATTTAATTTTTTTGAAAATCAACTGAGCTATAGCCCACAAATTCAGAGCCAGAAAATTCGAAAATCTGCAAATGTGCTCCGATTTCGATGATTGATACCTCTATCAATAGGCGTTGAGACCTGTAATTGTCATTCAAACGGCCATTTGGATCGGTCGAATATTTCAAGACGTTTCGTGAAAAATTTAATTTTTTGAAAATCAACTGAGCTATAGCCCACAAATTCAGAGCCAGAAAATTCGAAAATCTGCAAATGTGCTCCGATTTCGATGATTGATACGTCTATCAATAGGCGTTGAGACCTGTAATTGTCATGCAAACGGCCATTTGGATCGGTCGAATATTTCAAGACGTTTCGTGAAAAATTTAATTTTTTGAAAATCAACTGAGCTATAGCCCACAAATTCAGAGCCAGAAAATTCGAAAATCTGCAAATGTGCTCCGATTTCGATGATTGATACGTCTATCAATAGGCGTTGAGACCTGTAATTGTCATGCAAACGGCCATTTGGATCGGTCGAATATTTCTACACGTTTCGTGAAAAATTTAATTTTTTTGAAAATCAACTGAGCTATAGCCCACAAATTCAGAGCCAGAAAATTCGAAAATCTGCAAATGTGCTCCGATTTCGATGATTGATACGTCTATCAATAGGCGTTGAGACCTGTAATTGTCATGCAAACGGCCATTTGGATCGGTCGAATATTTCTACACGTTTCGTGAAAAATTTAATTTTTTTGAAAATCAACTGAGCTATAGCCCACAAATTCAGAGCCAGAAAATTCGAAAATCTGCAAATGTGCTCCGATTTCGATGATTGATACGTCTATCAATAGGCGTTGAGACCTGTAATTGTCATGCAAACGGCCATTTGGATCGGTCGAATATTTCTACACGTTTCGTGAAAAATTTAATTTTTTGAAAATCAACTGAGCTATAGCCCACAAATTCAGAGCCAGAAAATTCGAAAATCTGCAAATGTGCTCCGATTTCGATGATTGATACGTCTATCAATAGGCGTTGAGACCTGTAATTGTCATGCAAACGGCCATTTGGATCGGTCGAATATTTCTACACGTTTCGTGAAAAATTTAATTTTTTTGAAAATCAACTGAGCTATAGCCCACAAATTCAGAGCCAGAAAATTCGAAAATCTGCAAATGTGCTCCGATTTCGATGATTGATACGTCTATCAATAGGCGTTGAGACCTGTAATTGTCATGCAAACGGCCATTTGGATCGGTCGAATATTTCTACACGTTTCGTGAAAATTTAATTTTTTTGAAAATCAACTGAGCTATAGCCCACAAATTCAGAGCCAGAAAATTCGAAAATCTGCAAATGTGCTCCGATTTCGATGATTGATACGTCTATCAATAGGCGTTGAGACCTGTAATTGTCATGCAAACGGCCATTTGGATCGGTCGAATATTTCTACACGTTTCGTGAAAAATTTAATTTTTTTGAAAATCAACTGAGCTATAGCCCACAAATTCAGAGCCAGAAATTCGAAAATCTGCAAATGTGCTCCGATTTCGATGATTGATACGTCTATCAATAGGCGTTGAGACCTGTAATTGTCATGCAAACGGCCATTTGGATCGGTCGAATATTTCTACACGTTTCGTGAAAAATTTAATTTTTTTGAAAATCAACTGAGCTATAGCCCACAAATTCAGAGCCAGAAAATTCGAAAATCTGCAAATGTGCTCCGATTTCGATGATTGATACGTCTATCAATAGGCGTTGAGACCTGTAATTGTCATGCAAACGGCCATTTGGATCGGTCGAATATTTCTACACGTTTCGTGAAAAATTTAATTTTTTTGAAAATCAACTGAGCTATAGCCCACAAATTCAGAGCCAGAAAATTCGAAAATCTGCAAATGTGCTCCGATTTCGATGATTGATACCTCTATCAATAGGCGTTGAGACCTGTAATTGTCATACAAACGGCCATTTGGATCGGTCGAATATTTCAAGACGTTTCGTGAAAAATTTAATTTTTTTGAAAATCAACTGAGCTATAGCCCACAAATTCAGAGCCAGAAAATTCGAAAATCTGCAAATGTGCTCCGATTTCGATGATTGATACCGTCTATCAATAGGCGTTGAGACCTGTAATTGTCATACAAACGGCCATTTGGATCGGTCGAATATTTCAAGACGTTTCGTGAAAAATTAAATTTTTTTGAAAATCAACTGATCTATAGCCCACAAATTCACAGCCAGAAAATTCGAAAATCTGCAAATGTGCTCCGATTTCGATGATTGATACGTCTATCAATAGGCGTTGAGACCTGTAATTGTCATGCAAACGGCCATTTGGATCGGTCGAATATTTCTACACGTTTCGTGAAAATTTAATTTTTTTGAAAATCAACTGAGCTATAGCCCACAAATTCAGAGCCAGAAAATTCGAAAATCTGCAAATGTGCTCCGATTTCGATGATTGATACGTCTATCAATAGGCGTTGA